>JAAGEH010000393.1:59181702-59258429 GCA_011751065.1 Lasiurus cinereus
ATAGAGAGAGAGAGAGAGAGAGAGAGAGAGAGAGAGAGAGATCAATGATGAGAGAGAATCATTGATTGGCTGCCTCCTGCACGCCCCATACTGGGGATTGAACCTGCAACCCAGGCATGTGCCCTTGATTGGAATCGAACCCAGAAACCTTCAGTCTGTAAGCCAATGCTCTGTCTACTGAGCCAAACTAGCTAGGGCTCAACTTGTACTTCTTAATTCTTTCACCTTTTTTCACCTATTCCCCAACCTCTCTTGCATCTGGCAATCAGAATGTTCTCTGTATCTATAAATATGTTTCTGTTTTGTTTGTTTGTTTGTTTTGTTTTTTATATTCCTCATGTACATGAAATGATCTGGCATCTGTCTTTCTGTCTGACTTGTTTCACTTAGCACAATACCTTCTAGATCCTTCTATGGTATGGCAGATGACACGATTTCATTCTTTTTTATGGTTGAACCATATTCCATGTATATATCACCACTTCTCTATCCATTTATCTATTGGGTTACTTGCATACTTTAGTTACTGTAAATAAAGCTGCAATGAACATATGGATGTATATGTCTTTTTTTACTTAGTGTTTTAGGTTTCTTTGGGAAAATACCCAGAAGTGGAGTTGGTAGATCCTTTTTTGTCTCTTCTAATAGCCTTTGTTTTAAAGTCTATTTTGTCTGATATAAGTATTGCCACCCTAGTTTTTTTGTTTGTTTGTTTCCATTTTCAGGAAATATATTTTTTCCATTCCATTACTTTCAGTCTGTGTATGTCTTCAATCTGAATTGAGTCTCTTATAGACATCAGATGTACCAATCTTGTTTTCTTATCCATTCAGGAACCCCATGTCATTTGTTTGAGCTTTTAATTCATTTACATTTAAAATAATTGTTGAGGGTGCCCTTGAGGGAGAATCCAAGATGGCGGCATAGGTAAACACCCACACTGCTGCCTCCCACAACAATTTCAAAACTACAACTAAAAGACAGAACGGACATCATCAAGAACCACAGGAAAGCTGGCTAAGTGGAAATTCTACAACTAGAAGAAAAGAGAGGGGCTCACAGAGACCCAAAGGAGCTGCAAAAAGCTGAGGTATGGAGACGTGCCTATGGAGAAAGTGGGTGCCGAAGCACCTGGCAGGCTTTCTCTGGCGGGAGGAAGACGGAGACTCCCAACTGCATGGAATCCCTATCCTACTACACTAAACCCCAGGACCAGCTGAAACTCATAGCGGGGGAGTTTGGACTGTGAAAAGGGAGAAGTGCACAGAAATTTAGGGGAGTTGAAAAGGGCAGAAGTCTGGTGGTGTGTACAGCACTGCATGCAGAAGACCAACTGCTGATTATGCCACTGGCTTTCACAATTGGACAGGAGACAGAGCCTCCCAACTGTACCACTTCTAACTCCATTAAATACCAGTTTCGGGCAAAACTCTGGGAACCCAGACTCATATGGTCCCAGAGCACAGAAGAGCCGAAAAGGCAGCAGTCTAGAGACACTGCGAGAGCGCAACTGCGCACATAGGGACAGCTCCAGCGATTAGTCAGTCACGTGAGACTCAGGGGCCATGGAGGGCAGGGCCGACTGGAAGGCAAGGTGGTCCGTTAAGCCCTGAGACTCCACCCATTCCAAGCACAACAGAGAGGCTTTTGCAGTTTTACAAGTCTTGTATAATAAGGCTGAATCCAACACAGAAGTCCTCCCAGCATAGTGAAAATGCAGAGACAAAGGAAGAGATCACAAACAAAAGAAATGGAGAAAAACAAACGACTGGATATAGAGTTCAAAACTATGCTTATAAGGTTTTTTTCAAGAATATCCTAGCAAAGATTGATACATTTAGCGGGACCCAAGAGGAGATGAAAAAGGACCAACTAGAGATGGAAAAGGACCAACTAGAAATTAAACATACACTGACTGAAATAAAAAATATTATAAAGAGACCTAACAGCAGACTAGAGGAAAACAAGAATCAAGTCAAAAATTTGAAATATAAAGAATCAGAAAACACTCCACTGGAAAAGCAAGAAGAAAAAAGAATCCAAAAATGTGAAGATAATGTAAGGAGCCTCTGCGACAACTTCAAGCGTACCAACATCAAAATTGTGGGGATGCTGGAAGAAGAGAGAGAGCAAGATACTGAAAATCTATTTAAAGAAATAATGACTGAAAACTTCCCACATCTGGTAAAAGAAATAAACTTACAAGTCCAGGAAGCACACAGAACCCCATGTAAAAGGAATTCAAAGAGGACTACACCAAGACACATCATAATTAAAATACCAAGAGCAAAAGACAAAGAGAGAATATTGAAAGCAGCAAGAGAAAAACAGTTAATTACCTACAAGGGAATTGTCAGATGATTTCTCAATAGAAACTATGCAGGCCAGACTGGAGTGGCAAGAAATATTCAACGTGATGAATTGCAAGAACCTACAACCAAGAATACTCCATCCAGCAAAGCTATCATCATTCAGAATTGCAGGGCAGATAAAGAGCTTCACAGATAAGGAAAAGCTAAAGGAGTTCATCAACTCCAAACCAGTATTATATGAAATGCTGAAAGGTACTCTTTTAGAAGAGTAAGAAGAAAAAGGTAAAAAGAAAACTAATTGTGAACAAGAAATACATATCAACAAGTGAATCTAAAAATTAAGTGAATTAAAAATTTGATCAACAGAATAAACTGATGAATATAATAGAATCAGGAGCATAGAAAGGGAGTGGACTGATAATTCTCAGGGGGAAAGGGGTAAGGGGTGTACAGGGAGAGACTGGACAAAAATCATATACCTATGGATGAGGTCAAGGGGGGGAGGTAAGAGTAGAGGGAGGGGTAGGAGCCAGGTGGAGTGGAGCTATGGAGGGGAAAAAAGAGAAACAAGTGTAATAATCTGAATAATAAAGATTTAATTAAAAAATAAAATAATTGTTCGTAGATATATAGTCATTGCCAAATTATTACTTATGTTTTTTATCCTTTTTCTTCTTATTATTATTATTCAAGAAGTCCCTTTAATATTTCATGTAATATTGGTTTGATGATGATGAACTCCTTTAGCTTTTCTTGTCTGGGAAGCTCTTTATCTATTATTTGATTCTGAATGATAGCCTTGCTAGGTAGAGGAAGCTTAATTGTAGGTCCTTGCTTTCCATCACTGAGTAATTCTGTCCACTCCCTTCTGGCTTGCTGAGAAATCAGCTGACAGATGCTGGGAGCTCCCTTATAGGTATCTCTTTCTCTTGTTGCTTTTAAAATTCTCTCTTAGTCTTTAAACTTTGGCATTTTAATTATGTGTCTTGGTATGGGCCTCCTTGGGTTCATATTGTTTGGGACAGTCTGCACTTCCTGGATTTGTATATATATTTCCTTCTTCAGGTTAGGAAAGTTCTCTGTTATTATTTTTTTAAATAAGTTTTCAATTCCTTGTTCTTTCTCTTCTCCTTTGGTATCCCTATGACATTTTCCCAGAGGCCCTTAAACTATTCTCATTTTTAAAAATTATTTTCTCTTTTTGCTGCTCTGTTTGGGTGTTTTCTGCTTTTTAATCTTGCAAATCACTGATTCAATCCTTTGCTTCATTTAATCTACTACCCAATAAATTTCCTCTAATGTATTCTTCATTTCAGTTATATTCATTTCTGACCCTTCTTTATGGTTTCTATCTCTATTTTTATGTTTCCTATCTCTTTGTTGAAATTCTCACTAAGATTATTGAGTATTCTTATAACTAGTAAGTGTTTTGAACTCTGCATCTGGTAGATTGCTGGTCTCCACTTTGTTTTGTTCTTTTTCTGGAATTTTATTTTGTCCTTTCATTGGGGACATATTTCTTTGTCTCCTTATTATGGCCTTCTCTGTTTGTTTCTATGTATTAGATAGAACTGCTATATTGCCAGGTCTTGGTAGAGTGGTCTTATGTAGTAGGTGCCTATGGGGCCCAGTGGTACAGTCTCCCTGAACTAGGTGCTCCAAGTATGTCCCTTGTTTGGGTAGTGTGTGTTCTCCTGTTGTAGTTCAGCCTTGAGTGCTGTTGGTACTTCATGGGAGGGATTGACCCTCAGGCTGATTGGTTATGAGAACTGGTTGTGACTATAGCTGTTGTGCAGAGGTTGACCCTACAGAACAAGATTCTCTTTATCAAGACTCTGGTGGCTGCCAAGTTTGTCCTTTGGGTGTGTGGTTTGTGGAGGTAGTTGGGTGGTGCTCTAAAGCGGGCCACCAGATATGTTGCTTCTTGAGCCTGTGGGAGCTGCAGGCCAAGATCATCAACTACCCAGGGCCACTCAGTCCAAGCTATAAAGTGATCTGCAGATATTTGCCACTTGTGCTGGGCTTGGAGGTGCCTGAGAAAAGCTAAGTTGTGAATTGAGCCTGGCTGTTGTTAGTGCCAGGCTCGAGGCCACTTAGCAAGGGGTAGAGAGCAGGTCAAGGCCAGATGCTGCTTGTTTAGAGTTTGTGAACTTTTGAGAGATTTTAGGAAAGTCTGTAGCATGAGCCAAGACAGGCCATTTATAAAGAAAAGTTACTGGAAGTGGTCTGGGTGGCCCTACAAATTAGGTGGGGCAGGATCTCGGAGAATCTCCAGGTTGGAGTGAATAGTATTAAGCAGGTTGATGGAGACTTAGATATGGCACCTGCATATCCTACAAGGTGTGGGTTCATCAAAGGAACATTGGCCTCTGCCATCTGGGATAAAGCTGCCCCTCAGCTTATACCCTCACCCCAGACACTTCAGTTCCTCCTGGTATATCTCTGGCACCTTTGAGTTGCTGCCCTAGCACTGGAACTCAGAGAGAGTGAATCCAAGGATCCATGCATGGGCTCTTCAGAGGAATGTCTGGGACTCTAGTACCCTTCTATCTCACTCAGCTACAATTCCTGCTGTTTTTTACAGCCAGAAGTTATGGGAACTTCTCTTCCCAGCACTGGTACCCTGGTGCTGGGGAATCTGTTGTGGAGCTAGGACCCTGGCTCCTCAGAGGAACCTTCAAAACTGAAATATCTCTCCAAATTTTTATCCACCACACATTTGTATGGGACCAGCCCATTCTCCACCACCAGTATTCACATGGCTTTTTCTGTATATCCTTATTTTCAGCATTTCTGTTCAGCTAGACTTCAGGGGGTTCTGCATGATAGTTTAGTTATAATTCTGATGTGGTTGTGGAAGGAGGTGAGTATAGTGTTTACCTATGCTGCTATCATGGTTGGAAACCAAACTACTCATATTTGAATCCTTCTCTCAGGGTCTGCTTCTGGGTAATTCAAAGGAATACAGTCTTTCTAGTCCCAGTGACCATTATATATTGTGCAGAACTCACTGGGTCTCTCTGATTTTACTCCTGTCCTCCAATGCACCTTCCACATCACTCCCCTTTACGACTTGCCAGGTCTTTCCATTGCTCTTAGGATCAGGATAAAAGTCCTCTACATGTTCAATGAGGTCCTCTGTGCTGTGGCCCTGCTGCCTTTTGAACTCACATCCCCAGGCTATGTTCCAATGTCTATCTCCCCGGAGTTACAATGGCTCAGGCAGAGATGGTCCATTGCCCATTCTCCTTTCTCACTAAAAGAACAAGACCTCATTCAAGGTGGCCATGTGCACAGCTAAAAACGTCAGTCTGCAGCCTCAGTTGCATACAGAGCTGGCCATGAAGTCCAGTTCTGGCTGATGAAGTGTAAACAAAAGTTACCTGGAGAGCTTTAGGAAAGTATATCTCACCCTTTCTTCTTGTACCTTCTTCTTCTCCCTGTCGGAAAAGCACAGGTGCTCTCTTCTCCTCTCTGGAGGTATAGCAGCCATCATCTGCCATTAGGCAAATGCCACACATTAAGCAGAAGGACAGAAGGAATCTGGAATTGGGTGACATCCTGGAACTTTGCATCACTTCTGGATTTTTGTAAAATGCAAAAAATCAGCTCCTGTTTGATAAAGCTAATCTGTCATAGGCAGTACATACATTCCTAAGTGATAAGAGCTGAGTCTATGTTCTTTTTTTTCTCACCATTGTATCTTTTATTCTCACCATACTTACCTCACAAGAGTAAGCACTAAATACTTTTTGAAGGAGTGATTTTAATTTCACACTAACCCCATAAAATAGATGAGGTCTAGAGACATCAAAAAATTTGTTCAAGACCACAGTTTGTATAATTTAAAGGGTTGAACCCTTCTCTCCCTTCCTCTTCCTCTTTCTTTCTTTTTAAAAATGGAAGTAAAATTCAAATAAGAGATCAGAGCTCTTTCTCCCTTTCAGCCCACAACACATTCTGGTTAGTAGTCTTCACCTGAGCTGCTGAAGCAAGAGAGGAGGAAGAGGACAAGGCTCTGCAGAGGCAGGTGAAAGGAGGAAGGAATCAGCAGTCCAGTGGGCATAGTGACCAAGTTCTTGGAAGTTTTGCCACAGTGCTGTAGTTGGAGCCAGGGAAGGAGTCATCAGGCTGACCATGGTGGACGATGAGAAACTGCGCAACCAACAGCTCGAGAATTTGAAGAGCAAAGGTCATGACGGAGAGAAGAGTATTGCAAAATGATACGTGTGGCCTATATACCAACAAACTGGACAACCTAGACGAAATGGATAAATTCCTAGAAACACACAATTTACCAAGATGGAAGCATGAACAAAGAGAAAATTTGAGCAGACCACTCATCAGTAAGGAAGTTGAATCTGTAACAACCACAAAAATCTTTTCCAACAAAGAAAAGCCAGATGACTTCACTGATGAACTTTACCAAACATTTAAAGAAGAATTAGCAGCACGAATCCTCAAACTCTTCCAAAAAACTGAAAAGGAAAAAAACACTCTCAGAGTCACTCTATGAGACCAGCATTACTCCATACCAAAGCCACACAGACTCTACAAGAAAACTACAGACCAATATCACTGATAAACACTGATACAAAATCTTCAACAAAATACTAGGAAACTGAATTAAATTAGAAAGTATTCCTGCAATGTAAGAGTGATTCAGCATAATAAAATCATTCAATGTAATCTATATTATAAAAATCCAGTGGCCCTAATGCCATAATGATCAAAGACCAGCACAGGTGGGTGGGGCTGTGAGCACAGCAAGGCATGCATGTGTGCCCGGGGCTGCATGATTTCACTTGCTGGGCTTCTAGTACACCATATTAACAGAATGAAAGACAAAAGTCACATGATCATCTCAGTTGATGCAGAGAAAGCATTTGACAAGATTCAATACCTTTTCATGATAAAAAGAAAAACAAACAAAGCTTAAGCTAGGAATAGAAGAAAACTATCTCAACACAGTATAGGGCACATATGAAAAGCCCAGAGCAAACATCATACTCAATGGTAAAAGACTGAAAGTTTTTCCTGTAAGATCAGGAACAAAACAAGAATGCCTGCTTTGGGCACTTGTATTCTGGAAGTACTGGAAGTACTATCTATAGAAATTAGGGAAGAAGAAGAAATAAAAGGCATCCAAATTGGAAGGAAAGAAGTACAATTACCTCTCTTTGCAGATGGCATGATCTTATATGTAGAATATGTAAATATTTTACAAAAGAAATTGTTAGAACTAATACATGGATTCAGCAAATTTCCAGGATAGACACCAAATCAACATACAAAAATCAGTTGCATTTCTATACACTAATTAGAAACAACCTGAAAAGGAAATTAAAAAACAGATTCAAGAAGCGAACTCACCTCTATCCCCAATCGCTGGGGTGGCCAAGGAGTTGTGCAGTGACCCCCACAGTCCAGCAAACAAAGTGCTGCAAGCAGCATAGAGTGTGCAGGTTGTGGCCTGCAGCCTGCACACCACCTAGGCAGTGCCTGCTGCTCCTGCCCACCAGCCCTGGGGCCTCAGGGAAAGCACCATCTGGATGCTGACCACTGGCCCTGGTCTGCTATTGGTGGGTAAATTCACAGAGAAACATAAATGGATAGCAACAGAAAATAGTACTGGAATAGTGGAACAGCAATTTTTTCACAGGAAGCTTTGGGAAATGTTGTTTCCTGAAGACGGCCTGAAATTGGGACATAATTGAATAAACAAGATGAGTTTGGTACTTTGGAAAGTGTGAAAGCTGCTAGTGAACTCCATTCTCCTTTATCAGAAGTAACTGAGATTAATGAAGCTCGTGCAGAAAATCTCAGGCTTGTCAACAAATCTTGTTATGAAGATGGTTGGCTGATCAAGATGATACTAAATAACTTTTCAGAACCGGATGAACCAATGTGTGAAGAAGCATGAGAAATACCTAATTCTATTGTGAACCCCCTAAATAAAGTAGTGTGAAACAACATTTTAAAAATGCAACAAATCCAACTTATAATAGTTTCCAAAAGAATAAAATACTTAGGAATAAACTAACCCATGTGAATATTATAAAATATTGCTGAAAGAAATTAAAGAAGATGCAATAAATGTAAAGACATCTGGGCTTATGGATTTGATGACTGAATATTGCTAGATATGTCAATATTACTCAAAGTGATTGATAGATTTAGCAATCTTTATCAAAATCCCAATGATAGAAATACTTTATTTAATATTTATTCATTTACTATTTATTTAATATTATTTACAGAAATAGAAAAATTCACGCTAAAATTTTTATGGAATTTAAAGGGACCAGGAAATGGCCAAAACAATCTTGAAAAAAATAACAAAGTTGGAATCTCACATTTCCTGATTTCAAAACTTACTAAAGCCACAGTATTCAAAAATAGTGTGGTATTGGCATGAAGGAAGACATGAAGACATGGAATAGGAAAGAAGGCCAAGAAATAGACCCTCAAGTATGGTCAAATGAATTTTGACAGATTTGCCAAGACTATTCAATGGAAAAGTATAGTCTTTCAATAAATAGTGCTGGAAAAACTAGATATCCACTTGCAAAAGAATGAAGTTGGACACGTATCTTACACCACATACAAAAATTTACTCAAAATGGACCAAGAACCTGTAAAAGTTACTACAAAATTCTTAAAAGAAAACATAGGGTGAGATCTTAATGAGCTTGAATGTGGCAATGCTTTTTCGGATATGACATAATCGAAAAAACAGACAATGGAAGTAAAAGCAGGTACATTGGATTATGTCAAACTTAAAAACTTCTGTGAATCAAAGGACACACTCAACATAGTAAAAAGGCTATCTATAAAATATGAGAAATTATTTGTGAATCATATATTTTATAAGGAGCTAATATCCAGAATATATAAAGAACTCCTACAACTCAAAAAAAAACTAAACAACCCTATTTAAAATGAGCAAAGGACTTAAATAGACATTTATTTAAAGAAGATATGCAAATGGCCAGCAGCACATAAAAAATGCTCAACATCACTAATCATTAGGGAAATGCAAATCAAAACCACAATGAGATACTATGTTACACACCCATTAAGATAACTACTATAAAAAACAAACAAACAGAGAAAATAACAGGTGTCGGTGAAGATCTGGAGACATCAGAACCTTTGTGCACTGTTGGTGAAAATGTAAAATGATGCAGCCACTATGGAAAAAGTATGGTGGTTCCTTAAAATTTTAAAGCAGAATTATGATATGATTCCAACATTCTACTTCTTGGTATATACCTAAGAGAATTGAAATCTAAGGACTAGTCAAAAATTTCTACAAACAAAAGTCCTGGACCAGATGGCTTCATGGGTTAATTTTACCAAACATTCAAAAAAAAACATACACCTATCTTTCTCCAACTATTCAAAAAAATTCAAGAGAAGAACTCTAAGCTCTTTTTACAATGCCAGCATTATCCCAATTCCAAAACCAGATAAAGAGACTACAAAGAAAGTAAAGTTTAGGCCAACATGCTTAATGAACATAGATGCTAAAATCTTCAACAAAATATTAGCAAAGTATTATACATAATACATTAAAAAGATCATATAACATGATCAAGTGAAATTTATTCCAAAAATGCAAGGTTATGGTGCAATATTTGCAAATCAATAAGCATGATACATCACATAAACTAAATTAAAAATAAAAATCACATGTTTTGTCAATAAATGGAAAAAAAGCATTTAATAAAAACCCATCCTATCTAATAAAGAGGGAATATGCTAAATGACCCTCATGCTGTGGCAAAGATGGAGGTGCCCAAAACCAATAAGGAGGGAATATGCTAATTGAATGCCCCTCCCTCCAAGATGACGGTTCCCAGTCCCCTCAGCCCTGCTGAGGCAGCAGGCATGTGGAAAGGCTGGTCCTGCCCCCAGGCAGGCCCAGCTGCTCCATGCACCTGCCTCTGGAGTCCCCCAGTCCTCTCAGCCCTTCAACCACCCAGGACTGGCCCAAGGTGCAAGCAAGCCTCTGATGTTGGCTTCCCAGCTGCCGAGGGCCAGCCCAAGGTACAGGCAAGCCTCGGATGGCAGCTTCCCAGCCACCAGGGCCACCCAAGGCTCAGGTAACCTGGGATGGCTGAGGCTTGCACTGCCTGCAGTGGCAGCACCAAAGGTGTGATGGGTCATCACCTACACCTGATCACTGGGTTGTCTCCTGCCCCTGAGGGCTCTCAGACTGTGAGGGGGGCAGGCTGGGCTGAGGGACTCCCCTCCAGTGCATGAATTTTCATGCACCAGGCCTCTAGTCTATATACAGTGGTACCTTGAGATACGAGTTTAATTCGTTCCATAACCTTGAGACGTGGGAAACTATGAGACGCTCGAGTCGAGTGGTAAACTGGTGGGTCGTGTGCAGCCGGCCGATCCTCGCGATTACTCCTATCTCAAATGTTGCTCGTATTTCAAAGCAAAAATCGCTCGTATCTCAAAAATCTCGTATGTTAGGGCAATTGTATCTCGAGGTACCACTGTATATAAAGCCTTAATATGCAAATGGCATACACTGAATGCAAATGGATAGACTGAATGGCAGAACAACTGACAACCAGTCGTTATGATGTGTGCTGACCAACTGGAGGTGTATGCAGAACTTAATCGGCAGTGGCAGGATGGTAGAGCAGATAAGCGGGGGCTCCAGACCAAGGTGGGGCACCAGTCCCTGTCATCGGAGGGAGCATCTGGTGGTTACTGTGCCATTGTCCTACGTGGTGCTCTTACCTGGCCCCACTCACCCCTGCTGCCAGCCCTGATCATCCCTCAGGGCTTTTTCACCTCCTCCTGCTCCTGTGGGGTGATTGGGGCCGGCAGCTACCTTTTGCACCAGCTGCCAGCACTGGAGCTGCTGCTCACACCCACTGCTGGCACCGGCCCTGCTTGCACCCACAGCCTGTGCCTGAGCCACTGCTTGCACCCATTGCCATTGCCCAGCACCGGTCCCAATCACTCAGTGCCATCAGTGGGTGTGAGCAGTGACTGATCAGGGAAGCAGTCACTGCTCACACCCTGCTGACAGCGCCGGCCCCACTCACACTTGCTGCTGGCACTGGCCCCAATCGCTCCACACCATCAGCCAGTGTGAGCAGGGTTGGTGCCTTCAGCACATGGGAGTGGCAGTGGGAGGGGGGCTGCCAGCAGACAGAGAACTGAGGGCTACAGTAGGAGGGACTGGGAGGGGGCACGGAGGATGGGCTGAGACCCACCCCTGTGCCCACCACAACCTCGTGGCCCACAGCTCCTTTCAAGGTGCATGAATTCATGCACTGGGCCTGTAGTTTATGATAAAAACTCTCAGCAATGTGGGGGTAGAGGGATCATACCTCAACATTATAAAATCGATATATGACAAACCCCACAGTCAACATCATACTCAATGGGCAAAATCTAAAAGTATTCCTCTTAAGATCAGGAACAAGACAGGAATGTCCTCTTTCACCACTCTTATTCAACATAGTACTGGAAGTACTAACCATAGCAATCAGACAAAAAGAAGAGATAAAGGGCATCCAAATTGGAAAGGAGGAAGAAAACTGTCATTATTCAGATAACATGATATTGTACATAGAAACTCCTAAAAATCCCTAAGTCTAATAAATGAATTTGGCAGAGTAGCAGGATAAAAAATTAATATTCAGAAATTGGTGATATTTTTACACACCAATAATGAACTATCAGAAAGAGAAATTAAGAAAATACTCCCTTAGTATTGCAATATCAAAGAATAAAGTACCTAGGAATAAATGTAATCAAGAAAGTAAAAGACCTGTACTTGGAAAATTATAGGATATTAAGGAAAGAAACTGAGAATGATACAAATATGTAGATATGTAATGTGTTCATGGATTGGAAGAATTAACATCATTAAAATGCCTCTACTACCCAAATCAATCTATAGATTCAGTTCAATTCCTATCAAAATGCCAATGGTATATCTCACAGATCTAGAAAAAAAATGTAATATGGAATAAAAAAATAACCCAAATAGCCTCAACAATCTTGTGAAAGAAGAACAAAGTTGGAGAAATCACAATACCAGATATCAAACTACACTACAAAGCCACTGTAATCAAAACAGCCTGTTATTGACATAAGAGCAGGCATATAAATAATTGGAACAGAACAGAGAGCCCAGAAATAAACTGATACTTTCATGGTCAATTAATATTTGACAAAAGAGGCAGGGCAAACAATGGAATAAAGACAATCTCTTCAATAAATGGTGTTGGAAAAATTAGACAGGTACACGCAAAAAAAAATGAAACTAGACTACCAACTTACATCATACACAAGAATAAGCTTAAAATGGATTAAATATTTAAATGTAAGTCTGATTTCTGTCTCTAAAGATTTGCCTAAAGTTGACATATCATATAAATAGAAACATATAATACATGATCTTTTATAACTTGCTTCTTTACTTAATATGTTTTAATATTCATTCATGCCATAGTATGTATCAGTATGTCATTACTTTTTAAGACCCAATAATATTCCACTGAACATCACGCATTTTGTTTATCATTCATCAGCTGACAGACACTTGGATTGTTTCTATCTCTAGGCCATTGTAACTAGTATTACTATGAACACATGTGTACAAGTTTTTATTTTAATAAAATGGATTGTTTTCTTAATGCAAATCTTCCTTGCCCTTAGATAAGGGAAAGCAAAGAAGATATGTTAAAGAAGGCACTAGAAATAAAACTAACATTTAAATATCAAATTAATAATATTTAAAGTCTTGATTAGTAATAAAAATTCATATTTAAATTGATAATATTTAACATATTTTCTCTCATGTATCATTATAATTTTGAAGTATACAACCACTTTATACTCTAGGAATCTGTGGCCCAGATGGTTAAATAATTTGTCCATGGTCACACACCAGAGACCCCAGGTTTTTCTAACCCCAAACTGCCATTCTGACTACCTTACTCATCAAGCTAGCGTTGGAGATGAGGGAATGGACAAGAAGTGCACTGCCTTGACAAGGAATTCTTCCCAAACTTGGTGAAGTAATCATGCAAAAGTTAATGGTATAAAAACCTTTGCTAAGTGCACAAGCCCAAGAAAGAAAGAATGGTAATAATCTGGCTTTTTGGGTGTGCATACATGGATCACGAGTTGATTACCTGAATGAATACAGCTGGCCCAGTCCCTACATCCCCATCCTGGTCCAGAGGACCAGCTTCCCTGACACAGTGGGACCGGACATGATCCATGTCAGGACTGGACTAAAGTGGGCTACGCACCTGGGGCTGGCAGCTCTGTGCCATGGTCTCCTGTCCTTTCTCCAGAGAGTTCTTGCAGGCACTTGTCCCGCTCCTCCCACAGCACCCGCAGCACATCGCACAGTCCAGGGAGGGCTCCAACCTGCAAGTCCAAAACCAAGAATGCTCATCTTTGCAACTAAGTTGGTAATACCCCATAAGGACTTACTGTGAGCAAGAATGGTGCTAGACAATGGGACTCAAATTCAGGGAGACAAAACCCTGCCCACAGAAAGCTCCTAGTCCATAGTGAGGTACAGGCAGTCACTTCTAGGAAGGAGTTCAAAATAGCAATTTTCAGCTTGTCCACTGCAAATCTTGCCCTTAAATTTATAAAGGCTTCCAACCCAACAAGCTATTTGCTCTCTGGTTACCTCACTATTATTCTGTATGACTTCATGCCTTCCACTCCAACTGTGTTTATTTTTCAGGTTTTGAAAACTGACTGCAGGGAGGAATTGAACAGGAGGGCTGAGGAAAAATTGTCACACAGTCCTGGCTTCCTAGCTCTTCCTAGAGTGAATTTTCAAAGCAAGGCTTCATTCTTTTATTTGTACCTAAGACTTAAAAAATATGCGAATGGATGAACAACTAAACAGATAGCCAAATCAAACTCCCTCTTTACTTTTTACAGAGTATACAATTATAATATTACAGATTTCTTTAAAATACATTGGCTTATTCAATTCTCAAAACAAAACAAAACCCTATAAAACTCTCAGCAAAGTGGAAATAGAGAGAACATACTTCAACATAATAAAGGCCATATATGACACCATATTTAATGGTGAAGAGCTAAAAGTGTTTCCCTTAAGAAAATATTCACTTTCACCACTTTTATTAAACACTAGGAGCCCAGCATGCAAAATCGTGTGGCCCCACCCTGCCTTGACACCCAAAGCTCTCCACACAGAGCTCCAGTTCACCTGGCCCAGCCTCTGACCGCTCTGGCCTTCTCTGGCTGCTTCATGCTCCGCCCTCAGTCCCTAGAGTTGCCTGGGCTGGTCTGCCTTCTCTGAGCACCTCCCCATTCCTCTTTGTCTCCGGAGCAATGTGGAGGCTCCACCCAGTCATGGCTCTGGAGGAGCGGGTGGAAGCCTCCTGCCTGCTGTGCTCTGCTCCTTCCCCTGGCAGATGGATGGCAAAGGACTGGTGAGGGGGCCACTGTGGGCTCTCATCTCCACCTTCCGCATCATGGGATGGTCCAGCCTCCTCTTGGCACTTCCCCACTAACTCCACACCTCCAGAGCACACCCTTGGCACCTCCCCACTAACGCCCCATCTCCAGAGCACACCCTACAGTGCAAGCACAGGCAGCTTCCTGCGATGGGTGGTGACATTACAGAGTAATGGACAATTTGTATATTCCTCTATTAGAAAGGATAATATTAAAAGTCCTAGCCACAGCAATCAGACAAGAAAAAGAAACAAAGAGCATATAAATTGGAAAGGAAGAAATACACTGTCATTATTTGCAGATGATATGGTACTACAAAGAAAAAAGCCTAAAGACTCTACCAAAAACCTATTAAAACTGATGAGTTCAGTAAAGTAACAGAATACAAAAGTAATAATCCAAATTGGTTCCATTTTTACACACCAAAAACAAACTATCAGAAAGAGAAATTTAAAAAAAAAACACTCCTATTTACAATTGTATAAAAAAATAAGATACCTAAGATTAAATTTAACCAAGGAAGTAAAAGACGCATACTCAGAAAATTTTAAGACATTGAGGAAAGAAACCGAAGAAAATACAAATAAATAAAAGCTCATATTGGTCTTATAATAGGAAAAATTAACATCAGTAAAATGTCTATACTACCCAAAGCAATCTATAGATTAAGTGCAATTCCTATCAAGATATCAGTGGCATGTTTCACAGAACTCAAACAAATAATCTTAAAATTTATATGGAACTACAATAGATCCCCAAAAGCCACAGCAATATTGAGAAAGAACAAAATTGGAGGTACTACACTGCCTGTTATCAAACTGTACTACTAGGCTATAGTCATCAAAACAGCATGGTACTGGTATAAAAACAGACATATAGATTAGAGAGCTCAGAACCCACATCTATATGGTCAATTAATATGGTCAATGCAAAGGAGGCAAGAACATACAATGGAGTAAAGACAGTCTATTCAATAAATAGTGTTGGGAAAATTGGACAAATACATGCCAAAAAATGAAACTAGACTACCTTCTTACACTACATACAAAAATAAACTCAAACAGATTAAAGATTTAAATGTAAGACTGGAAACCATAAAACTCCTAGAAAAAAATAAACATAGGCAGTCAAATCTCAGACATCTGTCATAGAAACATTTTTTCTGATATATCTCTTTGGGCAAGGAAAATAAAAGAGAAAATAAACAAATGGGATGACATCAAACTGAAAGGTTTTGCACAGTAAAAGAAACCATCACCAAAATGCAAAGAGAACCTACCAATTGGGAGGAGATAATCACCAATGATATACCTCGTAAAGAGTTAAAATCCAAAATTTATAAAGAACTAATACATTTTAATACCCCCAAACAAACTTATTTAAAAATGGGCAAAAGACCTGACTAGATATTTCTCTAAAGAGAGACATACAGATGAGAGAAATCATCAAAGAAATAAAAATTAAAAACACAATGAGAATTAAAACCTCACACCTGTCAGAATGGCTATCATCAATAAATCAACAAGGAACAAGTGTTTGTGAGGATTTGGAACAAAGGGAACGCTCATGCCTTGTTGGTGAGCTTGCAAATTGGTGCAGCCATTGTGGAAAACAGTACGGGGGTTCCTCAAAAAATTAAAAATAGAACTATCTTATGACCCAGCAATTCCACTTCTCAATATTTATCTGAATAAATCCAAAACACTGTTTCAAAAGTACATATGCACCCCTATGTTTATTGTAGCATTATTTACAACTAGAGACCCATACATGGGGGGAGGGGTGTGTGTCCTCAGCCCAACCTGCACCTTCTCCAACTGTCTTCCCCTGCATCTTGCAGTCACCCCCAACAGCCCTCCCCTGCAGGCCTGGGTCCACCTCAACTGCCTTCCCCTACAGGCCTTGTCACCCCTAACTGCCCTCCCCTGCTGGCTTGGTCCCTCCCAACTGTCCTCCCCTGCAGGCCTGATTGCCTCTAACTGCTCTCCCTTGCCAGCCTGCTCCCTCCTAACTGTCCTCCCCTGCTGGCCTGATCACCCACAACTACCCTCCCCTGCTAGCCATCTTGTGGCAGCCATCTTGTGTCCACATGGGAGTCATCTTTGACCACATGGGGTGGCCATCTTGTATACTGGAGTGATGGTCAATTTGCAAATTACCTTTATTATATAGAATTATATTGGGTAGCCAAGATATGCAAGCAACCTAAGTGCCCATCAGTAGACAATTGGATAAAGATGTTATATGAATATGACTCAGCCACAAAAAAAGAATGAAATCTTATTATTGCAACAGCATGGGTGGATCCAGAAGGATCTGTGCTGAGTCAAATAAGACAAAGACAAATAGCATATAAGATTTCACTTCTATGTAGAATATAAAGAACAAAATAAATGAACAAACAAAACAGAGTTAGATTCATGGATGCAGAGAACAAACTGATACTGAGAGGGTATTGTGCTGAGTGAATCAAAACAGAAAAAGACAAATACCATATGATTTCACTTATGTATGCAATATACATATTCACTTATGTATGAACAAAATAAATGACCAAACAAAACAGAAACAGACTCATGGATACAGAGAACAAAATGATAGCTGCCAGATGGGAGAGGAGTATGGGGGCTAGGTGAAAAATTTGAAGGGATTAAGAAATACAAATGGATAGTTATCAAATAGTCACTGTATGTAAAGTATAGTGTAGGAAATATAGTTAATAATACTGTAATAACTATGGATGGTGCCAGGTGGGTACTAGACTTAAGGGAGGATCACTTCATAAATTATATAAATGTTTAATCATTATTCTATACCCTTGAAACTAATATAAAATAATATTGAATGTCAACTGTTATAAATAATAAAATTAAAATAAAAACAACCCTATGAAGAAAAACAAAAGGAAACCAAGCCTCATGGTGATTAGCGGACATAACCAAAATTGTTTACCTGGAGATCTCTCCATTCCAGAAGCCAACCTTAAAACAGTTAAAGGGCCAGGCTTCATACCTTCTTGTCAACACTACACTAATGCTCACATGTTGAGAAAGAGAAAAGAAAGAGGGTGGAGCTGAAAACTTCCCAAATTCAACAAGAGACATAAATTTATAGATCCAACATGCTGAACAAGTTATTGGCACGTGCATCAATCTAGATTAATCTCCAAAGTATGATGAGTGGGAAAAAAAAGGGCCAATCCCAAAAGGTTTCATGCTCCATGATTACATTTATATAATGCTCTTGAAATGACATAATCATAGAAATAAGGAACATATTAGTGGTTGTCAGGGATTAAGGAAGGGGTGAAAGTGGAAAAGAAGAGTGTGTGACCATAATAGAGCACAATGAGGATCCTTAGATAATAGAAATGTTCTGTACCTTCAATATTATGGTTGATTAATCAAACTCTTGCTCCCTTGCAAACACTAAGAGAGAAGAGGCATCTGTTGCTGTATGTCACTGAGATTTTTGTTATGTAGCATAGCTGACTGACAGGGTGGGAAGTAGATTCTGAGGCAGCAGCAAGGTGAGTAGATAAGGAGTGAAGTTTACCCAAAGTGAGTGGCAATTTGCACTGCTGGAGACTGAGGAAAGGGGGTATTCCACAAAGAAGACTCTTGAAAGCAGTGGAGAAGTTTAGAAATGAGAGAACACCTACAATAGGAACCACCCCCTCCAGGAAAAATTCTCATCTTACATTTCTTCTTTTAAAGTTGTAATAAAAATATATTAAAAAATTACCATTTATCATGTTTAGATATACAGTTCAGAGGCATTAGTACATTTACAATATTGTACAACCATCATCACTCTCCATCTCCAGAACTTTTTCAACATCCCAAGAGAAACTCTGTCTCCCTCAACCACTAACTCCCCATTGTTCCTTCCCCCAGCTCCTGATAACCTCTGTTCTACTTTCTAAATCTATGAATTTGCCTAGTCTAAATCATTCATATAAATGGAACCGTACAGTATTTATTCCTTTGAGTCTGGCTTATTTCACTCTCATGTTGCAGCATCTATCAGAATTTCATTCCTTTCTAAGGCTGAATAATATTCCATTGCATGTACATGTCACATTTTGTTCATCCAGTCATCTGTTTATGGGCGCTTGAGCTGTTTACACCTTTGACTACTGTGAACAATGCTGCTATCAACATGGATGTACAAATATTTCTTTGAGTCTCTGTTTCAGTTCTTTTGGGAGTATGCCCAGAAGTGAAATTGCTTGATCATAAGGTAATATCATGTTTACTTTTTTTAAGGAACCATCAAACTGTTGCCCACAGCAGCTACACCATTTTACATTTCCACCAGCAATGCACAGGGTTTCAATTTCTCTACATCTTCATCTTCCTTGGTTATTTTTTCTGTGTTAATAACAGCTCACATCTACTTTACCCTTGGTTACCTACCATTAAAATTTAATAAATCAAGACAATTTTGTGCAGTGATAGTCCAACTAAAGAAATGTGTGGTGTCCCTTGATGTGTGGCAGCAACAGTATTCTCCTGCAAAGACAGTCCACGGTTTCCCAATGGTGACCAGCAGTGGAGGAAAGAGGACCTCAGAGTTGCAGAGAGTAGCAGGCAAGATGGTGTGTTCAATGGAGCAACCATATGGTAGATGCCTGGATTGGAGAATGCATGAGAAGAAGCCCCCTTATGATCTAAATTAAGTGCCAGAGGGAAAAGAGAGATGAATATTTAGCAGCTATGTGTATATTTATGCATATACCAGAAATTCTATATACTTACTAAATTTAAAAGAAATATAATTTTACTTAAAATTTGCAGAATTGCTAAAATTTATTTTAAAATTTCCTCATAACAAGCGTTATTAATCCTTAAAAGCTCTTTTTAAACCATTTTTAAAAAATAATTCTTTATTGTTGAAAGTAATACATATGTCCCCTTTTTTCCTCCATTGACCCCCTCCAGCTCACCCTCACCTCCCACCCCAGGCCTTTACAACCCTATTGTCTGTGTCCATAGGTTATACATATGTGCATACAAGATCTTTGGTTGATTACCTCTCACCCACCCTCCCCTGCCTTCCCTCAATGCTTCCATGTCTCTAAATCCACTCTGTTCATCAGTTTATTTTATTCATTAGATTCTACATATGAGTGAGATCATGTGATACTTGTCCCTCTCTGACTGACTTATTTCACTTAACATGATACTCTCCAAGTCCCTCCATGCTGGCTCAAAGGGTAAGAGATCCTTCTTTTTTTACTGCTGCAGAGTATTCCATGGTGTAAATGTACCACAACTTTTTTATACACTCATCTACTGATGGGCACTTGGGCTGTTTCCAGATCTTAGCTATTATAAATTGTGCTGCTATGTACATGGGATGAATACATTCTTTCTGATTGGTGGTTCAGGTTTCTTAAGATATATTCCTAGAAGGGGGATTACTGGGTCAAATAGCAGTTTCATAATTAATTTTTTTGAGGAAACTCCATACTGTTGTTCATAATGACTACACCAGTCTGCATTCCCACCAGCACTGTACTAGGGTTCCCTTTTCTCCATATCCTCGCCACCACTTGTCATTTGTTGATTTTAAATCAGTTTTTAAATAGAAAGTTTGTATAAGTACTCTAGAAATTTTGCTTATACTAGTATCAAAGTATTTCTAACGAAAAATAGCTGTTCCCTTCCCTAACCCTACCTGTTCCCTGGCAGTCACTTTCAATGCTTTTATGCTGTTGATTCTCATTTGTATTTCCATACTTAAAAATTATATTCCTATACAGCTATTTCTTGGTTTATTAATTTAAGACATTATCCAAAACTGTCTTTAAAGGGAGGTCAAGATTTAGATGTTTTTCTATCTCCACACATATACTTCTCTCTCCTATGCATTACATATCCTCCTTTTGAACTAATTTCTAAATGCATGATCTGTATTTCTAGTGATTTCTTTTGACTCTGAAATATGGTTCATTGCTGAGTCTAGTCTGTAAAATGATTATGTCTCTTCTTGTACATGTTGTCTTTCCTGAAGTCAATAACTACTTTGTGTTTTCATTTGATTATTTTCCTATGTACGACTAAATTTCCAAGTACTCCAACCGGTCTGAGATGTCTATACGCGGTTCTTATTTTACCTCTGGAGACCTCTCTCTCACTCCCTCTCCCTCTTGCTTCAGTCTGGGCCTGATACCTGGCCATGGCTTGAGGTATCCTCTCCCCATCTCTCCTGGCAGGAGCTCTGTTTCCTAGATCCCATGTCTTTTTCTGGCTTTGCTTTCCTTTTTGGTAGAAACACTTTCTCAGGTAACATCCTAAGAAAGTGTACATAGGAGATAAACTTTTGGATCTTGTTTGAGAGAATGTCAAGTTGAAAATAACTTTTTTTCTTTTCTGTGTTGTTAAGAAATTTATTTCTGATTCCAAATCTTTTGTATATGGCTTTTTTTTCTTTCTAGAAATATTTAGGATTGTTTTTTGTTTTTAGTTATGTTAAAACTTCGTGAGGAAATGATTCCTTTTTTACCTATTAGTTAGATATTCAATGGGCATTTCTATCTGAAGATCTGTGTTCTTAATTTCTGGAAATTTAAAACATATTATTATTTATTTTATTTCCTCATCCTCTTCTCTATTCTACCTTCCTAGGATTCATGTAGGTTGAACAGTGAACAGCGTGGATGGACCCTCTAATCTTCACCTTTCTCTACGCTTCCACCGTTTTGTCTACATAATCCTTCTGTCTAATCTTTCGTATGTTTAATTTCTCAACAGGCTTTTTTATTCTCTCATGACTCTTTTTCCATGGCATCCTCTGTTCCATGCCTCCTCTTCCAGGCTTCAACAGCCTTTTTAAAGATTTTTAAAAGAACAGGATACGTCTTGTATTTGAAGTTTTTCCTCCTCTCTGTGTAGTCTCTGTTTCCTCTAAGTTCCTCTCCGCAGTTGTTGGCTTCTATATTGGAGGCCCCTCGGTATCATATTTAGGCTTGAGACACTAAAGTGGCCTTTGGAACCACTGTGGGCTTGAACCCTTTGTTGACTGGTGGCCTTCTCTGAAAATAACCAGATGGGGAAGGACCACATTGCCAGCTTTGAAGGGTTTCTCCCCCTTGTCTGGGGCCTTTTCTGGGTGCTGCAGGCCAACCAGACAGTTTCTCATCAATGTTCCCAACACCCTCTGCAGGCATTTAGGTTCTTCTTCTACTATTTCAGGCACTTTCCATTTCCCAAAGATTTTTTTAAATCTCTGCTTCCTTGTCTCTTGTCTTCTGGTCACTTTACTGTTACTTTTTAAAAATATATGTTCTTAGTGACTTCAGAGAGAGGGATAGAAACATTAATGATGAAAGAGAATCTTTGATTGGCTGCCTCCTGTACACCCCCTACTGGGCCTAGAGCCTGAAACCTGGACATGGATAAACACATGTGGTTGATCTGCCATTTTAAACTGGATGACCAATGTGACATTGTGACATAATAAAACATACATATTTGGTCTTTGTTCCTGGTTCCTGACACATTGCTCCCAAAAGCCTTATAATTTTCTTTTTTAAAAAAACTATATTTTTATGGTTTCAGAGAGAAAAGGAGAGGGAAAGGTAGAAACATCAATGATGAGAGAGAATCATTGATCGACTGCCTCATGCACACCCCCTGCTGGGGAACAAGTCCACAATCCAAGTATGTGTCCATGACAGGAATTGAATCAAAGACCCTTCAGTCTGTAGGTCGATGCTCTATCCACTGAGCCAAACCGGCTAGGGCAAGCCTTGTAATTTTCTGAGAGATGGGATGAGAGGAGCATCTTTTGTTGTAATATTTGTTCTTAACCCCCAGATCCTGATATAAGAGTTTCTAAGACCCTTGGACTCTCCAAAGTGATAAATGATGCTAATAGGATGACTGGTGGCTGGAGACCCTAGAGAGTTTGCGAGCTAGTCACCAGAAAGTTCAGCCTTGCAGTAGAGGGTTGAAACTTTCAGCCCCATCCTCCCAATCACTTGAGAGAAGACTGAGTTGATCGGCATTGAGCAATGATCACATCAATCATTCCTGTGTGATGAAACCTCCATAAATAGCCTACACACAATAGGGTTTCGAGGGCTTTCAGGTTGGTGAAAACATCGAGCTGCTGGGAGGGCTGCACACCCAGAAAAGGGCAGAGGAATCCAGGTGGCCCTTCCTCACCCCTCTGCATCTCTCCTATTTGGCTGTCCCTGAGTTGTAACCTTAAAAATAAACCAGTATTATAGTAAGTACTAGTAAAGAGCTTCCCCGAGTTCTGTGAATCATTACAGCATATTATTGAAGCCAAGGAGGTGGTCGTGAGAATCCCCAATTTGTAGCCAGTCAGAAGTATGGGGCCCAGACCTGAATCAGTGTCTGAAGCAGGAGCAGGAGCATGGGACCGAGTCCTTACCTGTGGGATCTGTGTAACTCCAGGCAGTTAGTGTTGGAATTGAGTTAAATTGTAGAACACCTAGCTGGTGTCTGGAAGGGTGAAAAATTGGCTGTCAGAGTGAGGAAAAACCTCATCTATTTGGTGTAATAGTGAAGTGTTTTGAGCAAAAAATATTGAAGTAATTTCAAAAAGGATATGCTGTTTGGTAGTAAAAACAGAACCTCAGTCCTAAGAATCTTTGAAAATATATACTCCCTATAAATTTAAAAAGAGGATGTCAGAAAAAATTACTAACTGGTGCTTTTCTTTATTTTTAAAAATTAACCAAATAAAAACATACAGATATGTTCCTCTTCAGTTCCAGATTTAAAGTCCAAGCCATCCTTATATCTAGAGTTTTTATAATATTGCTCAAGTTATGTCTAAGTTTTTAAAATACTTGGACCACAAAAGTTTTCATATAACTTTTGTCTTCTTCTGGTACTTTACGTTGGCTTTCTTTCTTCTTGTTGATCACAAAATTCATAGGCCTTCACCACATCAATTTACGTATCCTAGTTGTACTCCGAGGTTCTAAATAGAACAATGCCAGGCAATGTTGCCAAATGGCTTCTTTGAGACTTGCCCCAAGGAGCCCTTTGACATTCTAAACTAAATCCTCTTTGGTCTGTTGCAGAACCATGAACCATGAAGGGATATCTGCCTATGGCCATCCTGGGTGGATTCCACTCCTGTATCCTATATTATAGGTTCAGTTTTGGCTTTGTTAGGGCATAACCTACAGTTGTTGTTTTTCAGAAAAGGCACTTGTATTCTAAACTTTCTGAGATCTTGTTTGTCTAATAGTGTCTCTGGTAGGGAATGTTACCCTTTGTTTTCTCACTCAGCACCCAGTCATGGCTGGCCCACTGCTTCCACTGTCCCTCTCTTTGGGGGATTTTCTTAGATGGTAAACATACTTTGCGATGTCTTCTTAGCCTTTCAGCCAACAACTCTGCCCACTCCCATCCCAGGCAAGATCCTTTCATTGCAAGGTAGATTGGTCTATGCTGTGAGCTCCCATATCACCAATCAGACCAAGAGGGACAACCCCACCCATTCTGAAACAGTCTGCTTTCCTCTTGGATATTTGCTATTGGAATTGGGAGTAACATCTATCTCTCCAATTCCTGAAGTGTGTAAGCTTTGAAGA
The DNA here is from genome assembly GCA_011751065.1 of Lasiurus cinereus. Classification (NCBI taxonomy): domain Eukaryota; kingdom Metazoa; phylum Chordata; class Mammalia; order Chiroptera; family Vespertilionidae; genus Lasiurus; species Lasiurus cinereus. Next base: position 59,206,087 of record JAAGEH010000393.1, read on the forward strand.
TATGGGGCAGCCATAGTCTGTTCTAAATAAAGCAACAGAAAACTCTAGTCTGCTTGAGTGAGAGAGAGAATAACAAAGCACACCCCAAAATGAGAGAAGAAAGATGTCAAAAGACTGTTCTGTAAGCTATTTTAGAATTTAATTTTGGACTCAAATCTGAAAAAGTAAAACCTATTGAATTCTGAAGAAGGTGAAGAGATTCAACATCGCTTTGCTTATCACATTTTATAATATAATGACTTGCTTGCCAACTTAAGACTGGAAAGAATTTTACCTTGTGGTAAAAAAATAATTTTTTTCTAAATAAAGCTAACTAGCATCTAGAAAAACAAGGAAATACTAGGTTAGTCCCTACAATGAAAAATAAGAAGAGGGAACTCATTATCCTACAACCAGTTCAAACACAAAATTTCAGCAAATTTTTATGGGACACCTAAGTTGTCTGCTTATCATTGGGGACAAAAAAGTAAAAAGGACATGGCTCCTGCCTTTGAAGCTCATGGCCTCCAAAGAGGTCCTGGAAGGCCAGTAGCCAGAGTGCATGGGGAAAGCAATGGCCAGATCGTGATGGACCAAAAGTGGCAGCAGGGGGTGCCCAGAACGTGGATCCACCATTTAGGCAAGAAGTGAGGAAGCATGGTTGTAGCAACACCCCCTAAGGAAGAGGGCCCAGAGGCAGATTCTGTAGGAGGTGGATTGAATGTGTGGGTGAGAGCAAGGGGCAATGCGGGTCCCATGAGTCTGGTTTGGGTGCCTCAATAGTTTCAAGAATAGGGAAAACAAACAGACTTGGGATTTGGGGTGAGATAACTTTGGTTAAGGAAAATGGGATTTATGAAATACTGCCAAGGAAGATCACAGGGTAAGAGCAAGCAGAATGCAGAGAGCAAAGGCAAAAAACAGAGCCTAGGGAAGTGACCCTCAGAGGCTAAGGGACAACACGAGGCAGAGTAGGAACCAGGAGAATGCAAAAAGCAGAAGCAGTGCGGGGAATGAGGAAAGGAAGGAGGGTCCTGGCACCCAATGCCTCTGAGAGGTCGAGTCCCATGCTTCACACTGCCCATGGAATAGTCTACATGGGTGCCTGCTGTCCCATTGTCATTATACATAATGTTGCATGCCTCTCATAAACTATGTGATCACCCTAGATGGGACTGGGACTAAAATGTATATCACGAATGTGGTGCAATGAAGGCCACTGCGAGACTGACTTTGGATGGGATGGAAACCCCATTGCAGAGGGAGTGAGCATTGGAGCAATGATCAGGGATGCTACTTCCAAGAAGCTTGGCCATGAGGGGCAGAGGTGGAACTGTGGCTAGAAGGCCCAGCATGCAGAAGGAAGGCTTTCTACCACCTGAGCTGGACAGACCTGGACAAGTTGATGGCAAAAGCCAGTCACGAAGAAGATGATAAAGACTGGGCACAATGGCTGCATTGTGTCATCTCACAACAGAAGCAGTTAAGGTGGTGGGGGCAGGGAGCAGGAGCACAGGTGTAGGGACTGGCCCTAGGCAGTAGGAGAGCCTCTATTTTACTCAGATGATGTTATAACTGGAAAAATTCGTATATTGAAGTTCTAACACTGAGTATGGCTGTATTCAGAGATAGGACCTATAAGGAGGTAATTAAGGTTAAATGAGATCATATGAATGGGGCCCTGATTTGACAGGATTTGTGTCCTAAGAGACAGCAGAGAACTCACTCTCTATCTCTCTGTCTGCTCAAAGGAAAGGCCATGTGAGCATAAAGCAGCAATCTTTAAGCCAGGAATCTAGCTCTCAACAGAATCCCACCATGCTGGCGCTGGGTCTCAGACTTCCAGTGTCCAGAACTGTGAGTAATAAGTATCTGTTTCAGCCCCTAGTCTGTGGTGTTTGTTATGGCAGCTGACTGAGTTTGACAAGCTGACCAAGGAAGCTAAGAAGGAAGAGAACTGGGAATATAATTTAGACACACCTATAAGATATTGGTCAAAGGAAGTTCATCCACATAGTCTAGACCAAGCATGTCCAACCACAGCCCATTGGCCACATGTGGCCCACAACGAATATTTTTGTGGCCCAGTCAATATTACAAAATGTATGTAAGAAACATTTTAATAAAAATTTTGAAACTTAATTTTTACAATAACCTGTTATACATAATTATGAATAACAAACTACAACGTTCGCTAATAACTGATTACTATAATTGTGTTGCATTTATTTCCCTTACATGCCTTAGGCGCAGGCACACCATTTCTCTACACTAATACCAGCAGTGAATATTTTAGCATCCAATTGTCATGTTATTAGTCTTGTCCTGACTTATTTGGTGTGCACAACAGGAAATATTTTGCTTTTGGAGAACAAGAAAAATACGTTTATTTGTGTTATGCTTATTAATTTGTGCAGTTATTCAGTATCTGGTAAGTTAATGTTCAGAAAATATATTAATTTTTATTAAAATGTTCTATTATTTTATGTTGATGATTACTTATTTATTTTAGCTCTTTGTATTTATCATGTTTCTATTGAAATAAACTCATGTTTCTATGAAAATTGAAGCTTTCGTTTTTTTACGGCCCACATAAACTTCAACCTTGCTTATTTGGCCTGTGTTAGCCTTTGAGTTTGACATGCTTGGTCTAGACTCTCAGGAAATGGGAGGCCAACCTGTGTGTTGAAGAGGAAAGGGGAGGTGATAAGGTCAAGAATTTGAAAAGACACATAGACTCCACCTCTGAGAGCCAGGGCTGAGGAAGCTGACGCTGAACGTGTGGGGATTCCAAAGATGTGGGAAACTTGGGGTCCTGGCAGCATATGAGCTGATTGCAGAAGGCCATGAATCAAGGGCGTCCCTTCCTCAAATGCCCCTTGGAATCTGTCAGCCACAGACAGATGAGGCTGGATGGGCCTAGGATACTCTCATTCTCTCAGGTCCACACAAAGGTTGAACAATCCTCTGTTTGTAATGTAAGCAAGTAGATAGGATCTGGGTGTTGTGGCTTTTACCTTGGGCTGCAGGCTGTCCCAGAGCCTAAGTGAAGGTCAGTGGTGAGAAACTCCGGCTTACTAAGAGCAAAGAAGCAGGGACCGAATCAGGGGTCACTGGAGGCAGCCAATTGGTCATGAAACTCTAAATCCTGAATGTTAAATTTGGGCTTTCCACAGGAGTGCCAGGAAGAGGGCTGTACCCTCCCTGGCCATGGGAGATTAATGATGGGATGAGGCTATGGGAACAGAGAGGAAGAAGAGGAGCCCCAAAAAAGTGATGCCAAAGCCAAGAGGACTTCCCTAAACAGTCTGGACTCCTCTAAATCAAACTTCTGCTTGTTTGATTTGGTGACCCCAAAGCTCCTCTCTGGCTCCCTCAATAAAATGTTGTGTGTGTTTCAATATTATGTTTTATAAAGCAACTAGAGACCCAATGCACGAAATTCATGCAAGAGTAGGCCTTCCTTCTCCCAGCTGCCAGCACCAGCTTCCCTCTGGCACTCAGGACCTGAGCTTCCCTCTGACCACCAGCAGGCAACCAGGGCCTGGGCTTCTCTCTAAGCCCTGGCTTCCTCCAGAAGGATGTCCAGAAGGACGTCTGGTCTAATTACCATATTATGCTTTTATTATTATAGATTAGATTAAACTGAATTTAATGTTATTTTGAGGCTGGGAAAAGAATCGTACAACAGCTCCTTGGACACCAGAAGGCAGAGCAGTCTCTTCGTGGGAGCAGACACATGTGCTCATTCAGAAGACTGTAATCCTCCCATCTCGTCCAGTGGGGTGACCTCAGCAAATGGCTTCAGTGTCCTTGCTGCACTGGCCTGGGGGTTCTAGTGCTGGAAGTGAGAATTAAATCAGGGAGATGAGAAGAAATTAGTATACTACCTAGTGTGAAATAAGTTCCCGACACAGGAAGCCTTTACCAGCGTTATCACTCACATTAATTTTAGAGAGAGTAAAAATCTTAATAGAAATCTATAATACTTCCTCAGAAGTTCAGAAAGTGTTTCTTCAGGTATACATAAATCCCAGTTACCCTCCTCTGAAGCATTATCACTAGCCATCTCTCAGGTAGCCTTGGCAGGCCTTCCTAAAATCCTGCTCACAGAACCCCACAGAATTGTCAGTTTCCAGGTACAGATGCACCACAGGAATAGGCAGGGACCCCCATGAGCTGGAGGCTTCCATGCCAGAACCAGACTTGGAGTTTTTATATTTCTGAGTGTCAACTGAGGAGGAATAGATAGAGGAGTGAACGTGGGAAAGGAAGGTGTAAAAAGCCCACTGAAGCCTTTTCCCCCTGGCTTTGAAATGAAATTCAATAGGTGTGCCTGCTTCCGTCCTCCAATTCAGATTGCCTGTCACCAACCCCACTGTCTGGAGTCCAACATGCAACTGACACCTATGATTATTCCTGTGAATACATCGCCCCTGAAACCTGACAACATTTAAGGCTATGGTTCTCAGCCAGAGCAACTTTGCCCTCCCTGTCTCCCAGGGGCATTTGGAAATGTCTGAAGACGTTTCTGTTGTCACAACGTGGAGAGATATTTCTAGTGGGTAGAAGCCAGGAATGCTGCTAAGCATCACACAATTCACAGGACACACAACAAAGAATCATCCAACTCCCCTCTCTCAACCCCCTATCCCGCCCCATCATTCTGCCCATGCTAAGGAAGGGCATAGCTCTCTTTCTGGCACCTCATGCTGAAATCCCAGGTGAAAGATCCAAGATTACAGTGTCAAAGTTAAGAAATTGTGATTGAAGGAAAAAGGAGTTCCCCACACCCACTTAACTCACTAAGATTATCAAATTGGCAGTTTGCCATATGTCCTGGATTAAACACCCATTTTGAATGACTAATTCTCCTTTGCCTGCTACATTTATATGCAAGTTTGTAAGCAGTGATTGCTTTCAAGATGTCATTCTTCATTACTTGTTGCTGTATGAAACTGCCACAGTTTAAGACAGACCTTGTGGATATCATCATCATTTCACTCATTCATTCATTCATTCAGTACAAATTATCGAGCTCCCTCTTACACTGTGATGGAGACTAGGGGTAAAGGGTGAAGAAAACTAAGTCTCCATGCTCAAGTTCAAAATGCACGTATTGGAGAAGAGGGGAGGATAGCTGTGCTGGGGAATAATTACAACACTGTCCTCATGAGAGAGATACATGGGAGTGGGAGTAGCAAAAAAAGGTGTGGTCAGGGTTTCCTGTGGCAATCACTTTTTGGTTTCCATTTGCAAGGAACCCTTTTGACATCTCTGGAAAGGCATGGGGGTGGGGGGTTAGTTACAAGCAATTTGGCCTTAATGACCTCCCATTAGGAAGGTGCCTATGTTCTCATTCAAAAGAGAGACCCAAATGAATAAAAAATTGTTTGAATACCCTTAAATTTCAAAATCACATACCTGACCACTCAGTCACACAGAAGAAAAATAGAATTTCATAGGCTGGGAAATACACCAATCAATGTATGTTAATTCCACTCTTATTTTGTAAAGAAGTTCTCTACCTTAGGTCTGGATAAGCCCATAAAATAACCAGCGGGCCAAAACTTCCAGGAAATTATCTGGTAATATACTAGGCAGTAGCAGTGAGTGTATGAAAATGACATGTAAGGACAAGGGATGTAATTGGCAGAGCCCTGAATGGTTCTAGTTCCAGTTCTACCACTAATTTGAAGATCTGGGGCAGGTCACTTCTCTCTGCAGCCTCATTTTGCTCATCTGTAAAATGAAGGAATTGGACCAGAGCATAATGAAGCCTCCTTCCAAGGTACACTGAATACTTAAACCAAGTAAGGGCTCTCACTCCTCACCCTGCCCCCTGCTTATTCTTGAGATAATATGAGGGTCCCCTTGAGATGAAAATGTAGGTTGAACCTCAGATCTGGTGATTTTGGGGGATAACCTCAACATTAGTGCAAATACTTAAGAAGAAGGCTGGGAGGGTCACAAAGAGGGAACTAGAGGCCTCTCCCACCCCTGGGCATTGCACAACAACACACTTCAAGGCTGTATATGGCTTTGAATTTTTTCCAATGCCCCGGGTGGCTTTCCTCCCAAATTGGAAGTTCAGACTAAAGAGTGGGTGCTGTTGCTCTAGCTGAGGCTCCAGGGTACCAAGGAGATGGGAACAAATTTCTCAAATTCCATTCTTTCCAACTACTGCTGCTGGGATGCCATGAACCTTCCAGAAAGGTGACATCTACCGCTTGTCAACACTCCCACCACTCAGGGGGCTGAGGTTTTCCTTAGGATCGAACAGGAGAGAACTACAAGAGGATAAGATTATTGGACACCAGCAAAGACTTGCCCAGGACAGAGATTAGAGAGTCTAAATGGGGTCCTCAAGTGCTTTCCCTGGAGAATTTCTTGGGACAGGTGCCTTGGAGGCCAGTTTGGAATGTTGGTGGAAAGAAATAGCTCTGAAATCTGCCTCCTTCATCCCTACCTCTACCCCTCCGCCTCCCCATTCCTTCCACCAGTCTGGGTGCAGCCACTCTCTCCTTCACAAATCCCACAGGGAGAGCCTGCGATTCCCAGGAGTTTCTGTGGGAAAGAACAACCAGCTACCCACTCTGCTGCCTTCTCCTTTCTCTCCCAGTTCCTCCCTGGACCTGGTTTGGGGAGAGCAGCTGCTCCCAGGAGTCCCCCAGGCATGCAGACATCAGGGAGCCAAATCCCCAGGAGAGGGAGCCGGGAGCTGCAAATGGTCCCATCACAGCGCCAAACCCGTCTCAGCCCCGGAAGCTGCCTTTCTGAGCTTCTGAGGTTTTCCCACACGCAGCCTGGTGCGTGTGAAAATGTCCAGGCTTTGGGCAGACGGATGTGGGTTCCAATTGTCTTCAATTGGGGCAATATTTTTGGTCTTTCCAAGTCTCTGTTTCCTTGTCTGTAAAGTGAGGGTGATATATCAACCTCGTGAGGAGGTTGTGAGATTTCAATAAAATAACGGAAGCCAGTGCCCAGCACACAATAGCACCGTGGACTGGGCCAGAAATCTCCGTCCAGGGGCCTTGGGGCGCAGTCCAGAGGTCCTCAGGCAGGGGTGAGTCGGGGCGGGGCTCATCCGAGAGCTATCTTCTTCTGGCGCACACAGTTGTATTTTGAGGAGAAGATCTGGGGGCCCCCCACTGCCCCCATCCCGCCTGTACCCGAATAGGCCCGTGGAAGGGCGCGGTACTCACGATACTCACGGTGTGCGCGGCGCCAGCGAGCAGCAGCGCCAGCGCCAGACAGGAGCGCATGGTGCCGGCGGCTCCCAGAGAGCGAGTGCCCCGACGGCAGCCCTTCAGAGCACCGCCCGCGCCGGAGCTCAGCGCCCTCCGCCGAGTCCTGGGTCCCGGCCGGTAGCCGCGCCCCGAGTAAGCATGGCGGGGCCCCGCGACCCTCGGAAGCCCCGAATTGCGTCTTCTGGGAGGTAGCGGCGCCCTAAGCCGCCCTGCCCATTGATAAGGACGCGCGCTGCCCGCACTCCTCCACCCAGCCTGACTGGCGGAGGGCAGGCGCCCGGGCTGGCAGGGGAGGAGGCAAAGGGAGGGTGTGAGGGAGGGTGAGGGCCTGGAGCCGGCTCCCGCAAGCTTGGCCGGGGGCGGAGGAGACCGGGAGAGGGCACCATGGCTTAGCAACACCCCCAGTTCCAGAAAGAGCGCTCAGCCCAGACACAATCTTGCTGAGCACAAATAAGCAACCAAGCCACCTTCAGAACCGCGGCGTTCCCACCCTAAGGACACCTGTGATAATCCCACCTGCGGGTGAAGCAAGGCTGTGCTAGTGCCTGTGACACAGCAGGGCTGCCAATGGCTGCTGTGTTGGGGCCGGGGGGCAGGTACCTTGCATTTGATTTCTGGTTCTCACTTTACTTTTCTTCACTATTAAAGCGACATTGGCCCGTTCTGGAAAGAAGCCTTTGATGTCAGCTGGATCAAGGAGGACCCTGGGGCCACCTGGTCACTAGCATTGCTAGGGGCTATTGAACATCCAGCAGGTATTCCCAGGAGCTGCTCAACCAGAGTCTGAGTGCGCAGCTGTTCCCAAGGATGGCCTTCGGCCTCTCAAATGACTCTTGTACACCCGATTTTTACTTCCTCTGCACTGTGCCCACTCCCTTTCCTCTTCTTTCCCCTTTTCTACCTTGGCCTTTCACCAGGCACTTTAAATACATCAACTCATTTAACTCCCCCCACAACTCTGGGGATATTATATCGGTTTTACAGAGGAGGAAATGGAGGGCGGAGGAGGATCAGTGACATGTCCAGATACATGCAACTCAGAAGGTCACATGAGATAGCCTGGATCTGCTGACCCCACTCGGTGACTGACCTCTGGTCAGATGGCTAAACCGCTGTTTCAAGGAAGATGCTGCAGCCTCAGCAGCCTTCCTGCATGAAGAGGTGATGGTAAAGTGAGCTTGGTAAACTACAGCAGAAATAAAAGGGGAAAATACACTTTCAGCTCCCAGGTCCACAATCAGTACTCAGTACATGTCAATCTAAATTTTACATATCTCACTTTGAGGAACTTTCATTATAGAAATGCTCACCCAAGGGCCCAATGGAAGATATGTGCAAATGTTTGTGGGAACAGAAAGCGGGAGGTAATGCATGCAGAGGAGGAACACTTCGCCCTCCTTGATGTTTCCTTCCTCATGGAAAACAGCCATGAGTATAAACCTTCCTGTCCTCTCTCTACCCATCTCATAAATCCCCCTCCTCCCAACACACACACACACACACACACACGTGAGGCCAGCTGTACATGATTGATGCATTTGGGATAAGGACTGGCATGAAGTTCTGCCCCCACAAATCTCACCTTTCTTTGACAGCACTCCAACCTGCAGAGAGCCTATAGCTGAGTTGCCCTGGGCCAGGCTGTCATTGGTGGCCAAGACTCTGTGTTGATCCAATAACATTAAGGACAGAGTGGTGGTCTGAGGTTCACTTGCCCACGACTATAAGCCACATTCTCCAAGGCCAACATTATTGCTAATAAAAATGATGTTTGGTCCCGTCTGTCTTCATCTAATTTCTCAATTGGTTGGAAATTTAGACAGGAAAGAAAAATGTTACTCCAACACCCTAGATGTGCATCAGAAAGTACATGAGGTACGGACACAATTTTTTCCCCATTTTTTTATTAATGTATTACATGTGTGCATATCCTCCTATTGCCCCCCTAAGGACACAATTTTTACTGTATAGACCTCTATTGTTCGAATATACAGTGGTACCTCGAGATACAAGTGCCTTAACATAGGAGATTTTTGAGATATGAGCCGTCAAGCGAGTGATTTTTGCTTTGAAATACAAGCAACATTTGAGATAGGAGTAATCATGCGGATCGGCCGGCTGCACACGACCCACCAGTTTACCGCGACTCCATAGTTTCTTACGCCTCAAGGTTACGGAACGAATTAAACTTGTATCTCAAGGTACCACTGTACTCTGTAACCACTGTATGTATCTGTTATTCTTTTTGACAGAAAGAGATAAAAAGAAAACAATACAAAAATACAACTAGTGTTCTATACCAGAACCTCATAATTTCAGTGAAAAAACAAGACAACATTTGTTTGGGGCAATTCAATAAATTCCTGGCCTGTGGCAAGCCTTCATTCTTCAATAAAGGGTCTGAAGTGCTGTGTGAGAAGCCCTTTTAGAAGCCTTGAATGTATCAGTGGCTTTATAAAACCCACTGAGAAAAGAATTTCTTAACAGGGGTGGGAGGAAGAAGTAGGGAACTAACACCATATTTAATACCTGTCATGTGTGAGGGAGGCTTGTAGGAATTTAGGGTGTGTTGTCATATTGGATCATCCAAGACTACAAAAGAGAGAATTCCTTTCTTTGAGTAGTAGGATGAAAATTTAAGGCTTGAGGAACATAAGCACTCATCTCCAACAACACAACTAAAAGTGGCAAGTCCAAGATTTGAACACAGGACAGAGCACTGTCCTAGGATTCCTCTCAATCATGAGATGACTTCCTTAATTCTGGCCTTTCATAGTTGTTTTGCACACATCATCTCATATGATCCTCAAAGCAAGTCTGTGAGTAAGGTAGGGCCAGCAGTCCCTGGCTGTCAGGAGAGGGAGCAACCATTGCTCGCATGGTTTAACTGAAGAGAGTTCAAGAACAGGACTATGTGCAGAGGTGTGTCTGTGGGGAGAGGGGAAGTGTTAAGAGAACCAACAAGGGAGACAAGGAGCCAGGGATTTGCAACAATGGACCTGAAAGCTGACAAAGACACTCTCTTGACCAAATTTCACTCCAGTTCTGAGTCCTCTTCTGACTGAGTGTCCACCTTGGCACTGTCTGTCTTCGGCCTGCCATCCTGATCTCAGTAAGAATCCTGCTATCAGTTTTGTGAGAATCCCCTGCTCCTGATATCTGATCCCCTTCATATCTGATCAAGTTCCTCATCCCTCACCGTTGCTGTCTAAATCCAGTTCCTTTATCAAGAATCCCCCTATTCTCCTCTTAGTCATCCTCCATCCACTGACCCCCTTACCTGCTTCTTTTCTATCAATCCCCATTCATCCTTTCTTATATTCCAAGTTGAGTTCAATCTTTCTCCCCTATTGCAATAGTCTTGAATGAAGTTTTCCTTTATTAAGTTATGGAATAAAATCTTACATTCTAACAAGTGTCACGATAACTTTCAGAAAGAAAGGGAGAGGGAGAGAGAGATAGAAATATCAATGATGAGAGAGAATCATTGATCGGCAGCTTCCTGCACCCCCGCCCCCTAACTTGGAATCAAGCCCACAACCATGGCATGTGCCCTAACCAGGAATCGAACTGTGACCTCCAAGGTCTTCGCTCCACCACTGAGCCACATAGCCAGGCTTTTTTTTTTCCTGTAATAAAGGGCAGGGAGAGAAAGCAGTGTTCTCAGAAGCTGGCAAGAGCTGCCCTTTGGAGGGAAGCCACCCATATGAGCTTAACCATGGAGGAATGTAGCCACTGTCAAAACTGGGGCCTGGCAAGGGCATCCAGTAATGGGATAAACACTCTCAACTCTCTCTTCTCCTGTCCACTGATCTCCCAGCAATGTCTTCCAAGGGCTGGCCCAACCTAAAGCCAGATGGGGAGTGAAGCCACAGAAGAAATTGTCCATAGAGTTGAATCTCTTGGGTGAAGAAGAAAATGGGTTTGGGAGGGATAAGGCAAAAGGAGAATAACCTTACTTGGAAATATCATTATAGCCATTTAATAGGTGAAGAAACTGAGATTTGATTAAGCTGTAAATCAAGGTTACACAGCTGAGAGGTAGGACTGCTAGTACTAAAACTTGGGTCTTTTGATTCCCAGACATAAGTTGTTTCCATCACTCCTATACCCGTTAACCCCAAGTCTAGCAATGAAAAACCAGCTATTATTTTTAATCATTTTCCAGTTCTAGGGGTTGACTGTACTTAGCCATGTAGTTCTCATTTTGGTTCTCTCACATGGTTACATAGATGGTGGCTGGGACCAGTCACCCCAAGATATGGTCTTTGAAATATCTGAGCCTGGGCAGAAAGACTCCTCTGTCTGGGGCTGGAATAGCTGGAGGCTCTTCAGCCCCCTTTCCCTATCTTTCTGTAACAAACCCCTCCCCAGCTCTCTTCCCCATTGAACCTAAGAGAGTAAGGGGTGGAGTGGGGAGATTTTTTCCTCCTCTATGATACAAATCCCCTCAAAAATTAAAAATTTCCCTGCTGTCAAAAGGGAAAGACATTTTCTCCTCTCCATTTTCTTCCAGCGTTTTCTTTAGAAAACTACCATTAGAAACCCTTTTCCTTTACCATGCAAATCTTGTTAAAAGTTAATTAAGCCTCTTGCCAGTTTTGCACTCGGGCAATCTTTCTTGGAGGCCTTGTCATTTCTGAAATATGAGCATGAGGAAGATGGAGCTTTGTCTGCCTCTCACTGTGGGAGAGTAGCCCAGGCACACCATTCCAAGTTGTAATTTCCCGCTCGTGGAAGAGCTATTAGAAGTTCCTTTTTTCCTTTAGATAAAGACAACTAGCAAGTGTGTGCCATGGATTGTATCTGCCTGGCAACATATAAGGGTAAGATTTTTATTTGTCTTTGCAATCTCTCTTGTGGATTGTTGGTGATGGATTGCTAATTTAACACTTATTCAATAACAAAGCTGGTTCATTCTTCATTTTGTGGAGAGGATTCATTTGGTTTGCAATAGATATTATTTTTAATTATTTTTCCAACAAGAAGTCATATCATTTTGGGGGCCTATTTCTAATAGCAATAACCAGTGTTAGAAAACTAAATAAGCACATTCATTCAATGAATATTTAAGGAGCACCTCCTCTGACTCAGGGGCTGTGGGCCAGGATGATAGAGGCCTGGGGAAGTTGCCCTTGGTAACCTCAGCCCCATGCACAAAACCAGAGGTGCCATGATTGGACTCCCTCCTGGGAGACCTGGAAAGATGACTGAGGCAGGTAGTTAAAAATTCATAGGCTTTCATAGCCACACAAAGAACAAATCTATCAATTGGATGGAAAAAGCAACTGCAGAATGTATGATGGCTGATACTGCAAACTAATAAATTCTATGGGAGCATGTACTGAGGGACCAGAACAAGCCTCGTAATATCTTAGGTTGGGTCATATCAATCACTATATTTTTAGGTAAAATACATTTGAATATTGACAACTTTATAAGATTCAACCTAATAGTCTGTTGGTTGCATTTGACCAGACTTTTTTCCCCTTTCTTTTGATACAAGACCCCTTCCCCACTCTCAGACCATGGAAGCTTGGGTGGGGCTTTCACCACCAATAGCCCAGGAGTGAGCACATGACCCTGACCTGGAGGAGGAGAGTCACCTCACCAAGTAACCACAATGATTGGTTCAAGAATGGGCACATGACTCAAGCTGGGCTAACAGGGATGACACAGCAACAAAAAAAAAAACAGTATGTATTCACACTAAGCTCAAGTTGGGAGCAAGATGACAGCATTTCCACGGCATGAGGAGCTTCTGGCTAAGAATGGCAGCAATGCAGAGTGAGAGAACCAGGGAACAAAAGGAAACTAGATCCTGACCTCATCACCTGTCATCTAGATGCAGCTGTGACTAAAGCCTCTCTCGATAGATAATTTTTAAGTTCTTTTCCCACTTTTGAATCCATTCTGTCACTGGTAAGAGAAAGAGCCCTGACATGCACTTAAGGAAGGCTTCCTGGGAACGTAATATATGCGCTGAAGAGATTGATTTGGGGTAGGAAGGGGGAGAGCATTGGGAGGAATGAGGAGTTGGCTATCCCTGGTTTAAGGCTTTCACCCAGTGACTCTACCAATGAAATGAACTTGCTCTGCCCATCAGCTGCTCAATAAACCAAACAAAAAGGTCTGTCCTCCCCTGAATGTGAGCTTTACTGGGAGTCGAGCTAATGTATTATTGATTAGCCATAAATAATGGGGCATGCGTGATTTCCTATTCAGTGCTGAAGTACAAAGATGTAACACTGACATTTTAATGAGACTTTTATGGTCCAGGTTCACTGGTTACACTCTGGAAATGTGGGCTGGCTTTGTCTGGAAAGCAGTTTTTCCTTTATTTTTATTATTCCCTCCTCCATTTGTCAGCATCCTTTTGAGCATTAATGTGGAATATTATGGTTAAAACATATAAAAAGAGAGCAAATAAAACTGCACATGAGCTATTGGTCCCAAGATCTCACCTCGCAACCTCCCAAAGGCTCCCCACATTTCTATCCATAAGGCAATTTGGCTTGGCATACAGAAAAGAATATTCGCGACAGACAAAACTGGTTCAAATTCTGACTTAGACATCAATTAGCCATGTGACTTTGGGCAAGTTACTTTGGCCCTTTTAGCTTCAATTTCTTCATCTGTATAATGGGAAAAGTAATACTCATATTTCAGCATTGTCATGAGGTTGAGAATAATTCAGTGTATTAAATTGTCTGGATACATAAATTAAGATGCATTTGGCTGCAGAAAATAGACAAACCAACATAAACGGGGTGTGACAGCAATAAGGATAGGTGGAGACCCAGAGATAGAGCACTCTTCAGGGTGGACTAGTGTGTGGCACAGGCTCTGTTTGCCCACCTTCTCTTGGCTCCGCCCTTTCCTCTCGGTGGGATGACCTCAGTCTGATCTTGCTGTAGGCAAAATGTGTGCAGCAGCTCTGCAGCCTCACAGCTACAGCCAATGCCAGAATGAGACACTCTCTTCAGAAGCTGACCCTCCTTCCAGAAGGTAGCATCTATGTTCCTGGTGGAGCTTTGCAACATTCTCAACTGACAGAATGAGGTGGAGGTGTTGCTGCATAACTTTCAAGGCCAAATCATAACAGAAATACAGCTTAAGCCTAGCTCTCTCCTGGAACCCAACGACCACGTTGTGAGGAAGTTCAGGGCACATGTGGGTATTTTGGTCCAGAGCCTTATCTAGGTTCCCAGCTGGCAGCTTTCCCACTAATCACCAGATGATGCCTTCAGACTATCACACGCCCCAGTTTTTGGGTCTTCCACCTAAAGCCCCAGAAACAAGCCATCTCTGCTTGCCCTGTCTGAATTCCCACCCCACAGTATTATTCAAGACATAATGAACACAGCATAAACAATTTAAAAAACTATTAAGAGCAAATGACAAGCTGGGGAGGGGGGGGACATTTTACAACATCACAAACGATAGACTAATATCCCTAATATATGAAGAGCTCCAGCAACTCAATAAGAAAAAGATCAAAAGCCAATGGAAAAAACGGGGACATGGATTTATAGAAAAGGAAACACAAATGTATCCTAAACATATAAAAACATTCTCACCTTTACTTATATTAGAGAAATAAAACCATATTGAACTACTATCTTTTATCCATCAGGTTGGTAAAAATATAAAAGTTTTATAATATATTCTGTTAGTGAGGTTGTAAGGAAACAAATGCTCTCATGCATTACAAGTAGGAGTGAATAATTAACACAAAGTCCATGAGGGGGAACTTGACAATAGTTATCAGTATTACCAATGTACAGACCCTTTATCCTAGCACACTTCAGGGACTTTTCTCACAGATACACTCAGGTGTATATGAATGGATGTATGTACATATTTGCAGAAACTATGTATTTGTTTAAATTATTACAATACAGTTTATAATAGCAAAAGATGAGGAACAATTTATATATCTAATAATCGGGGACTGATTATATAAATTATGGAGTATTTATAGCCACACACAAAAAATGAGGAGGCACTTGATGTATGGAATGATGACATGGTGATATGGAATGATCATCCAGATATATTTTTTAGTTAAAAATCAGGAGTTGGGAGAGTACAGTACTTGGGCTTTTAAATAGGGGATGAACTTTTCACACATGTAAGCATACATATAATTGTTTCTATATGTGTAACATATCCCTGGAGAGATAAATAAGAATCTAGTAACATGAGTTACCTCTGGGAAAGGGAACCTGGTGGCTAAGGACAAGAGTCAAAGGGAGAATTTTTACTTCTTGAATTCTGAACCATCCTAATACAGTGGTACCTCGAGATACAAGTGCCCTAACATACGAGATTTTTGAGATACGAGCCATCGAGCGAGCGATTTTTGCTTTGAAATACGAGCAACAGTTGAGATACGAGTAATCCCGTGGATCGGCCGGCTGCACACAACCCACCAGTTTACCACGACTTGAGCATCTCATAGTTTCCCACACCTCAAGGTTACAGAACAAATTAAACTCGTATCTCGAGGTACCACTGTATATAAAAATCTGGGTCATAACAACCAAGGCTGGACCAACCGGATGTCAGTCTAGCAGTTCTGACTGCTTCTGCTGCAGGCACAGTACCCTAGCACTGACTGCTGAGGAGGCTGCCCATCAGGGCCATCGAGAGGCCTGAAGAGAGAAGCAGAGACTGATCCATTGCTCTGTAGCAGCTTTTGATCAGCACTTGTCTCCCTCTTTCTCTCCCAGTCTAGCCAGCAGCCACACCTCCATTTCTCTCCAGACCTACACTGGGCTGCTGATCAGTCCTGCCTTTCTGATCAGGCCCTGTTGATAGGCCCAGAGACATTGACTGCCATAGGAACCGACCAATCAGAACCAAACCTGGGTGCTGTGGGGAGCCAATGATTGTCTAGCAGGTGGAGCTTTTGATGCTGACTGGCCTAGAAACTGATCAATCAGAACCAAATTGGCCAGCAGAGGAGTGCAATTGTGGGTGAGATCAGGCCTGCAGGGAAGGGCAGTTAGGGGAGATCAGTCAGGCAAGCAAGTGAGCAGTTAGGAGCCAGCAGTCCCAGATTGCTAGAGGGATGTCCGACTGCCAGTGGAACATCCCCTAAGGGGTTCCCAATTGGAGAGGGTGTAGGCTGGGCTGAGGGAACACCCCCCCCTTTCATGCACAAATGTCATGTTCTGGGCCTCTAGTCTATATATATATATATATAAAAGCCTAAGCAACCATTGCAACCAAACAGATGACCAAACAGACTGCATGGGGTAACCAGGCTGGCAGGGGGGTTAGTGAAGGGCAACCAAATGACTGAGCAGCAGGCTGTGTGGGGTGACCAGGTCTGCAGGCGGGGGGGAGGATTGGGGCGACCAAACCCAGCAGGGGGGGACAGTGAGAGCAACCAGGCCGGCAGAGGTGGGCAGTGAGGGGTGATCAGGCCAGTAGGGGGGGGGAAGTTGGGGGTGACCAGGCTGACAGGGAAGGGCAGAAAGAGATGACCAGGCCAGCAGGGAGAGGAAGTTAGGAGCAATCAGGCAGGCAGGTGAGCAGTTAGGAGCCAGTGGTTCCAGATTGTGAGAGTGGTCCCAGATTGAAGAGGGTGCAGGTTGGGTTGATGGGAACCCCATCCCCAGGCACAAATTTCATGCACTGTGCCTCTAGTATTAATATATTGTCCATATTCCAAATATATATATATAGAACTTACTTGACATAACTCATAAATGACTAAATTCTATAATAATGTGAGGTCCCAGTGCTAGGCAGTGCACAAGGTGATGAGTGTACAGTGATGAACAATCAGCCTTTGTTGAACTCATCCAAGAGGCAAGCCCATCAGTGGAGAATCACACACTGCATTAAGGGCATCAAAGGGAGAGACCCCAGAGCTGGGAGAGGATAATGGGTGGGACCTGATTTAAAAAGTGTCAAATATATAATAAAAGTCAACTATGTACTCTATCACCAAAAAGGATTTATATGGAAGAAGAAAGATTGCAATACTATAAGTGCATCCCTGATGGAATAGGTGGCTGTCCTTCTCAAAGATGGAGGCAGTACTTCACAGAGGGGAGAAATTAAGGGGAGGGCTGTTACAACCATGCAGCTGTGTTGTAAAACTAGCTTCTTCCTGTGGAGATCTCTTGATGAGTGACAGCTCCTCCCACAGGCTCTAGTTTCTCCTGGTTTTAGTCTAGATTAAAATCTCTCACAAATTTTAACTAAAGAGAACCTGGGGTGGGGGGTGTGGTGGTGGTGGAGGAACCCTTTGAGGAAGGGATTCTTAGACTGTTTAGGAATTAGCCATATTTCTGGTTATTTTTTCCTGCAGCTATATCTATGCTCAAATGTACATAATTGAAACAACAACCATTTTATTATTTCTCACTAATTTGGGGGTCAGAAATCCACACAGGACTGGACTGGGAAGTTAAAGCAGTCATAGACCCACCTAGGTTCAAGTGGAGGGCATAGGGACCCACCTGTCCATGATAGAGGTGTCAAAGTATTTTCAGCCAGCTTTATTTTTTTTTAATAAATCTTTATTGTTCAGTTTATTACAGATGTTCCTCCCCCCCCTCCCCTCATACTCTCCTCCACCTGGTTCCTCTCTTCCCACCCCATGCCCTTACCCCTAGCCACTGTCCTCATCCATAGGTGTAAGATTTTTGTCCAATCGCTTCCAGCTCCCCTTACACCCCCTTCCCCCTGAGAATTGTCAGTCCATTCCCCTTCTATGCCCCTGATTTGATTATATTCACCAGTTTATTCTGTTTATCAGATTTTTTTTCACTTGATTTTTAGATTCACTTGTTGATATGTATTTGTTATCACTTTGTTGTTCATAATTTTTATCTTTACCTTTTTCTTCTTCTTCCTCTTAAAGAATACCCTTCAGCATTTCATATAATCCTGGTTTGGTGGTGATGAACTCCTTTAGCTTTTTTTTTTTTATCTGTGAAGCTCTTTATCTGACCTTCAATTCTGAATGATAGCTTTGCTGGGTAGAGTATCTTGGTTGTAGATTCTTGCTATTCATCACTTTGAATATTTTTCTGTCACTCCCTTCTGGCCTGCATAGTTTCTGTTGAGAAATCAGGTGACAGTCATATGGGTACTCCCTTGTAGGTAACTGTTTTTCTCTTGCTGCTTTTAAGATTCTCTCTTTGTCTTTTGCCCTTGGCATTTTAATTATGATGTGTCTTGGTGTGGTCCTCTTTGGATTCCTTTTGTTTGGGGTTCTGTGCACTTCCTGGACTTGTAAGTCCATTTTTTTCACCAGGTGGAGAAGTTTTCAGTCATTATTTCTTCAAATAGGTTTTCAGTATCTTGCTCTCTCTCATCTTCTGGTACCCCCATAATTCTGATGTTGGCACACTTGAAGTTGTCCCAGAGGCTCCTTACACTATCTTCACATTTTTGGACTTCTTTTTTCTTTTTGTTTTTCTGATTGGGTGTTTTTTGCTCCCTCTTATTTCAGATCTTTGGTTTGGGATCCTCTAAAATGCAGTTGGATTTCTATATATTATTCTTTATTTCAGACAATGTATGCTTAATTTCTGACTGGTCCTTTTCATTATTATTATTATTATTATTATTATTATTATTATTATTTTGGCATTCTCATTAAGATCCTTGAAGGTCTCACTAAGTTTCTCAGATGTCTCACATAGTTTCTCAGCAGTTTGTAGGAGATTCTTGAGTAACCTTATAAATGTGGTTTTGAACTCTATGTCCAGTCGTTTGCTTTCCTCCATTTCTTTCATTCATGACATGTTTCTTTGTCTTCGCATTTTGGCTGCTTCCCTGTGTTGATGGAGTGGCTTTGTGTGCTAGTTGTCCTTTATGGCCCAGTAGTTCCGCCTCCCCAATCACCTGAGGTGGACACTCTTGGTGCACCCTTTTTGGGATGGGTACACAGTCTTGTTGTAGGTAAGCCTTGATTGCTATTGGTACACTAGGAGGAATTGACCTCCAGGCCAATTGACTGTGAGGATTAGCTGTGTCTATTAATGGAAGCACTGCTGTGCTGGAGACACCCCTATGGGATAGGACTTGCTTCAGTGGGGCTTTGGTGATTACTGAGTCTGCTTCTTGAGTCTGTCACTTATGTATGTGAGTAGTTGAAATCTGGTGTCATCTCACACTGATCTCTAGGTACACTGGTTCCTGGATCTCCAAGGAGATGCAAATCAGCTAGTGTCTGAGGCCAACCAGCAGGAACTACAGGGAGATCCGTAGATTTCTCCTCTTTGCTTGGAGTTTGGAAGTTTTGGAATTGTCTGACCAAGTTGCAATTTCTTAGGTTAAACTGTGAGAGGGCAGGCCATTCATATGCAAAAGCCACTGCACACAGCTTGGTGGATTTGGAAATTGGGTGGAGCGGAGTCTCAGGGAAGCACTAGGGCATGGCAAACAGTGATGGCTGCTAGTCAGCTCTCTCTACTTCTTCATGTTTCCCCATCACCGTGTCCCACGCCCCACACCCCAGCACAGTAAACAATGATTGCTGTGTGCACCTCTGCGACAGAGCCTCCCTCCTTTTCCAACCTGATGGCAGACAGTCCAGTTTCTCCCTGTATGAGTCTAGATCCCCAGAATCTCGCTGGAAACTGGAGTTCAGAGCAGTCGGGAACTTGTTACTCCCTCCCAATTGAATAAAACAGCACACGCCAGCCTGATTTTCACACACATGTGTCTTCATACCTCTGCCTTTCTGAGCCTCTGCATGTCCTACCAGGTCTCAATGAACTTTTTTTCTTTCCTTCTAGTCATAGAACTTCCACTCCACCAGCTTTCTGGGGGATAGTAATTTTGTCTTTTAGTTGTAGTTTTGGTGTGGTTGTGAGAGGCAGCAAGTATAGGTATATGCCTTATGCCAACATCCTGGTTCTCTTCAGCCAGTTTTAACCCACCACATCAGGCAACAGGGGTGTAGGAGAAGCACAGAGGAGTGGGGGTGAGGAGAAGGGGGAATAAGGGACAGCAGTCAGGTCCTCAAAACTTTGAAACTTGTGTTAAGAATTAGAATTTTACTTTTTTATTTTTTTACTTTTTTATTAATGTATTACATGTATACATATCTTCCCATTGCCCCGCCCCTCTCCCAGGCATAACTTAACCCCCCAGTGTCTTGTGTTCATTGGCTATGCTTATATGCATGTGTACAAGTTCTTTGGTTGATCTCTTATTTACCCCACCTCTCCCTAACCTTCCTGCTGTAATTTGACAGTCTGTTTGATGCTTTACTGCCTCTGTATCTATCCTTTTGTTAATCAGTTTATAATGTTCTTTATTATCCACAAATGAGTGAGATCATGTGCTGTTTCTCCTTCATTGACTGGCTTATTTCACTTAGTATAATGCTCTCCAGTTCCATCCAGGTTGCTGCAAATGGTAAGAATTCCTTCTTTTTTATTGCAGCGTAGAATTCCACTGTGTACATGTACCATAGTTTTCTGATCCACTCATCTGCTGACGGGTACCTAGACTGTTTCCAAATTGTAGCTATTGTAAATTGTGCTGCTATGAATATATGGGTGCATAAATCCTTTCTGATTGGTGTTTCTAGTTTCTTAGGATATATTCCTAAGAGTGGGATTACTGGGTCAAATGAGAGTTCCATTTTTAGTTTTTTTGAGGAAACTCCATATTATTCTCCACAGTGGCTGCACCAGTTTGCATTCCCACCAGCAGTGCACGAGGTTTCCTTTTTCTCTACATCCTCACCAACACTTGTCATTTGTTGATTTGTTGATGATTGCCATTCTGACAGGTGTGAGATGGTATTGCATTGTCGTTTTGGTTTGCATCTTTCAATAATTAGAGACTTTGAGCATGTTTTCGTGTGTCTCTTGGCCTTCCTTCTGTCATCTTTCAAAAAAGTTCTATTTAAGTCCATTGCCCATTTTGTTAATTGTATCATTTATCTTCCTTTTATTAAGTTGTATAAGTTGGCTGTAAATGTTGGAGATTAAACCTTTATCACTGATAACATTTGCAAATATGTTCTCCCATACAGTCGGCTTTCTTGATGTTTTGTTGATGGTTTCTTTTGCTGTGCAAAAGCTTTTTATTTTGATTTAGTACCATTTGTTTATTTTCTCTTTAGCTTTCATTGCCCTTGGAGCAGTATCAGTGAAGAAGTTCTTTCGGCATATGTCTGAGATTGTGCTGCCTGTGGATTAATCTAGTATTTTTATGGTTTCCCATCTTATGTTTAAATCCTGTATCCATTTGGAGTTTATTTTTGTGTATGGTGTAAGTTGGTGGTCTAGTTTCTTTTCTTTCTTTCTTTTTTTTTTTTTTTGCATGTATCTGTTCAATTTTCCCAATACCATTTATTGAAGAGATTGTCTTGATTCCATTGTATGTTCATGCTTCCTTTGTCAAATATTAATTGAGCATAGTGGTTTGGTTCAATATCTGGATTCTCTATTCTATTCCATTGGTTTATGTGTCTGTTCTTGTGCCAGTACCAGGCTATTTTGAGAACAGTTGCTTTGTAATATAGCTTGAAATCTGGTATTGAGATCCCACCTACTTTATTCTTCTTTTTCAGGATTTCTTGTCTATTCAGGGTCTTTTTTTTGTTCCAGATGAATCTTTGGAGAGTTCTTTCTAGGTCTGAGGAATAAGTTGTTAGTATTTTAATGGGCAGTGCATTGAATTTATAGATTGCTTTGGATAGTATGGACATTTTAATGATTTGATTCTCCCAATCCATGAGCATGGTATGCTCTTCCATCTATCTCTTCTTCGGTGTACTGTAGTTTTCTGTGTATGGTTCTTTTACTTCCTTAGTTAGGTTTATTCCTAGGTATCTTAATTTTTTTGGTGCAATGGTAAATGGGATTCCTTTTTTAGTCTCTCTTTCTGTAATTTCACTATTAGTGCATAGAAATGCCATAGATTTCTTGGCATTAATTTTGTATCATGCTACATTGCCGAATTCATTTATTAAGTCTATTGTTTTTGGATGGAGTCTTTTGGATGTACAGTATCTGCAAATAAGGACAGCTTTACTTCTTCTTTCCAATTTGGATGCCTTTTATTTCTTCTTCTTATCTAATTGCAATGGCTAATACTTCCAGTACTATGTTGAACAGGAGTGGTGAGAGTGGTCATCCCTGTCTTGTTCCTGTTCTTAGGGGAAATGGTTTTAGTTTTTGCCCATTGAGTATGATGTTAGCTGTGAGTTTATTGTATATGGCTTTTATGATGTTGAGGTTTGATCCTTCTATTCCCACCTTGCTGAGAGCTTTTATCAAGTAAAGGTGTTAGATTTTGTCAAATGCTTTTTCTGCATCAATTGATATGACCATGTGATTTTTATCTCTCAATTGGTTTATGTGATGTATCACATTTATTGATTTGCGTATATTGTATCATCCTTGCATTCCTGGGATAAATCTACTTGGTCATGGTGTATGATCTTTCTGATGTATTGCTGGATCCAATTTGCTAGAATTTTGTTGAGGATTTGGCATCTATGTTCATGAGAGATATTGGCCTGTAATTCTCTTTTATGTGTTGTCTTTATCTGGTTTTGGTATTAGAGTGATGCTGGCTTCATAGAAGGTGTTTGGAAGTGTTCCATCTTCTTCAATATTTTTGAATAGTCTGAGGAGGATAGGTTATAATTCTTCCTTGAATGTTTGGTAAAACTCTCCTGTGTAGTAATTTGGTCCCGGGCTTTTGTTTGCTTATAAGCTTTTTGATGACTGCTTCAATTTCTTCCATAGTTATTGGCCTATTGAGATGTTTAGATTCTTCTCGATTGAGTTTTGGAAGGTTATGTTTTTCTAGGAATATGTCCATTTTCTGCAGATTGTTCATTTTGTTGGAATGGAGTTGTTCATTGTATTTTTTAAAAATCCTTTGTATTTCAGAGGGGTCTGTTATTATTTCTCCTCTTTCATTTCTGATTTTGTTAATTTGGGTCTTCTCTCTTTGCTTCTTGGTGAGCCTGGATAGAGGTCCATCAATCTTGTTTATCCTTTCAAAGAACCAGCTCTTGGTTTTGTTGATCTTTTGAATTGTTTCTTTGGTCTCTTATGTTGTTTATCTCTGCTCTGATTTTTACTATGGGCTTACACTGGGCTTTTCTTGTTGCTCTCTTTCTAGCTGTTTGAATTGTAGGGTTATGTAATTTATTACCATTGTTTCTTGTTTTTTACAGTAGGCTTGTAGAGCTATGAACTTCCCTCTCCAGACTGCTTTCCCTGTGTCCCACATCTCAAGACTGCTTTCACTGTGTCCTATAAATTTTGTATTGTTGTGTTGTCATTGTCATTTGTTGCTATGATGTTTTTTATTTCTTCCTTGATCTCTCTGGTTACCCAGTCATTGTTTAATAGCATGCTGTTTGGTCTCCATGTGTTTGATTTCTTTCTATTGTTTTTATTGTAGTTGATTTCGTTTTATGCCACTGTGATCTAAGAAAATGCTTGATATAATTTCTATCTTATTGAATTTGAAGAGACTTTGCCTATGAGCCAACATATGGTCTATCTTTGAAAATGAACCATATGCCCTTGAGAAGAATGTATATTCTGTGGCTTTGGGATGAAATGTTCTGAAAATATCAATTAATTCCATCTAGTCTAGTGACTCATTTAGGATTGATGTTTCTTTGTTGATTTTTTATTTAGACGATTTGTCCAGGGGTGACAGAGGGGTATTAAAGTCCCCTACTATGATTGTATTGCTGTCAATCTCTCCCGTGATATCCTCCAGGAGTTTTTTTTATGTATTTAGATGCTCCTGTATTGGGTGCGTATATGTTTACCAGAGTTATTTCTTCTTGTTGGATTGCTCCCTTTAGTATTATGAAAATGGCCTTCCTTATCTCTTGTTATGTCCTTCACTTTGAGATCTAATTTCTCAGAT
Source organism: Lasiurus cinereus (assembly GCA_011751065.1). Taxonomy (NCBI): domain Eukaryota; kingdom Metazoa; phylum Chordata; class Mammalia; order Chiroptera; family Vespertilionidae; genus Lasiurus; species Lasiurus cinereus. Next base: position 59,230,203 of record JAAGEH010000393.1, read on the forward strand.
ATAAGTATTGCAACCTTAGCTTTTTTTTTTCATTTCCATTTGCCTGAAAAACTGTCTTCCATCCCTTCACCCTCAGTCTGTGTGCATCTCTTTTTGTGAGGTGGGTTTCTTGTAGACAACAGATATATGGATCATGTTTTATTATCCAATCCATTGCCCTATGTCTTTTGATTGGAGCATTTAATCCATTTACATTTAAAATTGTTATTGATAGGTACTTATCTGTCGCCATTTTTATTCTTTATTCCCGTGTTCCCTCTTTGCTTCCTATTTCTTTTTTTACAGCAGACCCTTTAACATTTCTTGCATTGCTGGTTTGGTGGTAATATATTCCCTTAGTCCTTTTTTGTCTGTGAAACGCCTGATTTCACCTTCAATTTTGATTGAAAGCCTTGCTGGGTACAGTATTCTTGGATTCAGACCCTTCCTTTGCATGACTTTGTATATATCATTCCATTCCCTTCTGGCCTGATGAGTTTCTGTTGAGAAATCAGTTGGTAGTCCGATGGGGGTTCCTTTGTAGGTAACTTTCTGTCTTTCTCTGGCTGCTTTTAAGATTTTTACTTTGTCATTAGTGTTTGCCAATTTAATTATAATGTGCCTTGGTGTCAGTTTTTTGGGGTTCATTCTGCTTGGGACTCTGTGAGTTCTTGGATATGTGTGGGTTTTTTTCCTTCCTATATCAGGGAAGTTTTCTGTCATTATTTCTTCAAACAGGTTTTCTATTCCTTGCTCAGTTTTCACTCTTTCTGGAACCCCAATTATGCCAATGTTGTTTTGTTTCGTGTTATCCCAAAGTTCCTTTAGGCTCTTCTCTTGATTTTTAATTTTTTTTTTCTAGAAGCTGCTGTACTTGGGTATTTTTTCCTACTTTGTCTTCTAGCTCACTGATGCAGTTCTCTGCTTCTTCTAGTCTACTTTTGATGCTTTCTATTGAGTTCTTTACAGCAGCAATGTCATTTTTCATTTCTTCTTGATTCTTTATAATTTCCTCTTGGTTCTTACTCATATTGTCGAATTTGTCTTCCATTCTTTTTAGCCAACTTATGACCATTTCTCTGAACTCTTTCTCTGGCAGGTTGTTTGCTTCTATTTCGTTTACTGCCTTTTTTGGTGATGCCTGCTTTTCTTTCATATGCAGGCTGTTTCTTTGTCTGCCCATGGTCTTTCTTCTCCAAGTGTTTGGTTATGTAGTTCTCTCTCCTGCATTGATTTAAAGGCACAAAATACAACACGACCAGGTACAACACACAAGGCACTGAATAGAAATGTATTCATGATGTTAATAACCACAAATAAGGTGACCACCAGTGAAAGACAAAATAGGGTTAAGTAGAGAAAGAATAATAGAGAAAGGAGAAAAAAAGAAAAGAAAGAAATTCCAAAATGAATTTGGGAGAAGGGAGAAAAAAGAGGAAAAAGAAAAAAGAAGAAGAAGGAGAAGAAGAGGAGGAGGAAGAGGAGGAGGAAGAGGAGGAGGAAGAGGAGGAGGAGGATGAGGAGGAGGAGGAGGAGAGAAAGAAATAAAAGTAAGAGAGGAAATAATAAGAAAGAAAATAAGAACACTAATCCCAACAAATGCCAGCAACAAATACCTGGAGAATAATACAAATTACAAATAACAACTAATATCAAGGGAGGTGAGGGAAAACAGAGGTAAAAAACAAACCAAACAAAAAGCAAAATAAAACAAGCAAAAACAATCTCACAAAAAAGTATAAAAAATCAATATAATCAATGTTCAAGCAAACAATAACAAAAGAACATAGAGAAAAACAATTTTTTGGATAGTGAAGCCAGAGAAGAGAGAGGTGTGTATGGACTTGGAGTAGGGGATTAGTAATTAGATATATAAGTGGGATGAAGTTTTAACCAAGTAAAAAGAAAGAATAGGGAAAATCTAAAGTTGGAAAAGGGTAAGAGAACCAAGACAACAAAATGGGAAAAGTTAGGAAGAGAGTGTTGGCATAAAGGTAGAGTTAGATAGAGTAAAATGATGCTAAAGGAAAACTGAAAATAGAACTCTAATCCAAAAGTAAAATAAAGAGAATATAAAATGACATTTCTTTTTTTCAAAAAGGTAAAATAGTAGTAGTAAAAATACTGGTTGAAAATAAAAATGTAATAATTAAAAAGGTAAAATCAATTGAGGAATAAAGAAAAAAATTAGGTTTTAAATTAAAAGATGAAAAAAATAAAAATAAATTAAAAATAAAAGAATAGAATGGGCAGTAGTGGAGGTCATTCACTTCCTCTATTATTCTGTTTGGCACGCCTCTTTCCCAGTCAGGAAGATATTGTTGTTCCCTTCGTTCCACTTCTGCTCAGTGCTGAAAGCCATTCCTGGTTTTTAAGCAAGTGGTGTGTCTTAATCTCTATTCTTTTGTGATTATGCAAGAGTCAATTTGTGAGTCATCCCTTGGATGGCAGTGTTTCGGAATTGACCTCTGAGACTATAGGTCCTCTCTAGTCTGTGCTTATATCCTGCTTTCTCTGTGGCACTCAATACCGGTTTGTGGGAGTGGGTTGCCTCGGAGCTGATTCTCTGATGGTTATTCTGCGCTCTGATCCCCAGGTTCCAGAAAAACAACTTTCTCCTGCAGTCTCTTAGGATGTCCCCATTTGGGTGATCCTATGTATTGGGCTTAGCATTCAGAAGTGAGGGTCTGAAGAGGAAAAAGTGCAGTCTGTGCACTCCCCCTTCCCTGCTCCTGTTCAAGCAGCTGGGACACCTTAATAACTCCCAGGCTGTCCTTCTGCCTCAAACCAAAATGGGTTGTTTTCTAGAGCTCCCCTCTGTTAACAGCTCTGTGGGCCCCCTTCCACATTCAGGGATTACGCCCTGCCCAACATCCATGGGTTTCTGTAGGTGCAGCTTTCCCCTGGTCCAGTTTCCACAGTGTGCGTGTCTCTCTGTTCTGCGGGACCAGAAACCTCACCTTATCCCAGGTGAAATCTGACCTTTCCATGTGATGTGTAGAGCTCCTCTGAATCTGAGTGTTTGCGCCAACTGGGGAGCGGTGTTCTGGGTCCCCTGGCTTTTCGGTGGGTTCCGAAGCTGTAACTTTTCAGACTTCCTTAAACATCCAATTTCCCCTGCAAGATGCTGTGGTCTCCATGCTCCCACTGGTGGCTCTGGGGGAATAAACCCCGTGGCAGTGGGGCTTCCTGGTCAAGGGAGCCTTGTCCAGCAGTCCCCCACCTTCTCCTGAAGGACAACTGCCTCTTAACTTGCCAACAAACACTCCCAGTGCAACCCTCAGCTGTTCTCTCTGTCTGCTCAGCGACAAAGCTCCGGACACATCTGTCTATTCCGCCACCATTTTTTCTACCCCCTTACTTCTTTTCAAGAGTTAGAATTTTAGTTTCTGTACAATGTGAAGCCACTGGGGAGTTTTAAGCAAGGAGATTAATCTTTTGCTACCAAAGTGTGTGGCTTGCAGCTTCTGCACCTGTTATCACTATCATCTCACTGATTTAGTTCTCAGGAGGCTGGGATATCTTTGTATTATGCTCATTGCAAACACTAAGCTAAATAAATGTGAAATACATAAATGAACTGATTATCTAAAACAGCTGTAATTGTAGGGCATAAGTTCAGTGATTCCCAAACTTTAATGTGTCTATGAAACTCCTGAGGGGTCTTCTTAAAGTCTAATTCATTAGTTCAGGGGTGACCTGAAATTCTGCATTTATAACAAGGCTACCGTTCACATTTTGAGCAGTAACATGCTTTTAATTGTATGTTAGAATGTTTTCAGCTGAAAGAAAGAGATATGGGATGCAGATACTAAACAATGGTGTCATCTACATCGAGTCTTCTTCCTGTCTCCTGCTGTCCTCGTCAGCTTCACCCTAATGCCCGGGCCCCTCATGGACTCTGATGGCTGCAGCAATTCCAAGGAATCACTTCTGATCACTACAATGTCCAGACAGAGGAAGATACTGTATCTATGTACGTCTCTTTCTTAGGAGAGAAGAAGCCTTTTCCAGAGTTCTCCCAGAAGCCTACCCCTAACCTCTCTGTGTCCAGAATTGGCTGACATACTCAATTCTAAATCAGCCATGGGCAAAGGGTCAGGAATTCAATGACTGGCCTAGACTAATCGGGATCTACTGCTGGAATTTGAGATGTGGGGAGAGCCTAATCAAAACCGAGGTTCTGTTGATAAGAAAGCAGAAGTAGGCAACCACGTAATTTGGTTAATTGATTGTACAAAGACATGCATATTATATCATATCTATGTATAAAAATAGGGAATTTAGAAATTGTTCCAAGGAATAAATTAAGTAAAACGTATTAGGTGCTACTCAATACTCATTTTAAAAAATGTGTGGTAACCAGCACTTGATGATTTGAGCTAGGAGGAAAATTCTGGCACTACTGGAAACATAGTACATGTCCTGAAATCTACAACCTTGTTGGGGCAACAAAACAGAAAGAATTAAAGTGACCTACTATACCAGCAAATGAATTTTTTACCCACTTGGCCAACAGTTACTGGGTAATCACTGTGAACAAGGAACTGTGTGGAGGGCTGTGGAAGATCCAAAGATAAAGCACAGTCCCCTCTCCTAAGAATTCTGCAATTTAAGACACATACAAATAATGATGAGTACAGCATATAAAAATGTATTGAAAAAGATGGTGGAACAAAGTGTATGGAGACCCAAAGAGGGACCAGCCCTTTGACCTGTAAGGTTATGGGAAGGGTAGGGGATACATCATCTCTAGTGGTAGCCTTGAAAGTCGGGCAGATTTTTAACCAGTGATGACCATAGCCAGGAGGGAAGGATTGGAGAATGGGAAGATGGAAGAAACCAAGAAACCACAAGAGCATAGCAAGTGATGTGGGTGTGAGAAGGCAGGTATCCTCATTGAAGTCCTACTATCATGTCTTATCATCACAAAGCCATAGATGGCATCAAACAAGTGTTAAGTGATAGATGGAGGGAGAAGACAAGGGCAGCTCTAGGAAGAGAGGCCTAAGCAGCTGTGTAAGGAACAATGTAGACAGGGCAGATATTTAGGGGAGCCGACCCAGTTTCATGGCGTAACCCTTAAATATCAGTAGCACGGACAGAAACAACTTCTTTAATGAATAACTTGCAATAACAACAAAATGATATGGAGGGAGAAGCCATTGATTAAAGGAGACCTGAAACATATTAATCTATCTCAGTGTGTGGATTTTATTTGAATTCTGATTCAAACAGGCAAATTATAAAAATATTTTATGACACTTATAAGACAATTGAGTACAGATATTTGATGTTAAAAGTTATTGTAATTTTTAGGTACTGATATTGTGGTTATAGTTTGTTTGTTTGTTTAATTCTCACCTAATGACATTTTTCCATTGATTTTTTTTATTAATAGTAGTATATATGTCTCCTTTTTCCCCCCCCCACTGACCTCCCTCTGGCATCCCCTACCCCTTCCCATTTGCTCTCTCCCCCTATTACCCCCAGTGTCTTATGTCCGTTGGTTGTGTTTATATGCATGTGTACAAGTCCTTTGGTTGATCTCTTGCCCTCCCAACCCTTCCCTACCTTCCTGCTCTAGTTTGATAGTCTGTCTGATGCTTCTTTGCCTCTATTTTTGTTCAACAGTTTGTAATGTTCTTTATTATCCATAAATGAGTGAGATCACATGGTATTTATCTTTCACTGACTGGCTTATTTCACTTGGCATAATGCTTTCCAGATCCATCCATGCTGTTGCAAATGATTTTTTAAGAGAAAGTGGAGGGGAGGGACAAGGAAGCGGGAGGAGGGGAGAGACAAGTGAGAGAGACATAGATTGCTTGCCTCCTGCCCCAGGATGGAGACTACAACCAAGGTACATGCCTTGACTGGGAATTGAACTTGAGACTCTTCAGGTCCACGGGCCCACGCTCTAACCACTGAACAACCCCTGAGTCAAACTGGCCAGGGCATCCTGTGGTTATGTTCTTTAAAAGAGTCCTTATCTTTTGGAGTTATATTCTGAACTGTTTATGGGGGAAGGATGTCTGGGGTTTTCTTGAAATAATGCAGGGAATGGGGAAAATGCACAAAGTAAGATTGGCCATGATTTGATCATTGTTGCAGGCGAGTGCCGAAGACTCATCATACTATTCTTCCTACCTTTACAGATATTTGAAACTTGTCATAATAGAAAATGCAAAGCAAACGATATTAAAGTAGGGCGTCCTTCAAGGAACGCGTCGGGGAAGCTGCAACCTCGACGCCTGAGAGGCCACGCCCCTTTCGGCCCGGCCCTCTCCCAAGATCTTCTCTCCCTGGTGCCCATTTTACAGTCTCTCCCCTCCGTCTCACTTCCCCTCGGGAATCCATTGGCTCTGCACCGCCTAAGTGGCTCTCGGTGCTCCCAGGCCCCACACACGGCTCACGGCCCCCAGAAGACAATCACAGCCTCCGGACCTCGCGCTGCGACAGCACAGTTCCCCCCACGATTCTGGGGAATTTGGTCGTGCCCGTCGCCAACCCCCGGGAGGGCGTCCCGTTGTCCTGGCGACACTGTGTAAGTGCGGGCGCTCGCGAACTCCTGCCGGGGACCACCTCCTGGGTGAGCCGCCCTGGGACCTGGGTCGGGGTAGCCCCCCCGGCCTCCGAGCTGTTTTCCAGCCCCTGGGGTGGTCCAGCCGCAAGCCAGTCTGGGCTGGGTCGCCGGAGAGGCCGGGCCTAAACGATTGATGCGGATGTGGTGGGCCAGGGGCTCAGAGTCCATCCCAGCTCCTCGCAGGGGATGCCGTCCAGCGAGCCGAGGGAGCGGCGTTTGGCAGGGCGGGGAGGGCCTGCCCAAAGGATGGGGGAGGGGACCCAGGGCGCGACTGTGAAAAGGGAGCGGGGTCATCCTGGAGGTGAGTGAAACGGAGGACAGTTGCTCTGGCATTTGAGGGACCCGGTGGAGAAGGGGCTGGAGAAGGAGCGCGGGGGGGAGGTGTTGGATGAGCAGGTGAGGTGGCGGCTGTGGGCTGTGCCGAGGGTGCGGAATGCCGCCATGCTAGGGAGAGGGAAGACAAATGAGGGGAAGGGAGGAGCTTCTTTCAGGAAGTGATTGGTAAGCCCCTGCAGGGTAGCCAACCTCCTTCTGCTCAATGCCAGAGACGCTTTGGGGATCTAAAGTTATGAACCTTCTCAAAAACACAGCCACCACCAAAACACACAAGGACATAGAGATCCACACCACAGGAGGGGCTTCACAGAGCAGTCCCGTCTGTACCGGCCCCGGATTAGGACACTTAGCTTGGAAAATATAAAAATGTGTGGGATTTGTAAGGTGCCGTGATGGCAGGGCAATAAATCGTTTTTTTTTTGTGTAGCTTCCACTTCAAAACAGACATTCTTAATGAAGCCAGGGCAATAAATTGTTAATGCCAAATGAGGAGGAGAGGCAGCCATTGCGAAAGGATGTTCAAGTGTTGGGATGGGTGTGGACTATTTGAAGAAGGTGGGACTTGAAATGACTGTGTTAAGGGAAGGCAAAACTGGCAAAGGGAGTGACATGCCAGGGACCCTTCCTGGATTCTCAGACAGAGCTTCTAGGAAGGGCCAGTGGAGACAGAGGATGTCTGTGGTGGCTCCACCTCCTCACACAGAGAGCAGCCAGAAAGGCGGCTTATAAATACCAGTGTCCTCACAGTATCTCCAAAATTAAAGGGTTTCACGGTCGAATCTGAGAATCTGATTGGGGGAAATCTCTGAAAAAACAGGCCTGTTAAACTCTTTACTTCAATATTTTCCAAGCTTACTGGATGGTGAGGACCTTAACTTTGCTTTCACTCACTTCTACTAATAGTGCAAGAAGCATGTCAGGACTACATTTTGGAAAAAGCTCTTGAGAGTTAGGACACGAAAGGGTTGAGCAATGGCATGATACTGGGTATGATGGGTGGCGCAAGGAGATTAATGGGACAGCCGTGTGTGGGAATGGGCTGACCAGAGGCCAGGAGGGCTGTCACACGGTGACGCCAGAGGTACATTTGTCAAGGGCTGAGGAAAAATGTGGTTTCTCATGGATGACTATACTGCTGCTGTGTTCTTCCCAGGACATGACCTTTGGCTCTAAGAAGAACACTCCATTTTTCATGATAAAATGGCAGCAGTGAAAACCCCCGGCAGAGAACTAAAGGATGCAGAGGAACCGTTTAATGATGTTTCGCCCCTCCTTTTGAAGAGCCTTGTGGAGGAGCCCAAGAAAAGAAGAGACGTGCCCAACCACCTGCTACAATCAAGTAAGCGGCTAGGAACAGATTTGCTTTACAACTCACACCTCCCTGAGGCTCCGAGGCCCAGGAAGTGTAGTGGATGCTGAGTGCTGATTTAGATGGTTTTCTAGGCGCAGAATATTTTTTATTAAGAACAATGGCCCTATTTAGGTCCATTTAACTGATAGATTTTTGAGACATGAATTAGTTACCAAGTTCTATTGCTTCTGCTTCCTCAAATAGCTTTCCTATGTGTCTCCACGACCTCCAGCAGGTCCCGGGGCTATGGCAGTGCTTCCCACGCAGCACTCTCCTCCAGACTATCCTTCACACCCCAGCCAGTTTCCTTAGTAGAATCCCGGCTGGCCTCTGTCCCTATCCTGCTGGAATATTCTGAGAGGTTCCCCTTGCAGACAGGACAGAGTTGCAACTCCTCCAGTTGGCTTTGCTGTTGGTGTGAAGCTGCACCATCCCCGTGCACGCCCCTCTCATCCCCAGCTCCAGGCCCTCCATAACACACCTCCTCCAATACCTCAGCATTTTATAACTTCTTGCCTTTTCCCCTGCACATCTCTTATCTTGGAAAGCCTGGTAAATCCTATTGCTGCTAAGTAAAATGCTAAAGCATTTTGCCTGAGTTATTTTCACTTAATCTGCGTGACACCAACATTCTATTTCCATGTTCATGTTGGGGAAGCTGAGACTCAGAGAAGTCAGGTGAATTCTCCAAAGTGGAGAGTTAGTATAGTGTTCAGCTGTTGCAGCCCCATGTCCAATTTTCTACCATCATACTAGGTTGATGCCCCCTCATCTTTAAAGGCTCCCTGCAAATGCAGGGAATATAGTATTTGGTGTAGCTCTTCTGTCATTGTAGAACTTGAGTGCACATTAGCACACTTGACTTATTTCTGGGTCTGAAGAGAAAAATGTTCATTTACATGTATTCGTGGCCCTAAAAACAAAAACAAAACGTTCAGTGTTAAAAAAAAATATCGAGGAATCTTAAGTTCAGTACTTAAAAATTACCTAATAACCTGCAGAGTTGGTCAGTCCTGTGAAACACCATCCTAACCCCATCCCAGTCCTTCAGTTTGGCCCAAAGCTGGTGACAGCAGTAGAAACACCAAACGTGCCACACCCACTTCAGGTGAACGCTGGAATCACAGTGAGCGAAGGGATGAAAAGGGTGTCCGTGGCTCACAGGACTGGGAGATGGCCAAAGTTGAAAGGTGATCATTTATTTTTTAAAAACTGGACAGTGCATTCATATTGAGGCAGTTTAGTGGTTGGAATAATACAGACCTGGGCTTAATTTTTTTTTTTTTAATCCTCACTAGAGGATATTCTTTTCATTGATTTTTTTAAAGAGAGTGAAAGAAGAGAGAGAGAGAGAAAGAGAGAGAGAGAGAGAGAGAGACATTGATGTGAGAGACACACATTGATTGGTTGCCCCTGCATATGGCCCTGGTCTGGGATTGAACCTTCGACTGAGGTATGTGCCCTTGACCAGAAATCAAACCCAGGACCTTTTGGTGCGCAGCGCAACGCTCTGTCCACTGCGCCAAACTGGTCAGGGCTAGGCTTAATTTTTAACTATCAACTTGGGCAAGTTGCTTAATCTTGTTGAGTCTCACTTAGCTCTCTTAGCTACAAAATGGAGTTAATGCCTGTCTGGGGGTGTGGGGGGAGGTTGGAGTGAGAGTGCAAAGGCATGCCTGGCTTAAGGCACTGGAAGCATGGGAACTGTGGTGCCTGAGTGAGCAGCCAGGGAGCTTTGTGGACCCGGGCACTTTTGTGAACTCAGCAGTTTTAACCTTCCTTTCAAAACTGGGGGTGTGTGTGGGGGAGATATTTATATTACAGTAATAGTTTGAGACTTTACTGTCCAGAATGATGATTACTCAGAGCCTTAAGATTACATCAAATAACAGATATTTCATAACTCCATTTCGTATCACATTATAATTCTATTCAGAGGAAAACTATAACATTTAAATACATAGTAATACAATTAAACAGTGTGAGATTCTCTCAACTGAGTGTTCATTGCACAAGTAAGCATGTGCGGTGTTACATAGAGAAGGCAGTGTGTGCACTTTTGTGAGCTTGTGTTTTACTGCAGAGACTTGTACAAAACATGAAGGGCAAATTATTTTATTTATTTATTTTATTTTTATCCTTACCCAAGGATATTTTTTTCATTGATTTTTAGAGAGAGAGGAAGAGAAAGGGAAAGACAGAAAGAAATATCAATGTGAATACATCATTTGGTGGCCTCCTATAAGTGCCCTGACCAGGGCCAGGGCCAAGGAGGAGCCTGCAATCGAGGTACCAAACCTGGGACCCTTCAGTCCATAGGCCAGCACTCTACCCACTGAGCCAAACCATCTAGGGAAAGAGCACATTATTTTAGGTAGGTAATAAACAATACACTTGAATTTGTATTGTGATGATAATATCTCCCAAGTCATGTGTAAAAGTAGGAGGAGAGGCACAACAGTTTATTTGAAACAGGGCATTCATGCTGATAGCTATATCCTCCAGCTGAAGCTTTCATATGCTGACAACATCCTTAATTAAAAAGAGCCATGTTAATAGGATCTGCTCTCATTTAATATTTTCCTTTATGTCTCATCTCATGATGTACTTATCTACGTTGTTTTTATAGAGGTTTATACAAAAGTTCTGAATAATAAGGTCGTGCAAGCAAAGCCTGGCATACTGCATTTTGGAGGCTATCAAATAGGAAAACAACACCAGCAGATTGTGGTAGGTGCTGTGTAAGTGGAATAATTAATCATAATAATGAAAGATGTGAATTTTCTTCATATATATTCCTCACTCACCTAAAGAGCAGCAGAAGTGCAGGTGTAAATTGCACCAGAAAAGTTCAAGGACAAGAGACATTGAGGTTGCATGTGTCCTTGGACCAGTTGCTGTCCCTATGCCAGAGACTCCTCTGAGCACTCTGTACATGTCCTAGTAGGTGTCATTGCTGAGTGACTCCCAGAGGCAGGGAAACTGTGCTTTGCATCCCTCAAAATTCAATTCAGTCCTTATACCGGCTCTGTAGGTGTTGTAATGTTACTCTATATATAGATGTGGAACCCAAGATTCCAGAGATTAAATAGTTGGCTCAAACACACTCAGCTACAAAGTGGTGGAGGAATACTCTTAGACGACCTTTCTCCAACCCAGTGTCTGTCTAATGGTGCCTACACCAGCAGGAAAAGCAGGTCCCTCCCTTAAGAGGGTCCTGTTTCACTTGCCCAGGTCATATGCCCATGCCTAAATCAGTCATTCTGGCCAAAGATGTTCTGTCCAGACCTAGACAGCAGGAGCTAGCTCCACTGAACAGGCCTCGGAAGGGACAGCGGAAGCCTTCAGTGACTGCAGTCCACCACAGGGCCACCCCAAGGGCCAGCGCTTGCTGTGTCCTCTCCAGTAACCTGGATGTTCAGAATGGAGTGGGTTATCAGCATTCCTAATTCCCATGCCAAAGGGGACCTGAACAGTCAAATCCGCTCTACAAACCTCAGTGACCTCAGCACAGTCCCCTGAAGTCGCACGGAGCAACATGTGAAAATCACTCCAACTGGGCCTTGGAACTGACCCAGACATGCCTCTGAGCATGTGTAGGAATGGGCGGAGTGGGGCTCTGCTCATGTGGGCCCTCAGAGAACTGTCTTTGTATGTGATGTCACCTGTGGCCCTATCCCAGCCACCACAAGAGTCTTTTCTTTTAAATGTAGTGAATTCTTAAAAGCCATGACTTTTTTAAAAATATTTTTTTTATTATCTTATAGAAAGAGAGGAAGGGAGAGGGACAGAGAGAGAAACATCAATGTGAGAGAAAAACATTGATTGGCTGCCTCCTGCATGCCCCTCAGTTGGGATCAAGCCCACACATGGGCATGTGCCCTGACTAAGAATGGAACAGACAACCCTCTGGTGCACAGGACAATACCCAACCAACTGAACCACATCGACAGGGCAAAAGCCATGTCTTCACATGGATCATTTTAAGATAGAACTTTGACTGCTGTGTTAGATACTCTGAGAGAGGAGAGTCACTGAGTGACACTGACCAATGGTGAAGCTCCCCAGGGAGTGAGGTAGGTTTCATCATAGCCCCCAGAGAGCAGAGGGCCAGGTTCCAGGAGTTCTTATTATGCATTGAATTGGGGAGAGTAAGTAGATCAGGAGAGGAACTTGCCAGGTGCCAAGTGTCTCCTCTCAGGAGAAGGATTAGGATTTGAAACTGTGACTAGGATCTTCATCCATCAGCCTGTAGGGGCACATTTCTTAGAACATGGCATCAAATACCATGATCAATAATACATTCTGGCGCTTACTTTTCCTGGTTATTCGGTTTGCTGTCTAGATTATAATAGGATAAATATAAAATTATTATTATTCATAAATATTCATTGTTTATGATGAATAAACAATTCACCGTCCATCCCTAGTCCCCTCACTCTCCTCATCAACCTACCCACTCCACCCCCATTCTAGGCAGCTATAGTCTACTTTCTGTTGGTATAGATTTGCCTATTTTGGACATTGCATATAAATGGAACAGTAGGACATGTGGTCTTTTGTGACTAGCTTTTTTCATTTAACATATTTTCCAGGCTCATTCAGCTTTAGTATATATCAATACTTCGCTTTTTATGGCTGAATAATACTCCATTGTATGGATGTACAACATTTTGTTTATGTGTTCATCTACCACTGATTGACATTTGGGTTTGTACTTTAGGGCTATTATTAAGAATGAATACTGTTATGAACATTCACATACATTTTTTTTTTGCGGGGGGAATATTATCTATCAAAGAGTGCAATATTAACTTTCTGTGGCCACTCTAGTAAATCACCACAATTTTAGGAGTTTAAAGAACATAAAATGATTCTGCATGCCACAGTCCAAAATCAGAGCCATTGGGACCATGCTCCCTCCAAAACTCTTGAGGAGAATCTTCCTTTGCTTCTTCCAGCTAGTGGTGCTCCAGGTTCTTTATCTTGTAGCTACATAACTCCATCTGACATGGCTTTCTCTTCTGATTCCCTGTATCTTCTGTCACTTGTTTGGCAAACAAGGGGAAAATCCAACTCTGCTTTTATCTTGGTTTTGCTACAGGAAACTGCAAATTGCCCAAAAATGGAATGATTGAACATGGGTTTAAAACCACAATAAATTGTTCATTAACATTTGAGCTTGATCCAGGTCTGGTGAAAGAATTGAAGACATTTTACGTGGATTCATACCGAAATCATTGTTTCAATATACTTTAAAATTTGACATAATGATGTCCAGTTTTCTCTTCAAGTCCTTTTTCCTCTGTGTTAAGGCTTTGTCTAGGAAACTACACTTATCAATTAAATAATCAATTTCCCCATGAGACATCCGGTATTGATGTTGCAAGTCCAAACCACAGTTGTTAGCTTCTAGAGCCTTACTTACATCACTTCACAGTCCTCCTGGCATTCTGTAACCATAGTGTTCATCTTCAGTTTCCTAGTGCAGTGCCAGATGTGCCTCCCCATCTGGTCCAGCAGCCTCTCCCCAGGGTGCAAGGGAGGGAGGGAGGACCCGGTGTAAACACATCTTTCTGGAGCATCAGTTTGCTCTCTTGTTCTAGAGAACTGCATTACAGAGCAAAATTTCAGGGTAAAATGCATGATCAACACTTGAAGAACTTAAGACTGCTTGAATTTTGTCCCCAGATCACTGAGGTTGGGTATTAACCTTCCCTGACAGAGAAGCTGTGCCATTGAGGGCAGGTATTAAAAGACTCCAACTTTGAATCTGAAATGTGGTGTTTGGGAAAATACTATGGCAAGTGCTTGGGTTAAACCCCCTTTAACCCAAGCCAGTACTTCACTGGGGGTGGGTTTTGCACTGCCCCATAGAGGGGAGGGGAGGATCTCCAAAGGGGACACTGAAGGAGCCTGTGAGAAGCAGAGATGGGAAGGGAGTGCACAGAGCTGTGGTTAGGACTTGGGAAATCCCTATAAATCTGAGTAAAAGCTGTTTAAACCATTGTTTGAGTGGGGTTTTTTTGTTTGTTTGCTGTGGGGATCAGTTCTGAAAAACTGAAGCAGAAGCTGAAGTTCAAGTGGTATCCTGTGGAGGCAACATCAAGGTCATGAAGGCCAGGAGAAAGCCAGCCCCCAGTGGACAGGAGATCTTGGAGGATTTGGGGACAGTGTAGGATCTTAGGCAGTTCTCACACTCAGTCATGTTTTCAAATAAACTTTTATTATTCATTTAAAATACACTTTCTAGCCATGGCCAGTATTACTCAGTGGTTGGAGTGCTGGTCTGCACACACAAAAGGGTCCCAGGAGCCAACTGAGATGTGTTTTTCTCCCAACCATGTTTCCCTCCCTCATTCCCTCCCTTCTTTCCACTCTCTCAAAAAAAAAAAAAAATTCAATGGAAAAAATGCGTGAGGATTAAAACATAATATTAATAAAATACATTGTCTAAACACTTTCTTCAACTTCTCAAGGCTTTCCCTCCCTCCCCCCTTGAATGAGTATTATTTTCCTCAGTTTTAGTTATAAATAGAAAGGCAGGAGTGCCATTTTTTATTTTAGTACTGAAAGGATATTATTTTGAACAATTTAAAACAACACTGACCTGCTGATAAAATACAAAAAGAAAACTGGGAAGTGCAGTATGGGCACTGGGCTGTGCTGAGCTAAGAGGCAGTGGGACATAGTGGAGGGAACCTGAAAGCAGAGTTGGGCACAGGATCCTAGGCCCAACTCGGCCACTAGCCCTGGTGCGGTGAGCAGAACCCAACCACCATCTGCATGTGGTAGGGGGTTGTCCTCAATGTCTCTTCAGTCCTTCTGGGTTCAGACAACAGTCTCAGTAGGTGAAGAACATGATTATTATAGCATGCAATGAGTTTTTGTACCCAAAAGTTGAGAATCTCCAAGGTTCCTAGTGTATTTTAGAAGTCAGTCTGAGATGTTGACTTTGTTTTCTAAAATGTAGAGAGCAAGTTATTCATTTCTTGCTTTAATTTGTTAGATTTTTTTTTTTGTATGGTTTTAAGTTTATTTGGCAAACAGGCCCCCTGGCATTGTCTTAGGAACATTCGGTTTAAAAGTCCTCTTGAGAGGAAGAACCAGCCCCTCCCCATCACGAGGGTCTCATGGCTGCCTTCTTAACACTTGCCCCCCTCCCACTACCCACTGTGTGGAACCATGGGCCCAGCCTTCAGTCTTAGTGAGTCTTCCTTTCACGTCAGATGTTAGGTAAAGGCTGAACATTTTCTTCCTCGTTTTATGCTCCCTGTCTAGATAATCCTAAATAACTACATTTTTACATGAGCCTGTTCTTTCTTACTTTTATTGATCTAAATGCATAATTCCAGATCTTTTAAAGGTGAATATGGGAAGCGATAGCCAAATCATAGCCCCTGTACTGTCTAAATGGGGTCTCTGAGAAGTCTGAGTGCAGCCCCTCACAGGGGAGCCTGTGGGCAGCAGTCCTGACTAGAACTGGCCCACCCTCTGTCAGTTGGCAGCATTTTTTGTGCAGTAAGAAACACAGGGCCTGAGGGGGTCCTAGGGCCTTTGAATGCTGTTCCAAAGGACACTGGGCTCTGGGCTCACCAGATTCTCACAGCCCTTTTGCTCAAGAGCAGAAATGCCTGCATGACATTTCTAGGTCCTCATCCCGGACATCCGTCCTGCTAACACGGGAAACCCTGAGCATCAGCCCAGGCCAGCAGAGCTGCAGCCCCCTCTGCACCTGCTGCGGTCTCCTGGATCCCAGCTTCCACACACTCCTCCGTTATTGCACTGTCCTTCCTCCTTCCTTATTTCAGGTGCATGACCACAATGCAACCACTTCTGCTCTCAGTCTTACCTGGGCTCCAGCACCAGGCAGTCACAGTCCTCCCTCCATGACCAGTAAGGGGACAGAGGTGTCTGTGAAGGCTTCAGAACCTGGTGTTGAGCGGCTCACTCTCAGTCTCCAGGCTGGCGCCACTGCCCCAGACTCGGGCTCCAGCACAAGGTCCTCTCTGCCTCTCCTGGAAGGACCTGCCTCGCAGGTGGAAGGACCAGGAGCCACAACTTCACCAAGACGCCCCTCTGCAGGGCCCCTTGGAGGTCAAGAGATGTCTTGGCAACTTTTGGGGGGGCCTTTTTTAGGCTTTTAAGGAATTGAAACAAAGAGAAAATATGTCAAAACAGGATCACTAAAATTGTACTTTGAGAATGTTCGCAGGTGATAAAGGGGAATCTTTAACAAATGCAAACATCAGCTTAACCTCACCAGGAAATACTGTCTGAAGTCTAATCTGAGGCTTTGACAAGATGCCAGACCTCAGGCAATAGGTCAGGGACAGGCCCAGCCTCTGGCCCAGACTTTGGAAACCAAAGGCCTCTCAACTGTCCCTTGGCCCAAGGGAAGCCCAAATGCCCAGAGACCCAAGTTCTTACTCCTATGCCAAGCAGAGGAAGGAAAGTACCTTTTCTCAGAGACGCACTTTATTCCCTAGCGTTGTCCTTCGTCACGGGTTGGCCTCCTGTCACCATCAGTGTACCCCGACCTTGAGTTCCCTTAAGTTTGCCCCAGGGGTGGGTTGGAGGCTATCCTAGCCACACTCTCTTTCCTGAAATTTTGACTACCTAAGTGTGTCGAAGCCCCCAGGACCAGTGGTATGTAATCAGAGAAACAGAGTTGGTGGGTGGCTAGCTTCTTAGCTCAGTAAATCACAGGACTAAACTGAGTTCAACAGGAAGATACAGGACTGGGAAGGATATAAGTGGGGGGTTGTGGGGGACACCATACGGGGGGTTGGGGTGGGGAAGGAGGAAGGAGGGAAACCCTGAGGAGAAAGAGTGCAGCCTCTGGCCAAGCCCTTAAGCTGGGTGGAAGGCACATGGGCATAGTTTATTATTCATTCAATGGTGTTTGATGGGCTTATTTTATTATTCTTTAAATGGCATGTGATGGGTTTACGATCTTTTACAAATTAAAAAACACAGCGTAACTTCTCGAATTGCTTTTGGAATAAGATGAGGGGTAACTGAGGAAATGAATATGCAAATAGATTAAATGGTGTGTTTATTCTGATTGCTTCTTTTTCTCTCCTAGCATCTGATCAATATTTCCAATGAGGACATACATGTTCATATTTTACCCCCACAAACCAAATACTTTCAGATCAAGTATATGAAGAAGGTAAGCCCTGCTGGTTGCCCTTTTCTCAGGGTGTTCTTTGTTGGGCTGTGATTTTCTGTCATCGGTCACCTGGGCACAGTGTGTGGAGGGTTGTCCCCAGATCCTGCCTCTGAGTGCTCTGGGGCTTGTCCCAACCAGAGTCCCTTTTCTTCTAGGAGCACCGCCTTGTACCTGGCTTGTCCCTCAAGATCACCATCATGTTTTCTCCAGATGAGTGGCGATACTATTATGATTGCATCCGTGTTCACTGTAAGGTAAGCCTCTTACAATCAGGCTTTTGGGGGTAGGATGGGTTCAAAACTAACATCCTCAAGTGGAGCAGAGGGAAAGAATGACGGGTTTGAAGTTTCCCGGCCCAGCGCCTGGCGGCCCTCTTCAGCCAGTCTGATGGCATGAGGACTATTGTCCAGCGGATCCCAGCTAGAAGCATGCGAGGCTACTGAGAACTGGGGCAGAGCCACAAGACTCAGTTCACTGCCAGGTTCCCACCTTCCTGGCTACAGGCCTCATTTATCACATGGTGCTGGGAGTTGGTAAAGGCTTTTCCAATTAGCGTAGCCACACTCTTTAAGTGCTAGATTAAAAAGTTAGCAAGAACCACGAGTTGTGTTTATAAATTCTGGAGACTGGATCGTATCTTGTGTGGGGATGTCTTCAGAGGCAGCTCCGGAGATGTGGGAGCCGCGGGGGCTTATCCCCAGGTGGCTGGCTGTGCTGCATGACTTCTTATGAGTCGTTCTCTAGGTCACCCAAGTCATCCCTTGGCCTCCAGTGAGAGCCAGCTCCCGGGCCACCCATCCTTCTCTTAAAATGGTCACTTCCACACTCCCTTGCTCTATATTCCAGCCCTATCTCTTGTAAGTCAAGAAACCTTAAGGTTAAGTAAATTTGATTTTCAAAACTAAAATGGAAGAGTATGCTTTAGTAACAAATGTTTCATTTTTATTATTATTATTATTTCAGAGAGGAAGAGAGAGGAAAAGAGATAGAAACATCATTGATGAGAGGGAATCATTGACCAGCTGCCTCCTGCACACCCCATTCTGAGGATCGAGACTGCAACCGGGCATGTGCCCTAACCAGGAATGGAGCCATGACCTCCTGGTTCACAGATAGATGCCCAACCACTGAGCCACACCAGCCAGATGACGTTTAATTTTTAAAAAGAAAAAATACCTAAAACTGAAAACAGAAAATTGCTTTCCAGAGGAATATTCTGCACCAAGAACACAAATCCCTAGGCAGGTGTGTGTAGGGAGCCTAGCAGGTGTCCTGCTCTCGGCAATAATGCTAAGGATAGCCGGCACCTATGCACCTTTGTGAGGCCACCATCTACTTTAATTCTCAAAAACACCTTTAAGGAAAGGCAGAATATCCCCATTTTGCAAAGAAAGAAACAAGGCCTGAAGAGGATAAATGTCATGGCAAAGGTCGCACTTTATGCAGGTCTAGAAACAGGTGTCTGCAGGCTTTCAGTGGTGTTTACTACCCCACTCTGGGCAGCTGATTCTATGATGTTTTTTTTTTCTTTCCTACAAGTTCTGAAACAGAAGCAGACAGACGACTGTCTTCATATCTACACGAAGGCATCACTGTCTTTAGCTGTTCTGTGTGATAGTGAACATTGTTTAAATGACATATATTTAAAATTATTTACACGTTGGTATAGCAAAGAAAAATCAATGTTTTAAAAGTTGTATTTAAATATTCAGGTTTCTTTTAAAATATTTTTTTCTAGAAACATTTTTTTTTAATGATAGAGAACAAAATAAAAATCTACAAGTTCATCTTTTAAAATTCTGGTCTTCAATATGATAAATTGGACTTTTCACATTAATTTTAGGGTGATGACACTTTGCTTATTCCCGTCCATGCCTATCCTGTCATGAACACACTGGATTTTCCCTCATATATAAACCTATCAAATGTTCTACTTGGTGAAAGGTGAGTTACCAAAATGAACTACCAAAATGTCATAGAATGTGAAAAATTAAGAGAGGCATATACAAAGATTTATATTTTTCCTAATAGAAGGTTATCTATCTAGCTGAGTTAGGCCAGACTTGTAATTGCAAAAGAAAAACAAACAAAATCAAAATACTCTGAGTGAGAAATGGAATTACTTGGTCATTTAACTGGCAGGTGTGAGGTGGATCTTCAGGCGTGGCTGCGTCTGGGAGTTTAAATTGGGTTACAGGAACCTGACTCTCCTCTTATCAGGATCTGCAGGCTTCTTTCTCCGCAGTCCCCACTTCCTGGGGCACAGGTGCCAGAAGCTCCAGAGACTGTTGGCAACATGGGTGGTTGTTTGGAGGGGCTGGAGGCATTGGGTATTTAAGCAAAAGTCTCAGGACTGAGTCTTATTGGGCCAACTCAGAGCTTGTGCCCCTCCATGAATGGATCTTTATTTTTAAATGAAGGGGAAAATAAATGCAGAGATGACAAAGACAATAGACAGTCACTATAGATACCAAATTTTAAATTTCTCCTGTTTTTGTTGGGAAAATAGTTGATAATTCCAGTTGCAATTTATTTATGTCTTGTTTTTTCAATAAATATTTATTGAATATCTACTCTCAGGCATAGTGCTATTTGTCCCTAAGGATATAGAGAGAAGATGGATATTGGGCTGTTAGATATTGTGGTATAATTGCCATGCCAGTTGTTGAAATATTAAAATACTCATCTACTGGTTGGGAAATATATGTTGTCCTGAACCCTGTCCCCAATCTGCCCCCCCACAAATCCCAGCTGCTTATTCCTTCTCTCTTGCCATTCCCTGGCTTCCCAGTGATTCAGCAATTAAGTTGTTAATACCTAGCCTTTGGGGTTGGGAAGTACCTTCAGGACCTGCTGCAGTCCTTTATCCATTCTAATTGAGTGCTGTTTGTGAAGTCCTGATTGAGTAGCCAAAGCTGGAGGTCTTAGAGTCTAGTGGGGATAGAGCCATGTCATCAATGAACTGCACTAATTACCGAGTGCTGTAACAGAGGCACACAGTGGGAAAGTCCTCATTCATTTGGGGATGACATTCATTTGGGGTTATCCTAAGAGGACACCATGGGGTGGGCTGGGACGGTGGCATTCCATGCAGGGAAGTAGTATGTACAAAGGCTTGGTGGCAGCCGAGGGCATGGGCTACATCTTTAGGAGCTTGAAGGACCACTGAACGATTTCAGTCCACACAGTACCTGGCAAATACGAGATGCCTCTTGATACCCCCAGACTGTGAGCAAAGACATTGGGTTTCAGCACTCAGTAATTAGTGCAGGTAAAGGCCAATTCAAGTCTCTGCAGGCAGGCAGCACCAAGCAGGGAGGGGTTTCAAGGCTCTGAAAGTAGAGACAGGGCAACTGAACCCCTTTGGAGATGGTGGGAGGACTGTTGTATATGAGTTTCAGTACCTTTCCTTTTCACTCCCATCTGTTGTTCTTGAGAGAAACCCCCCAAATTAGGTCTGGAACAATGGCCTTGGTTCAGGTGCTGGGTGCCCCTCTTCTCTTGCCTCCCACACCTTCCCATGAGCTCTGGCTCACCATCTCTGTGCGCTCATTTTAAACAGCTCTTTAGGAATTGTACATAAATAAAACAAAACAATCTATACTAATCTGTACAAATTAAAGAATAATAAAAATAATATAATGAACAATAGTTTTAAGACATAAAACTTTACCAGCAACTTTGCAACCAATATTCTGAATTTTATGATAATCATTTTTATTTATTTTAATAGTTTTGACATATACATATGTGTCCCTAAATAACACATTGTTTAGCTTTGACAATGTTTTATCTTTATATAAAAGGGGTCAGACTGTACATACATTCTTTTGTAACTTGCTTTTATTTATTCTATATTCAGTTTTGGTGGTTCAGCCTTGTTAATGCATGTAGCTGTAGTTCACAGCTCTAGTGTCTTGCTACATAGAGGTGCCAGTTTTTTCTCTGTCCTATTGCTAATGGACCTAGGGGTTGTTTTCACTTTTTTTCTTTGCCCAACACTACTGTTGAGTTTCTTTGTAAATGGCCTGGGGCACATATTCTAGAGTTTCCCCTGGGTATATACGGAGAAACGAAATCCATTGTTGCTGTCTAATGTCAAATTATTTTCCAAAATGGTTGTACCCATTCATATACCCACCTGCAGTGCATGAGAATTTGTTTTCCACATCATTGCATACAATGGGTATTATCAGAATTTTACATTCTGACTCCTTGTCCTTTCATTTTCTGTTTATTTGCCCCAAAATATTCTGCCAAAACTCTACCAGGGCTTCCTCCCTCCCACTCATCAGCCATTCCTATCTTCACCTGGTCCTTCTCAAGATTAAGTGCTCTGTGTAGGGACCCCAAGGGTGAATCCCTCTTGGTGGGACCCACTCACTCTATGCATTTTGAGGCCAAACATAGCTATGTCCTTTATATGGGCGAATATTGCAATTTTTACCAAAATTCAAGTGGCAGGAAAAAACTAATTTCATTCTTTTTTCCTTCCTTGCTCCCTCTCCCACCTCTCTCTTTCCTCCCCCCTCTTCCTTTCTTCCTTATTTTCTTTACTTTCTCTCTCTCACTCTTTTTTTCTTTCATTCTTTCCTTCTTTCTTTCTTTCCCTGGACCATAAGCCAGGCTCATGAGAACAATGGTTTAATATACTGGTGAAAATGACATGCCTTAAATTGCAAACATCATCAATCTTGGTTCTTTCAACACAAATCTACCAACTTCCCTGGAGACTTTTCTAGAACTATTTTGTATATAATTCCCTTCATTTGTAATCAGAAATGAACATTTCAGTTAAACTGTTTATTAAACTGAGTTATAATGTATAATGATATAATATTTTAAAAAATCTTTCTAACAATAAGCATGCTACTTTTTTCCTTCAATCCAGAATGTCTAGTAGCATGACAGAGGCGAGTATATGAATGAGTTTCATATGAAATGCTCCCTACTAAGTCTAGGCCGCCTTGGGGTTGCAGGTGTCATTTGGGTGGATTCTTTATTTAGCAGTATTCACTCAATAAATCTTTATGGAATGCCTACAGTGTCTCAGGCACAGTGTTCGGTACTGAGGGTGCAGAGATGATTAAGACCTGATATCATGATTAAATGGATGATTGTAATTTCTAATTCAGTGTATTCTGAGTGAGGACACCTAACCCAGCTCAGTGTGGGGGAGTTAAGAACATTTGAGATGGGGAAGCTCCACAAGACTTCCTCAAGAACATGTCTGAACTGAGTTGTGAAGGTTGCCTGAAATCAACCAGCAGAAGGGAGCGGAGTAGGAGAGAGCAAGATGTTTCAGAAAATGCTGTAGCTTGGGAAAAAGCAGAGGTGAAATGGCACAGACATTTGGGCCTGTCTGAAATATTTGTGTGACTGGACATGGGTTGCAAGAACTGTGACAGGGGAAATAGAAAGAGGGCTGAGCAAGAGAGGCTTTGCAGGGATGTGTAGCATGTACACTGAGACTGTCACCGAAAGACTTAAGCAGAGAAATGGCATGATCATGGCTGCCCTTTAGAAACCTCAATTGGTGCCCATGCAGAGATGTGGAGGAGGATGGGTAGGACTGCTGTGGTGAGCCAGACACAATATAGCAGAGCACTGGGAGTGCCTGGACACTTCAAAAATAAGCAATGAGAGGGGTTCTGGTCAAGATGATGGCATAGTAAATGTGGTACTTGAATCCACAACCACATCAAAATTACAACTAAACTGCCGAACAACCCTCATTCAGAACCGCCTGAAATTTAGATTGAACAGAAGTCCTATAACCAAGGATATAAAGAAGCCACATCAAGACTGGTAAGAGGGGCAAAGACAAGGTGGTCCCACACCTACATGTAGTAAATAAAAATTGGGAGGGATATCTTGTCTGCAGAGGTCCCCCTTGAGGAGTAAGGGATGCAAGCTCCACACCACAACCTCTACCCTTGGGTTCCAGTGCCAAGAAGAGAAGTCTTCATAACTTCTGGCTGTAAAAACCAGGGTGATAGTGGCTGAGTGATACAGAGGGATTCTGGCATCCCAGGCATTTTTCTTAAGGGCTGGCACATAGACTTATCAGACTCACTTGTTCTGAACTCCAGTGCTGGGGCAGCAGTTCACAAGTTACCAAGGAGTAACTGAAATGGTCTGGATCAGTGTAAAAGCTGAGAGGCAGCTTTCTCCCAGACAGAAGTGCTGGCAGAAGCTACTGTTCCTGTTCTGAACCTTCCCCTCACAGAGCTGGCAGATGAGTGCCATATCTGTATCTCCATCAACCTGGCTTTCACTGTTTGCCTGCCAGAGTGATTCCCTGAGACTCCACCACACCCAACTGTGGACCCACCCAAACTGTTTCCAGTGGCTTTACCAGAGGAATGACCTGTCTTAGCTCATGCTTGGGAACTTTCCTAAAATCTCTCAAACAAGCAGCATCTGGCCTTGGTGTGCTTTATACCTCTCTCTAAGTGGCCCCAGACCTGGCCCTAGCAGCAGCCAGCCATGGTTCACAGCACAAGTAGCAGCCATCTGCAGATATCTCTGTAGCTCAAGCTGGGTGGCCCCAGGTCAAGCACAGGTGGTGGCTAACCTTGGCTTGCCCCAGAGCTAGTGCAACCAAAGAACAGCTTTGGACCATGCTCTATCCACTGAGTCAAATAGACTAGAACAAGTTTTTAATATATAGTAGTAAAAACAGTGCTTAGCATATAGTTAGTGATTTGTATTAGCCATCATCATCACCACCACCACTACCACCCAAGAGATTTTTACCTAGAGAACACACAAATGAGACCCTGCCAGTTTGGCTTGCACTGTAACAAAGGTAGACAACATAAATCCTAGTTGCCACGAGAGACTTGGTGTGGAAAGGCTGGTGGTCAAGTTGAAGGTGGGCTTATGGCAGATGGTGATATGGAGGCCCCCAAAACTACCTGCCAGAAACTGCACAAGCTAATGGCCCAATGGCAGTTCCATAGGGACATCAAGTAGGGACTTAGATGAGGGTGTGGCTGCAGGTCTAGGGTGGATAAGCAGCTTCTTTCTATTGGCTTTACATTTTTGGAAAAGTTTTGTTGAGATAATCTGCATATCATAAAATTTACTAACTTAAAATGTACAAGTCAATAGATTTTGTATATGCAACTATACCATCATCAATTTTAGAACATTTTCTTCATCCTCAAGAGAAATCCCACATCCATTCCTTTTCCCTCCAAACTTCTCAACATCAGCAAATTCTGGTTTACTTTCTATTTCTATAAGATGTCTATTCTGGAAACTTCATTATGTGGTCTTTTGTGGTTTACTTCTTTTATTTGGCATAAGGTTTTCAAGGTTTATCTCACTTATAACATGTATCCCTACTGCTTTACTTTCTATTGCTGAATAATATTCCATTGTGTGGATGGACCACATTTTATTTATCTATTCATCAGTTGATGGACATTGGGTTGTTACTACTTTTGGCTACTTTGAATTCCTATTCTGAACATTTGTGTGTATGTTTTTTGCAATTATACTTTATACTAGAGTCCTAGTGCATGAAAATTCATGCACTGGAGGGGGTTCTCTCAGTCCAGCCTGCCCCCTCTCACAGTGTAGGAGCCTTCAGGGGTGAGAGGCAACCTGGAGATCAGGGGAAGGCAATGCCCCATCACACTTCTGCTGTTGCTACTGCCAGCAGCACAAGCCTTGACCGGTTCTGGTTACCTGAACCTTGGGCAGCCCTGGGCACCTGGGCAGCTGCCATCCAAGGCTTGCCTGTGCCTCAGGCCAGCCCTGGGTGGCTGCAGGGCTGAGGGTACTGGGCGCCGCCATCTTGTGGCTGTGGGCGCAACCATCTTTGAAGGTGGGACAGTCAATTAGCATATTCCCTCCTTATTGGCTATGGGTGCCACCATCTTTATGATAGTATGAGATCAATTAGCATAATCTCTCTTATTAGATAGGATTATTAGTTAGGATAATGTTCAAAGCATGTCTACTCCTCCTTAAAAACTATTGTCTGGGTTTTGGTTATAATGTCGAAAAGCATGACAAACCTTAAAACTATTTCAAATAAAATCACTTACTAATTTAATGGTGTATTGAATTTCCTCACAAGGCAAAAATAAGAGTTGGGCAAATATTCAATTTAAACTAACAGAATCTTTTTTTTTTTAATATATTTTATTGATTTTCTACAGAGAGGAAGGGAGAGGGATAGAGAGTTAGAAACATCGATGAGAGAGAGACAGGGACCAGCTGCCTCCTGCACGCCCCCTACTGGGGATGTGCCAGCAACCAAGATACATGCTCTTGACCGGAATTGAATCTGATACCTTTCAGTCTGTAGGTTGACGCTCTATCCACTGAGCCAAACAGGTTTTGGCTAAACTAGCAGAGTCTTTAGGTTTCCAAAGAATCAGACTGTTAGATTCTGGTACACAAAGCAATCCTTAAATATGCTTTCTTTAACATGTAAGAAATGATGGATGAGCAGCTTCTTTCTATTGGCTTTACATTAGAACTGTCCACATATATATTCTGGACTAATTCTAACTTGCCCTGGCCAGCCAGTGTTCTCAGTGGTTAGAGACAGTATGAGGGTCAATTAGCATATTCCCTCTTTATTAGATAGAATGAAATATGATTTTTTGGAGTTTTTTAAATCTTTATTGTTGAAAGTATTACCTAGATCCTACTTTTTCTCCCATTAACCTCCTCCAACCCTCTCCCATCCCTCCCCCACACCCAAGCCCTCACCACCCCATTGTCTGTCCACAGGCTATGCATATATGCATACAAGTTCATCAGTTGATCTCTTCCCACCACCCTCCCCTGCCTTCCCTCTGAGGTTCAATAGTTTGTTCATGCTTCTGTGACTCTGGGTCATAAGTACAATTTTGTATTCATTTCAGGTGTACAGCATAGTGGTTAGACAATCATATATTTTACAAAGTGTTTCTCCAGTACTCATCTGGAATCATACATAGTTATTGAAATATTATTGACTGTATTTCCTTTGCTGTACTTTACATCTCCATGACTATTTTGTATTTAACTAGCAATCTGTACTTCTCAATCCCATCACTTTTTTCACCCAGTTCCCCAAATGTCCTTCCCTCTAACAACTATCAGTTTATTCTTTATATCTATGAGCCTGCTTTATTTGTTCATCTAAATCAATGGTTCTCAACCTTTCTAATGCTGCGACCCTTTAATACAGTTCCTCATGTTGTGGTGACCCCCAACCATAAAATTACTTTTGTTGCTACTTCATAACTGTAATTTTGCTACTGTTAATGAGTTGTAATGTAAATATCTATGTTTTCTGATGGTCTTAGGCTCTACAGCAGCGGTTCTCAACCTGTGGGTCACATATGGAAACATATCCTCAGGTGAGGATAAAAGAAAAGTAAAGAAATAAATATCATATCCTATGAAAGACACATCTTGAAAATGATGTGTCACGACCCACAGGTTGAGAACTGCTATCAGGTTGCCTAAGACCATTGGAAAACACAGATATTTACATTACAATTCATAACAGTAGCAAAATTACAGTTATGAAGTAGAAATGAAAATAATTTTATCGTTGGGGGTCTCCACAACGAGGAACTGTATTAAAGGGTCACAGCATTAGAAAGGTTGAGAACCACTAATCTAAATTGTCCTTTAAATTCTAAATAACAGACAGTCCTTGGATTATGTCGGACTTGACATATGTTGTTTCATGGTTACGTTGCCATCTCCCATTTATTTATAAAACAAAAGTTCTGTCATTTCATATGTACATATGTGCTTTATGTTTTTTATTATTTACTAGGGGCCTGGTGCATGAAATTCGTGCACTGGAGAGAGGTTCCCTCAGCCCAGCCTGCCCCCTCTTACATACTGGGAGCCCTCAGGAGATGTCCTATTGATAGCTTAGGTCCACTCCCTGGTGGAAGTGGACCTAAGCCCCAGTCTGGCCTCCCTTTTCGGGAGGCAAATGGGCTGATTAGGGGAAGGCACCAGCCCCATCACCCCGCTGTTGCAGCCACTGCCAGTCACTGCAGCCACCAAGGTATTTTCATCAACACAAACTCTAGTCCTTTCACCATGAAAAAATGACAAGTTTCTTTAAGCATTTTCAAGATGTGTCTTTCATAGGATATGACATTTCTTTCTTTATTTTTCTTTTTATCCTCACCTGAGGATATGTTTTCATTGATTTGTTCACCTTTCCTCCTAACCCAGGCTTGGCCCCTGCCCAAACCTAAAGCCTCTGCCTCAGGCTTTAGGCTTGGGAAGGGGCCCTCGCCCCTCCAATGGCCAGCTGGGAGCCGAGGCGGTTCCTGGGACTCAAGTATGTATGCAAATTAACTGCTATCTTTGTTGGGTTAATTTGCATAGTCACTCTGATTAGCTGTGGGCGTAATGGAGGTATGATCAATTTACATGTTTCTCTATTATTAGGTAAGATTTACCACAAGTAAAGGTAAGAAATTGTTATCTTTCTTTTAATTTTTTTTTTTTACTGTTTCACTTCATTACTGCTATGTATGTGCTCCATGTGAGAGACGTAGGTGCTTGTGTGGGTGGGGCAAAAATTGCATTATGTCACACTGTAGGAACATGTCTCTGACATAAACCGAGGACCTACTGTATGAGTGAAATTATATGGCATATGTCTTTATCTGACTGACTTCTTTCACTTAATACCCTCTAGGTTCATTAAGGCTGTTGTAAATGGCAAGATTTCATTCTTTTTTATGGTCAAGTAATATTCCATCATATATATATATATATATATATATATATATATATATATATATATATATATATATA
>JAAGEH010000393.1:59258439-59315450 GCA_011751065.1 Lasiurus cinereus
ATATATATATATATATATATATATATATATATATATATATATATATAAATCCAGCAACCAGAATGCCATAACAACCAGAATAACTGGTAGCTATGACACCTTCTGCGGCCAACAGAACCGGCCCAATTGCGGGGGGGGGGAGGAAGGGAAGCTGTCCAATCCCCCCTGTGGCTCCCTCTGGCCAGCCCCACCCCTGATCACCCCCCGCCCTACTCCAATAGGGGGAAGGGCCAGCCAGCCAATCTCCTGCAGCTCCAATCCCAACCCCAATTGGGGGCAGAGCCCACCAGCCAATTGCCAATTGGGTCAGGCTAGCTAGCCAACTTCCTGCTGTCTCCCCTTCCTGACAGTCCTGGCCCCAATCTGCCAATTGGGGCTGGGACAGCTGGACCCCACCTGTGCACAAATTCGTGCACTGGGCTTCTAGTATATATATGAACCACTAGGTTTTTATCCAGTTGTCTATTGATGTACACTTGGGTTGTTTTCATATCTTCTATTGTAAAAAAAAAAAAACACTGCAATGAACATAAGGCTGCATGTAATTCTTTCTAATTACTATTGTGGGTTTCTTCAGATATATATCCAAAAGTGAAATTGTTGGGTCATAAGGCAGTTCTATTTGTAATTTTTTGAGAACCCCCCATACTGTTTTCCATAGTGGCTGCACCAGTCTGCATTCCCAACAACAGTGCATAAAGATAAATTCCAAGAAGTAGAATCACTGGGTCATAAGGCAGTTTCATTTTTAATTTTTTGAGGTTATTCCACAGTGGCTGCACCAATCTTCATTCCCACCAATGCATGAGGATTCATTTTTCTCCACATTCTTGCTGACATTTGTTGGTTACTGACTTCTTAATGATAGCCATTCTGACAAGTGTGGGGTGATATCTTATTGTGGTTTTAATTTGCATTTCTATGATGATTAGTGATGGTGAGCATCTTTTTCATGTCTATTGACCATCTATATATCCTCCTTGGGAAATGCCTACACAGAATCCTTTGTCGATTTTCTTTATTTTATTGTTTGATTTTTTTATATCGAGTTGTATGAGTTCTTTATAAATTTTAATATTAACACCTTATTAGTTGTATTATTGGTGAATATATTCTGCCATTCAGTAGGTTGTCTTTTCCTTTTGTTTTTAATTGTTTTTTATCTTGTTGATGGTTTCATTTGTTGTGCAAAACTTTTTAGTTTGATATTGTACCATTTGTTTATTTTTCTTTTGTTTCCCTTGCCCAATGAGATATATCAAAAAAATATTACTAAGAGAGATGTCCAAGATTTTACTGCCTATGTTTTCTTTTAGGAGTTTTATTGTTTCAAATCTTACATTTAAGTCTTTAATCCATTTTGAGTTTATTTTTGCATATAGTGTGAGAAAGTGGTCTACTTTCATATTTTTTTAGGTATCCATCCAGTTTTCCCAACACCATTTATTGAAAAGACTGGCATTACTCCATTGTATGTTCTTACTTCTTTTGTCAAATATTAATTGGCCTCTCTATTTTATTCCATTGATCTATATTCCTATTCTTATTCCAGTAGCAGGCTGCTTTGATGACTATAATCTTATAATGTTTTTTGATATAGGTAGCATGATATCTCTAACTTTATTCTTTCTCAAGATTTCTATTGCTATTCAGGGTCTTTTGTGGTTCCATATAAATTTTAAGATTATTTATTCCAGTTCTGTGAAATATGACATTGATATTTTGATAGGAATTGCATTGATTCTATAGATTGTATTTGATATTATGGACATTTTACTGATGTTACTTCTTCCTGCCCATGAGCAGGGTTTATGCTTCCACTATTTGTATATTCTTCAATTTCTTTCTTCAATGTCTTATAATTTTAAAAGTACAGGTCTTTTACCTTTTTGGTTAAATTTATTTCTAGGTATTTTATTTTATTTCTAATGCAATTGTTAATGGGATTGTTTCTTAGTTTCCCTTTCTGATAGTTCATTATTGATGTATAGAAATGCAACTGATTTCTGGATATTTATATTGTATACTGCTACTTTACTGAATTTATTTATCAGTTCTAGTAGTATTTTTGTGGAATATTTAGGGTTTTCTATATACAGTATCCGTATCAAGTCATCTGCTGTTTATATGTTTTTATGCAAATTGCTAGTCTATGTGATATTTCTGTGTTTAACATTTTGAGGTGCTGCTGAACCATTGTCTGAGTGACTGCACCATTTTTTATCCTTAACAATGTATGAAATGTATGAAAATTCATATATAAACTGAGTGGCCAGATTATTATGATCTCTGAATGCATAATTTTCTGGCCACTCAGTATACATCCTATATAATAAAAGGCTAATCTGCAAATTTTTCCCTTGACCAGGAGTTTGATCAACAGGCAGGAAGGCCAACCACCCATGTCCCCTCCCCTGGCCAGGCTGGCCAGACCCCACCCATGCATGAATTCATGCACTGGGCTTCTAGTGTATGTATGTGTGTATGTATGTGTGTGTATATATATACTAGAAGCCCAGTGCATGAAATTCATGCACGGGAGTGGGAGGGAGTCCCTCAGCCCAGTCTGCACCCTCTCCAATCTGGGACCCCTAGAGGGGTGTCTGACTGCTTGTGTAGGCCCGATTCCAGTGGGATTTGGCCTACACGGGTAGTCGGACATCCCTCTCACAATCCAGGACTGCTGGCTCCCAACTGCTCACCTGCCTACCTTCCTGATTGCCCCTAAACACTTCTGCCTGCCAGCCTGATCATCCCCTAATCACTCCCTGCCAGCCTGATTGATGCCTAACTGCTCCCCTTCCAGCCATTTGCCCCTAACTGCCCTCTCCTGTGGGACTAGTCAACCCTAACTGCCCTCCCCTGCAGGCCTAGTCCCCCCCAACTGCCCTCCCTGATGGCCATCTTGTGGTGGCCATCTTGTATCCACATAGGGGCAGGATCTTTGACCACATGGGGGCAGGCATCTTGTGTGTTAAAGTGATAGAATAGAATAGAGGCCTGGTGCATGGGTGGGGGGCAGATGGTTTGCCCTGAAGAGTTTCTCAGATCAGGATGGGGGTTCCCTTGGGGCTTAGGGTGGCCTGGGCCAGGTTGCCTGTGGTGGTTTGCAGGCTGGCCACCCATCCCGCCCCCTGTGACCCAAGTGGAGGCCCTGGTATCTGGGATTTATTTATCTTCTACAATTGAAACTTTATAGTCTGGAACGGAGCCAAGCCTCCTGCTTGCTCCGTGGCCACAGCCATTTCTCTTGGGATTTATTTATCTTCTGTAATTGAAACTTTGTAGCCTTGAGTGGAGGCCTGGGCCCACCAGGGTGTATGGAAAGCTTGGCTTCCTCCCTCCTGCTCTCTCTGTGGCCGCAGCCATCTTAGTTGGGGTTAATTTGCATACTCGCTCCTGATTTGCTGGTGGGCGTGGCTTGTGGGTGTAGTGGAGTGGTGGTTAATTTGCATATTACTCTTTTATTCAATAGGATACACTGAGTGGCCAGATTATTATGCATTCAGAGATCATAATAATCCGGCCACTCCATATATATGTGGAGAGTCTTTTGTTTTATTTATATTTTTTTATTTAATTGTCTTCCCCATCACCATATATCCCCCTATACCTTGTTTCACCTCCACCTCCCACCCCATTTCAACCATCTCCAGCCAAAGAAAACATACTGTACATTATGGAAAAGGACAAAGGTAAAGGAAGAGTACAAATTCAGTAGAAGGATATATTTCTCTTGGCATCTAGAATTGATTTGGACAGAATGGCCAGAAATTGCAGGATTTACATTTAGTGCCACTAAGTTTGCTTTCTTAAGTTGAGGCTGTGTTGTCTGGGCAGAGCCTCCCTGAGGCCTGGATGGCACCAGTACATTTCCAGAAGGTCATAAAGTGGACTCGTGTATCAGGTACATTTTCATTGTCTGGGTTTGGTGCTTGTAAATTTTCCATGTGGACATTTGCCAGCTACCTATTAACGGTTGTGGTGGCTTAAGCTCTAGCAAGATGAATTCTGACAGCTTCTGTAAATAATAGAAAGTTGCATTCCAGTTTCAGTCCAACCTCTCAAAATCAGACGAGATCAGGCATGTTCAGAGTGATATGGCCGTAGACTAACGTCTCAATATCAAACACTGGTACCGAGGACATCCAGCTCTCTCTCTCCTGTGAGTTGAATTTGTGCGTTATAACTAGGCAAACCTAACCATCATAGCTGGTAAAATTTTGTCTTTGCTTCATATCTTAGAAAGCTCTGTAGGTAAAGTACAATCTTCCTCTTTCTACATACACAAGGAAACAAGAAAATGCTTGTTAGGTACTGAAATTTTATCTTTCCATTCCCATGGTCCTAGAAAGAATTGTGTGAATTTATTATGCTCTGTGGTTTCTTCCGCAGAGTCTTACCTGGCACCAAATAAGTGGTTAGAGCAAATCCAGGAAGTTGGCCAGTGTTCTCTTGATCAGTCATTAGCTGACCCTCCTTTGCTACAAGCTGTCTCCCCTGGCCAGCCAGTTCAACATGTGCTGCAGACAGAGCTGACATGAAGTCACCAAGGTGCTCCCTCGGTTCCCCCTCACTTCTCCACTTCTTCTACTTCTACTTCTACTTTTACTTCTCACTTCTTTTACTCTGCACCTGGTCCCACGGGCAGGGCAGCCATGTTGCTCTAACAGCAAGTGGAACTGTGTGCACATCTCAGGGCTGTATATGCTGGGCAGACCACAGGCCATATTCACAATGCTAACAGTTCCCCGCTACTCCATTCAAAGCCAATATATTTTAGTCTCGGAACTTTCACATCATTAATTTAAGAATTTACCAAAGGATGCTTTTCCTTAAGTGGCGAGACAATGTCTGATTTTAGAAAGTGTGGGAATAACCAGGGTCAGAATGGGATGTCCAAAGGGAGCCAAATGCCCTCACTGCCCCAGGCCATGGGGGAATGGGAACTCTTACACTAGGCCTGGGAGGGCAAGATAGATGAGAGCAATTGGCTCAGCTGGAACGGCAAATCCTGTCTGCACTGTAACAGTACAGGCTCTGTATGAGGCCCGAGAGCCAGCTGTGACTGGCTTAGGACAAGGGTGTCAGAAGAAGACTCGATGTTGACCTTCAGAAAGATATTTGAAGCCCGCTCAGAGAATGAATTCACATTTCTTAGCTCACCGAGGGAAATACCTTTCTTACTCATGCTGGGGTCTCATGTGTCCTAAACTCAAAGTTGATTTGAAGGAACAGCAGCATTTCATGAAAACATTCTAACAAGGATGACTTGAACTAATAAAAAAAACTTGTATTTTTTTTTACTTCAGCCCCTATTTTGGTTATTAAGCATTAGTGAACTTACATTTTTAAATTGCTTTGAACTTTATATTCAGATAAAATGTCACTGTTCACTCACAATAGCCTGAATTTTTACTGCATGAAAAATTCTCCCATATTTTGTAGTTAAAATGTACTTGATTTAATATCCTTTTGCTAACCTAGCATTGATTGAGTTATTCACCTTGACCCTGTCTTTTTTTCTAAATTTTAGCAAGAAAAGAAAATTATCCATCCCCTAAACATAGGGATCTATAATAACGAAAGGGCTTATGTGCTTCACTCTTCATTTATTATTTTATTTCATTAAAAAACATTTATTGTTGAAAGTATTACATATATCCCCCATTTTTCCCCATTGACCCCTTCTAGCCAGCTCCTACCTCCCACCCCAGGCCTTTACCCCACTATTGCCGGTATGCATGGGTTATGCACATATACATACAAGTTCTTTGGTTGATCTCTTCCCAACCACCCATTGTCCCCTTGCCTTCCCTCTGAGGTTCCACAGTCTGTTCCATGCTTCTGTGTCTCTGAATCTATTTTGTTCATCAGTTTAGTTTGTTCATTAGATTCCACATATGAATGAGGTCATGTGATACTTGACTTTCTCTGACTGGCTTATTTTGCTTAGCATAAAGCTCTCCAGGTCCCTCCAGGCTGTCCCAAAGGGTAAGAGATGCTTCTTTTTTTAACTACTGCACAGTATAAATGAACCACGTCCTTTTTATCCACTCACTAATGGGCACTTGGGCTATTTCCAGATCTTAGCTATTGTAAATAACACTTCTATGTACAATAGGAGCTCATACCTTCTTTCTGATTGATGTTTCAGGTTTCTTAGGATATATTCCTAGAAGTGGGATTACTGGGTCAAATGGAAATTCCATATTGACTTTTTGGGGAAACTCCATGCTGTTTTCCATAATGGCTGCACCAGTCTGCATTCCCAACAGCAGTGTACTAAGGATCCCATTTCTCCACATCCTCACCAGCATTTGTCATCTGTTGTTTTGTTGACGGTAGCCATTCTGACAGGTGTGAGGTGATACCTCATTGTCATTTTAATTTGCATCTCTCTGATAATCAGTGGCTTTGAGCATATTTTCATATGTCTACTTTGGAGAAGTGTCTATTTAGGACCTTTGCTCATTTTTTAATTGGATTGTTTGTCTTCCTTTTGTTAAATTGTATGAGTTCCTTATATGTTTTGGATATTAACTCTTTATCAGATGTAGCACTACCAAAAATGTTCTCCCACACAGTGGGAAACACAAATTTATGGTCAGCATCTAGAGCAAATGAAAGTGTGTCCGGAACATTAATTAAACGTGGAACATTTTTCTTGTTTCGTGTCTTCTAGTCTTTGTATAAATTCTTGGACTGATTCATTAATTTCAAAAGCATATACATTTTGTGGGTTCTATGAAACTAAGTATCATGGACTAAGCAGTAAGGAACTTTAAAATAAAATATTATTATAAAAATAGCTGTGGATTATTCTTGATTCTAATATTTAAGACTATAACAAGGAATTTTAGTGTTTACCCAAAGCACATTCCTAGAAGAAGCAGAGGCAAAAATTGTGGATGAGTATTGGTCTTGGAGAGACACTCTCAACTGCAAGTGTTTTCTGGGCACTCCTCCTCCTTGCTTGGTTTATATGCTGTCGGACCTCATACCAAGTATTGTACAGGTGGCCACATCTGTTCACTGCTGCTTCTCCGTTGATGCCCAATATTACAGGCTTGTGATACCTACACACCCACATGCACTGTTCATATGAATTTAGGAATGTGATTACTTAATGTTACTCTATTTAGAATAGAGTAACAAGCAACCATTCAATTTCATTGTGATTTCTTTCTTAAATAGTTTCTTTCTCTTACAGATGCCTAAATGTTCTCACTAAAAAGTCTTATATACTACAACTTTAAACCCCGAAGTACTTGAATTTAAGTTGCTTTGCTTTAAAAATGTGTTTCCTATTCCACTGCCAAATGACCTTTTAATTGATCGTGGGTAAGCCCTAAGGACCAGCATGCTGGCAGCTGTTGCCGGTGGGCTGTTTCAGGCCAAATATCATTACAGGTCATTTAGCTCCAAGGAAGTCTGATTGAATATGGGTTAGCATGTGGTTCATTCTACCCTCAGTTTTCAAAGGTGCAAAAGCTCCCAGTAGTTTTAGTGTATTCTTATCTTCTCAGAATAAATGCTATGTTTTCCTCAACAAAAATGAAATCAGTCTGCAGGAGGCTTTTCCCATCCATCCCCTCTAAGGCAACTTTCTTACTGATGCCAGACCTCCTTGTTCTCTTGTCCCTAGCCACAGGCCCTGCTGTTTCCAATGAGCCTCCCCTGATTTCACTCCTCACCCCACATTATCTGCAACTCTGGGGAGTTGTAAAGTATTATTTTCTAGTGACTGTATTATTCATATTAATACATATTCTTAAGTGAAGTTAGTTTTTAAAGTATTTTATACTGCATAATTCCACTTATGTGAGTTACCTACAGTAGTCAAATTCAAGGCGGAAAGTGGGAGGGTGGTTGCCAGGTCCCAGAGGGAGGTGGGAATGGAAAGTTACTGTTTAATGGCAATAGAGTTTCAGTTTTACAAGGTGAAAAAAAGTTCTGTGGATGGCTGATGGTGATGGTTGCTAAACAATGTGAATATGCTTAATGCCACTTAAAAATGGTTACATTGATAAATTTTTTATGTACACTTTGCCACAATTTTTTAAAGTGTTTTTGAAATATATAAATAGGTATATAGTATCTCTGCAAATGACAGTGCATCCCTGGTCACTTGTATCTTTTCCTGAACGCAGTTTCCTTCATTCTTTCCAGTCTCCAGAAAAATGCCTTCACTTTTTTTTACCAAGAACATGGAGGGGGCCTTATTTAACTCTGCTGGTTCCCCAGTGTTTTCAGCAGAATTCCAACCTAAACCATTGGGGCCTGGGCAAGGCGGGAGTGGGTGGTTTCACCAACGTGGAAGACTAACTAAAGTTTGGGAAGGAATTAAACCAAGGGCAAGAAAGGAGTCAAGGGCCAGGCCAGCAAGAGAGAAACATAACGCCTCCCTGACCCCACCTCTTCATTGATCTCTGCTTCTAATATTGGTCTGAGCTTAGTCTAAAATGAGGCTGATGTTTAATTCCCTGGGCATAAAAATAAGTAAACACCTGTTATAAGTAAACACTGGGGAACCAGCAGAGTTAAATGAGGCCCCCTCTGTCTGCATGGTAAAAAAGTGAACATTTTTCTGGAAACTGGAAAGGAATGAAATGTTATGTGAACATTTCTTTATGTAAATTTGTGTTTTTATTTGACTGTATCATTAAGGACCCATAAGTCTACTATGAGGCTTCAGTGCCAGTGAAATTGTGTCTTTGAAAATAAGATAAGCAGGGAATCCAAGATGGCGGCATAGGTAAACACCTACACTGCTGCCTCGCACAACAATTTCAAAACTACAACTAAAAGACAGAACGGACATCATCCAGAACCACAGGAAAGCTGGCTGAGTGGAAGTTCTACAACTAGAGGGAAAGAGAGGGGCTCACGGAAACCCAGAGGAGCTGCAAAAAGCTGAGGTACGAAAACGCGCGCGAGGAGAGAGCGGGTGCCGGAGTACCTGGCTGGCTTTCTCTGGCGGGAGGGAAACGGAGACTCTCAAAGGCATTGAACCCCTTCTCCTACGACACTAAACCCCAGATCCAGCTGAAACTCACACGGGGGGAGTTTGGACTGTGAAAAGAGAGAGGTGCACGGAGATTTAGGGGAGTCGCAAAAGATCAAAGGCCTGGTGGTGCGCACGGCACTGCGAGCAGGACAGACTGCTGATTGTGCCGCTGGCTTTCGCTAGTGGGCGGGAGATGGACCCTCCCAACTGTGCCACTTCTAACTTCACTAAACCCCTGTTTCGGACGAAACCGTGGAGACCTAGACTCCTGTGGTCCTGGTGCGCAGGGGAGCCAGATAGGCAGCGGTTAGAGGCACCGCGGGCGCGCACAAGGACCGCTCCAGCCATTTCCCAGTCATGTGATACTCAGGGGCCGTGGAGGGCGGGGCCGACTGGAAGGCAAGGCGGTCCCTTAAGCCCTGAGACTCCACCCATCCCAAGCTCAACAGAGGCTTCTGCGGTTTTGCACGTCTGGTATCATAAAGCTGAATTAAACAGAAGTTTCCCCAGCATAGTGAAAATGCCGAGACAAGGGAAGGGAGTACAAACAAAAGAAATGGAGGAAAAAAAATGACTGGATATAGAGTTCAAAATCACGCTTATAAGGTTTTTCAAGAATATGCTAGAAAAGATGGGTAAATTTATCAAGTCCCAAGAGGAGATGGAAAAGGTCCAACTAAAGATGAAAAAAGACCAACTAGAAATTAAACATACACTGACTGAAATAAAAACTATTATACAGAGTCCTAACAGCAGACTAGAGAAAGGCAAGGATCAAGTCAAAAATTTGAAATATAAAGAAGCAGAAAACATTCAACTGGAAAAGCAAGAAGAGAAAAGAATCCAAAAATGTAAAGATAATGTAAGGAGCCTCTGGGACAGCTTCAAGCGTACCAACATCAGAATTGTGGGGGTGCCAGAAGAAGAGAGAGAGCAAGATACTGAAAACCTATTTAAAGAAATAATGACTGAAAACTTCCCACATCTGGTAAAAGAAATAGACTTACAAGTCCAGGAAGCACACAGAACCCCAAAGAAAAGGAATCCAAAGAGGACCACACCAAGACACATCATAATTAAAATACCAAGAGCAAAAGACAAAGAGAGAATATTAAAAGCAGCAAGAGAAAAACAGATCATTACCTACAAGGGAGCACCCATACGACTGTCAGCTGATTTCTCAACAGAAACGATTCAGGCCAGACGGGAGTGGCAAGAAATATTCAACGTGATGAATAGCAAGGACCTACAACCAAGAATAATCTATCCAGCAAAGCTATCGTTCAGAATTGAAGGGCAGATAAAGAGCTTCACAGAGAAGAAAAAGCTAAAGGAGTTCATCAACTCGAAACCAGTATTATATGAAATGCTGAAAGGTACTCTGTTAGAAGAGGAAGAAGAAAAAGGTAAAAGACAAAAAATTATAAACAACAAATATATATCTATCAACAAGTGAATCTAAAAATTAAGTGAATTAAAAACTTGATCAACAGAATAAACTGGTGAATATAATAGAATCAGGAGCACAGAAAGGGAGTAGACTGATAATTCTCAGGAGGACAAAAATCATAAAGCATCAAACAGACTGTGAAATTACAGCAGAAAGATTAAAGTTAGGTGAGGTAGATAAGTGATCAATCAAAGGACTTATATGCATGCATATAAGCATAACCAATGATCACAGACACTGGGGGGTCGGGGTATGCCTGGGAGGAAGGGGGGGCAATGGGGAGATATGTATAAAAAATTAATAAAAATTAATATAAAAAAAGAAAAGAAGATAAGCAGCCCAGCAGATGGCTCAGTTGGTTGAGCACCATCTTGTGCACCAAAAAGGTTGTGGGTTCTATCCGCAATTGGGGTGCTTACTAGAGGCAACCAATTGATGCTTCTCTCACACATGTGTCTCTCTCTCTCTCTCCCTTCCTATCTCTCTAAACTCAATTTTTAAAAATTATCATATTTTTCCATATATAAGACGCCCCATGTATAAGACACCCACTACTTTTCCAACCTAAACTTAGGAAGCCAGTATTTTAAACATAAAACAGAACACATTTTTATTTAGTAACAGAGGCCCAGTGCATGAAATTCGTGCACCCTCTCCAATCTAGGACCCCTGTGAGATCGGGCCTAAACTGGCAGTCAGACCTCCCTCTCACAATCCAAGACTGCTGGCTCCTAACCACTCTCCTGCCTGCCTGTCTAATTGTCCCTAACTACTACTGCCTGCCAACCTGATTGCACCCTAAATGCCTCCCTGCCAGCCTGATTGACCCATAACTGCCTTTCCCTGCCAGTCATCTTGTGGTGGCCATCTTGTGATGATGTGGGGGCATCTATCTTGTGACAATGTGGGGCAGCCATCTTGTGATGATGTGGGGGTGGCCATCTTGGGGTAGCCATCTTGTGATTATGTGAGGGCATCACACAAGGGTGCGAGGGACACCTAGGCTTTATTAGAATAGATTGCCACAGGTAATGCTCACATACCAGTTCTATGATACTATGCAGCATATCACTTTATTCAGCCTCTGTTGCATCACTGCTCTCTTCTTTATCACTATTAGTTCCAGTCATACCAATTTCTTCAACTTCTTTTGTATCACTGCTGTCTTCTGAGTTACTGTCTGTATATGTGAGATCATCCTCAGTTCCGTCCGTGACATTGTTGATTCCAAATTTCTTGAAGGACTTCACAATTATCTCTTATTTGACGTCATACCATGAGTTTAAGACACAATTACAGACCTCAGTAATGATTTTTTTTTTTACTCTTCCTATTGGTGTCAAGTTATCACCTGCGTTTTTCATCCATCTACTACATTCTTCTCTCATCAGGCTTTAATGGCTTGTTGATTAAAACATCTAGCGGCTATAGTTGACCTCTAACTCCACCAGGAATAACTGCTAAGTGAATTTGCAAATCTGATGCAACCCTTCTTCTCTTTTCTGTTAAATGTACTCGGAACTGATCAAGAACAAGTAGAGCTGGCTTCTTTAAGAGCCCCATTGGTCTCCTGGACCAAACATTTGCAAACCAAGTGGCCATAATGTCTTCATTCAATCATCCCTTCTCTTGAACTTGCACAATAATGCCAGGTGGTATGGTCTCTTTAGGATATGTTTTCCTCTGCACAGCATGAAACACAGAAGTGTAGTGTGTCTTTTCATTGCCACTTGTTTTGATTGCCACTGTTCTGATTCCTTTCACATCAACAGTTGTGTTGGAAGCACATCGAAATTGAGAGACATCTCATCCATGTTTGCAATCTGACTTGGTTCAAAATCATATTTTTTCCAAAGTTGTATGACATAGGAGTGAAACTGTTGGATTTTATCCTTATAAACTGGTGGCGTTTTTTGCGCTAACTTTGTTCGTGTTCTCATGGACAACACTTCTCTCCTCGTGAAACTCTAGCACCATTTTGCATTTCCTATGAAGTCAAATGTTCATTTCGCTTGCAAATATAAATATTCTTGCCTGCCATTGAATAAGCGTGGTTGACACACATAAGCCACTCTGGTGCTGCTCCATAATCCAGGTCTTAAGCCTCAGCTCCAAGTGTGCCCTTTTTGCTGGTTTCCCTCTTAAGGCCTTCTTCTTTTTTGGCATCTTAAGGAGTTGTTCTTCCTGTTTTCTCTACTGTCTGATCATACACTCAGTGGGAGGAGGTCCAAATTGTCTCTCTGCAGCTCTATTTCCATGCTCTTTTGCAAAGCTGATCACATTCAGTTTGAATTTTGCAGAGTAAAACAATCATTTATAGGTTTTTATCTTTTAGTTTTTTGACATCTGGCTCAGAACGCTCTGGTCCCTGATGCACCTGCAAACTCTCCACCTCCACCTCTAATTGTAGCATCAGTTGACGTCAGGAACAATAAGGCTCATGATTGGAGGAAGCCTGTTTGACAAGGTGTGGGCAGCTACGCACCCACATGGCTCCCTCCTCTGCTGACTTCTGTGTATAAGACACCCCTCAACTTTCAATCTAAGGATTTTAGAGAAAAAAAAAAGTAGCACCTTATACATGGGAAAATATGACAGATAAGCAACAAATGAAAATTTATAAGAATACAAAGTAGCTTAGAGAAAAGGGCACACATTGAATTTTGAAACGTAATTTACCCTCAACTCCATATCTTTTCAAATTTTTGCTCATTTGTTAGGAGTTTGGATCTGGCTTATTGAGTAACTAATCATTACATCTGACTTCTTTCTGTTTATGTGGGTTACATTCTAAACACAGCAATTTACATCTGAAGCTTAAAGGAAAATAACTGACCAGTCCCTACATTTCCTCCTTTCTCCCCGTGTGTGTGCCAGTATTTCAGGGAGGGAAGTTCTTGAGGTTTTATAAACCTTTTTTGCTGATAGACTAATGAAAAATGCTTTCTAGATGTTCAATAAATAAAGCACAGATAGATCTGTTTCAAAGAGAATGTCCACATTCTCATTGCAGATGGGGGCTGCAATGCAAACACCAAGGTATCATGAGCTAGCTAGCCCTCAATACTAGAGACCTGGGAGAATTAAGATTATAGCAGTTCAGAGTTCAGGTTATGGAGACCTGCTTTAATTTTCACTTTACCTCTTATTAACTGTGTGACCTCGGACCTCCCTATAGGTCGTCATGTTATTTATCCAT
Organism: Lasiurus cinereus; assembly: GCA_011751065.1. Lineage (NCBI taxonomy): Eukaryota > Metazoa > Chordata > Mammalia > Chiroptera > Vespertilionidae > Lasiurus > Lasiurus cinereus. The sequence continues at coordinate 59,272,099 of JAAGEH010000393.1, forward strand.
AAACTGGGCATAGTAACAGTACTTACCTCCTGGTATTAAGAGGGTTAACTGAAATACGAGCACAGTAACTGATATATATTAAGGGCAATAACAACAACAACAAAGACTTAAAAACAGAAACAGGGTAAGATAATCACTCACTAAAGGAAAACTGAGGTGAGAAAGAGAATGCTGTTTGAGTTCATTTTGTAATGGCTGTGTAACAAACCAGCCTGGAAGTAGTGGCTTAAAACAACTTCAGTCATTTCTTTTGCTAGTGGAACTGCAGCTTGGGCATGGTTTTACAGCTTGGGCAGGAGCCACAGCTTGGGCAGGAGCCACATCTTGGGCGGGGAACTACAGCTTGGGCAGGGCTCCATGGGAAAAGCCAAGTTCTGCTCAAGGTAGAGGCAGCTGGCGCTGCTCACCTGGGCCAGAAGGTCCACTTCCGAGATGGTCCATTCACCTGCTGGCTATTATCTGGGAGCTCAACTGAGCTGAGAGCTGGGAGCCCTGCTTTTCTCCATGCAGGCCTCTCCACAGTTGTGTGGGCTTTCACAGCCTGGTGATCAGGTTGCAGAGGGAGCATCAAGAGAACTGGAAGATGGCAGTTTCTCGGGCTTGGCCTTAAGAAACAGTATTGGCATAATTTCCACTGAATTCTGGTGAAGAAGTCAGAGAACCCACGTTCTAGAGGAGACAAAGATTTCACCTCGCCGGGGGAGGGATGGCCAAGCGTTTATAGACTGGTTTTAGCACTGCCGCTATGTGTGGTCCCCAAGCTTTCCCAGACTCATATTTCTCATGAGTCTTGTGTGCATTTGGAAGGGAAAGAATGGCACACAGGTACTGAACTGCTATCCACATTTTAATCTGTGATTCCTCTGTCTGTGAGCAGTTGACCAAAGAAAACTCCTACTCCGAGTATAGTCTATCTTATAGTTTAAATGATCAGCCGCCTCTGAGGGTAGCTTCCCTTTACCTGCATGGCATTTCCTTCAAATGTTACACACCCATAACAGCTTTGGGCTAACTTATTGTGCCACCTGAATCCAGTATCTTGATGTAAATTAAAACTTTTCATGCTCATTGTCATGTTACCTGCATTTCCCCCAAAGGAGTCAAATCCTATTTATGATAAGATAATCTGCTCATTTACTCTCTAGGCATTGAGATTTTTTTAATCAGAGAGGAGATTTAATTTTTATTATCCACAATAAGTTCACAAGATGACTCACTCAAAAAAAAAAATCCTTGATTACTCATTTGAGAAATGCAATGTTAAATTATAGGATAAATGAGAAAATAACATCAGAGTAAGGTAAAAATAAATGTTATATAATTAACTAAGAACTGTCTGGCCCTCTGCTAGCATTTGTTTAGGGAAGGGACAAGAAAGAAATTTGAACTTATATTAAATTATTTTACTTTTATATATATATTTTATTGATTTTTTACAGAGAGGAAGGGAGAGAGATAGAAAGTCAGAAACATAGATGAGAGAGAGACATCAATCAGCCGCCTCCTGCACGCCCCACAGTGGAGATGTGCCCACAAGCAAGGTATATGCCCTCGACCGGAATCGAACCTGGGACCTTTCAGTCCTCAAGCCAACGCTCTATCCACTGAGCCAAACCGGTCTCGGCTTAAATTATTTTATATTTAATATTTTATACTTACTATAAGGCAAATTTATGCTCTCTTCTAACAGGCACAAAATGTGTACATGATCATAATATAAGTTTAATTTTGTTTTTTGTTTGTTTTTAAATCCTCACCCAAAGATATAGTTATTAATTTTATAGAGAGAGAGAGACACCAGTGTGAAAGAAACATTGATCAGTTGCCTTCCTGTATACGCCCCAATCAGGGATGAAACTTGAAATCTAGGTATGTGCCCTGACTGGGAATCGAACCGCAACCTCTTGGTGTACAGGATGACACTCCAACCAACTGAGCCTCCTGGCCAGGCCTATAAGTCTAGTATTTTAAAGGTCTGAGTTGGGTTTTATTCAAAATAGGGAATCATTCTTTTACTTTTTTTTTTTTAATCTTCACCTGAGGCTATTTTTCTGTTGATTCTTAGTGTAGAAGTGAGAGGAAAGGACAGGGAGAAATATTGATTTGAGAGAAAACACATTGATGGTTGCCTCCTGTAGCTGTGTCACTGTGAGCAGGACATTTATTCTCTCTTGTGCCTGTTTCGTCATCTGTAAGAGGGGAGATCATAGTCCTACAACACAGGATTAGAATCATTGTCACCTGGAAACGTGTAGCAGGCTGCATCCAGAAATTATTGTACCTGCATTGATTGTTGTCATTGTTGTAGTTGTTTATTAAACATTGAGTCTCTATTCTTCGTTACTAAAGAGCTAGTTATATGTTGAACACTAAAATGCCGAGGGTCATTTGTGCTTAGTAGCTTTGGGAAAGGTCTGGTTTCCTGTAGAATAAGGCAGTGCATACATACACTCTGTGGGTCCAAATCTCATTTCTGCCATGTACTACTGAGTGTCCTTTAACCCTCCTGCACCTCATTTTCCCCCAAGCACCGCCCAGTCATTCTGATGTGGACATTCCTCAGAGTGGAGTTTGAGATCACTGTACTAGCCTATCCTGCCCAATGGCCTATGATTCTATTAAGTTCTGTAGGCAGAAGGAAGCTACTAAGATGGCTGATATTTTCTATTATTCTTTTTTTGCAGCAAAAGATATGTTATTCCTTTGCAGTGCAGCTGCCCTGTAGATTTTGAGTTCCGTATTGATGTGATTCGGTCTCATCCGGCCTTTACTATTGAGCCAACGTCAGGTAAGAAGAGGCAAGATTTCAAGTTTCTAATTTTCTTAGAGTTCTTAGATCATAGAGGATTTGGAGAGTAGGTCTCAAGTTACAAAAGAGAATGAACCACATTTGAATATGACATTTTCAAATGCATAATAGTGACAGATTTTACATATCTGGCACAGTGTAAATTGGAATCGGACACTTGGAGATAAAAACACTTAGGATCATTTGTGTCATGCAGATAATTTAAAATAATGCCCAGGTAAATTTTTTCCAAGATCAAAACTTGAATTTACTCTAATTCTAATTCTGCCTCTTGGTACCTTATATTCATCTTTCAATTCAATGTCAAATAAAATGAGAGTATTATTTTTCCCCAAGCTCTCAGAGTCTTAGTGAGGTTTCCGATGAATTGTGGACAGTCCGTCTCTGCGTGTCCCAAAGGACCTGGGTCCCAATGCTGCTCAGGACCTTTGGGAGAGAAATCCCCCCTGAAGTGGGTGCTGCTCCCAGCTTCTGGTGCTTGGTGTTTAGGTTTGGGACTTAAATAGCTGTCCACAGTGGTCCACTGTGAGCACTGGAGGCGTTTTTAAAGGGCAGGGGAGGTATCCATTTATTTCCTGCCCTTTCATTGTTGCAAGTGCATGTTTTGTCCAAAATGAGGGTTCAAAGCAGAAACTTTGAATCACTTCTGAATTATAAAATGTACCTTGATTATTTCCTAGAGAACCAGGGGCTACTCTGAGTTTTTTGCAATACATTGTAGCCACTATTTATATTGCAGAAAACAAGGCTTGATTCTCTTTCCAGAGAGAATTTTGTTATTTTTAAGCTTTAAAAAGAAGGTAAAAATAAGTGGTTACAAAAAATAAACTAAGCAAGATAATATTTCTGCTTTTACTACAGTTGATGTTCTCACAATAGGCCTTTTGAGAACAATAATAATAATAACACTTAGTGAGGCTCTGTTCTACTCTAGGCTATACATATAGATAGAGATCCATTATATACATACATTTAATCTCTATCAGAACCACATAAGATCTACAATTACTATTTCTATTTTATGGACATAGAAATGAGGCACAGAGGGATTAAGTAATTTGTCCAAGGACACTCAGTAGTCAGTGGCAGAGGTGAGATTTGGACCCATTTGGTCTGGTACAAAGTAAATGTATGCACTGCCTCATATGTGCAAACTGGATTTCACCTTCACTCTGGAGAGGTCATATAAATGTCACCTACAAGGTGTGTCAGTAAAATAAACTCGCTCCTGTGATCTTAGTCTGGACTCTACTCAGAGAAGTAGAAATTGTAGCAAGAAAGAGGGTAATCCTGCCCCTGGTGGCCCATCAAGACCACACTGAACCTGTGGGTTGTCCGTGAGAGCCACATTCTAAAGCAGGTCAGCTGAGTCCCAGTGAAAGGACATCAGGTCAGTGAAAGCATGGGGATGACATGCCTCGAAAAAAAAAGGCACTGGATGTAGGTGAGCTGTGTCAGTAGTGAGAGTCACCGTGGAGAGGAAAGGAATGGGCTTGTGCCCTGTGACTCTAGAGGGTAGAGCTAGAACAGTGCATCGTCTAGACGCCCAAAGATGATTTCATTGCTTAGCAAGTAGCTAGTTCGCCACCACTGGAGACTGGTGGGAATTCGACAAGGGCAGTCAAAACTCGGATAGGGGCTTCAAATAGGTCAGTGCCCCAAAGTGTCCAACACTACTATGCCCAGGATGATCTGGGCTTAGCAACTCTGGACTTAGCCTACCCAGCCTGGTGGTCCATAATTCTAATAAGTTCCATAGGCAGAAGGGAACTGCTAAGATTTCTGAGCAGTCTTGAGGGGAATGACTTTTAGGAAGGTCAGTAGAGCTGCAGTGTGAAGGTGTGACCGAAGTGGGGGCAGGCAAGGGAGCAGGAGATCGTTGTGCTGGGAATGAAATAATTTAGACCTTGAGAGCCTGAACTAAGCTGGTATCACTAGTAGCAAAAAGGAAGGGAGAATTTGGGAGAAAACTAGAGATTCTTATGGCCAAGCCATTCTTTAAAAAAAAAATTCTCAAGACAGAATATTAGTTTACCCAAAGGGTTTTGAAACACAACCTATTAAACACCTGTGGCTACATCCATAAGCAGAGACTGTTGCGCACATATGAATAACAACTGTATGTGAAACACTAAAAAATCACACAGGCCTTTCCACAAGCGCTTGGATTGTGAATTGCACAGCCACACAATTCAGACCAAGGGTGATCCCTGAGCACATTTCCTGCCCAATCTGTTAAGCTCTTGTGGTGGTTCTGGTGCTTTGTTTGTTGCTTGCCTTTTAAATTCCTCCTTTAAGTAAAAGTAAATTGAATATATCAGTTTGGAGTCAAAAGAGAGATGAGAGCTAGGGACATAAATTTTGGCCTGAATATTGATGACTGTAGAGCTGTGGGACTGGCCACGAGGTCACCCAGAGATTGAGTGGACTGAGGGCCGAGTCCCAGACACAGGCACGCAGAGGACAGCAAGAGGAAGTAGATCAAGGGGAAAGGCCAAGGAGGAAGTCAGAGTGTGGTGCAAGAGAAGACATGAGTGAATGAGTGAATGGATGGATGGATGGATGGATGGATGGATGGATGGATGGATGGATGGAGGAACAAGGGCAAGCTCGGGCCCTTGAACTTTGGGAACCCTGCCTCTGTGGTTTTAAATGATCTGCTTCAGGTGGATGGTGCTACTGACCTGGCTTTACAAGCTGGTCTCCTAGGCTGACCACTGAGCATCCTGGGTAGCTTTTTTTTTTTTTAAAGGCTTTGCCCATCCCTCTGCTCCACTGGTCTCGGCATTTTCTTGCTTTCGTTTCCCGCTTGGTTGATGTAGCGATACATCTTGGCTGCTATTCTTTTGAGGCTATGAATTCAGGGATGGCTTTTACTTACCTGCAGTAAAACCCCTTGGCTGCATAAACAGAGAATGCAGTTTGGGTGGCACACAGCCCAGGTGAGCTTTGGACTTTCCTGGCTTGTCACACATCTAGGTTAACTCACAGGCCTTACAGCTGGACAGTCCTGGGTCACTTTTTCGGCCAGTAAGTCATTTTGCCTTTTTTTCAAAGGTAGGCTGATAACTGTAGGCTAATTTTACACAGTGAGCAGGCGTATTTTGTACACATGGTTTCAGATACTTCTTTGCTGATTGCCTAAAGGCTTGTGGAGCTGCCCATCAGTCCATTAGGTTATAAAGCAACTTTGTCTCTGGGCACTGGAAGCACCCAACATCCATACCTTCCATGCATTTTGTGCTCAGGCTTGCCAAATGCAAACATTTGAGTAAAGCTGGTTCCATTTACAAGATTTGAACCTGACATAGAGCCCTCAACTTCACCTCAACTGGCCATGTGCCTACCGGTCATCCTCATGCAAGATGACTGTACTGCCAGAAACTGCGTCTAATGATGGCACCAAGAGTTCCCTGTGCGTGGAGGACATGAGTAAAGGAGTTTGTGGCCTACCTTGTACTATTGACAAAAAATCATACACAATTAAAACACCAAGATACTGTTGATAATTTTGGGAGAGCCAACAATACTTGAGTTGGGCCAAGATCTTATTAGTGTTGGAGACCAGCCGAATTCCACAAAAGTAAACGAGTGTTGCACTCATTTACTTTTGACTACTTTGAGATCTTGGACATTCACCTGATGTCATACACTCAGGAAGAACGAATTCCATTCACAGAAATGGTATGTAGCATAAGTGGCTAGGTTAGCAAGAGTGCCTGGGGGCTATTGCCCAGTGTTCTTATTTCAATACTTTCATCCTCTTTTCTTTTTCAACTATGATGAACACATCAGGCATTTACAAATAATTTTCTATTTTCATTGTCTTCCAAAATGTACACTTTTACAACATTGTATTGATTTGGGCATAACCCCAGAGCCTTTGCTCTTGCTTTGGCCTCAGGCTACTTTTGGTTATAGGCCTTACCCACAGGCCCAGGGCCACCAACCCAGCAGGCAGCACATCCAGCGAAAAGCAAACCCCTCCCCCAAAATGAGCACAAGGACCCTGTGAGCACTGCGCCTTGCTTTAGAGGCCAGGTCCCTGCTCTTGATGGGCAGCCCTTCTGGACGCAGCCCCTAGTCCAGCCACAGCCTCTCTGTCAAACTCATTTATGCTCCTACAATAGCTGTCATGCGCTGCCCAGCACTTAGCTTTCAAAGAGAAGTGAATGTTACACCGTTTGCCACTTTTTTTCCTCCAAAAACCCCTTGACTAACCTATTTTATCAAGTAACAAGCCTCACTGACGAGGTCTAGAAGCCTGAGGGCATCCATTCCTTCCCGACAGGAATGTGACTAGGAAAGGTCACCCCAATTCTCCTCCCTACTTCACCACACGCCTGTGACAGGAGAACTGCAGGGAACGGGCAAGGATTGCCAAGGGAATGGCAAGACCTTTGGATCTCCAAACAACAGGAGGCCCCATAAAGTGTTTCTTAGTGGTCGTCAGGACGATCGAGAGTAGCCTCATCCCAGGAAATATTTGCTCACTGTATGGCTACACAGACGGATGGAGATACAGTAAAGGAGTTTGGCAAGTGCTACACTGAGTGAAATACACCAGCAAAGCACTTCTGACAATCTTCCAGTTCAGCAACTGGAAGACTAGCCAGGCCATCCGTGAGGTTCGAAAAGAATGCTCAGGGGAAGTGGAATCAAGAGATCAGACTTTCTCCATCACCAAATCTAATGTGATGGAGAACCACTGGGGACAGTTAATATATAAATGCAAATATGTTCCCTGTGACCCTTATTTAACTAATCGATGGTGGCGTGCTGAAGAAAGCAGGGAAAGCCAGACACGCAAGCAGCGATTCCCTAGATACAGATTTCGAAGCAGTCTGTCTCTTTGGTGGTGATGCTGCATTTCACTAGGCTCACAGTCTGCCCTCAATGGCAGCAGTGCCTGCACAGAGCCTCTGGAGCGATCTTAGCACTCACTCCACCTTCTGTGAACCACATGCTGGGCACCGCATTACATGCACTGCCTCATTTCACCCCACAGCCTTATGAGGGGGAACCATTGTCAGCACCTTCCACAGCTGAGGATGCCAGCTGGCCTAACTCCAGACTCAGGCCTTTGAGGGCAGCCTGAGCTGTACAAGGAATAGCACCAGAAGGCCTTGCAGCAGAAGAGGGGGGCGAATAGAATGTAGCACACACTAGAGTTTAGGAAACTTGTATTTTGTGAGAGAAAAGTTAGAGAAATTAATAATAGCTCTCAACCAAGCCTTATGTGTTCTTCTTGCCTTCAAGGGCCCTTGGTATCACCTGTTCAAGATGACATGTCAGTTTGGGCTGGTACACACAGCTGACTACAGTGGCGGTCAGTGAACTTCACCCAGGGAACGATGTTTGTACCCTGACCAAACTCTGTACTTTCCATTCTGAAATGCCAGTGCCACTGGGCTCAGGGAGGGGCGAGGCAGTGCTTGGCCTGGGTCCCGCCCGGAATGGCCGCCTGTTTCCACCGAGGAACAGGCCCTTCTGTGGGCCCCCAGGGCTGACTGGTGAGGGTAATGGCACCAATAGATGGGGTCAGTAGGTGGCCTCTGGTTTAGTTTGAGGGGGAAAAAAAGGCTCAGGGTGTAAGTGAGTATGGGAATATTAAGCTAAACACATGTTTCTTTATAAAAAGGAAATGTGTTTGTTATAAAAAATCCCGAAACTGCAAAGAAGTACAAAATCTAATTTGAAAAATATTACACAGAATATCACCACCCCAGAAAAAGCCATCATTGACATCTGTTGAACATTGTTACACTTGTCCATGCTTGTGTACAAAGAGCAGAAATGAAGGGGAACTGGGTATATACAGTGATACAGAGACAGGTAAAAAAGCAGGACCCATCTATAATTATAAAAGCGTAATATGCTAATTAGACCAGACATTCTTCCAGACGTCCTTCTGGATAAAAAGCCTCTGGTGCTTCAAGGGAAGCCTGAGTCCTGGGTACCTGCTGACCAGAGGGAAGCCCAGGTCCCAGGTGCCAGAGGGAAGCCTGGGTCCCAGGTACCTGCTCATCAGAGGAAAGCCCAGGTTCTGGGTGCCAGAAGGAAGCTGATGCCAACAGCTGGGGGAAGGAAGGCCTACCCTTGCATGAATTTCGTGCATCAGGCCTCTAGTTGTATATAAAAATACTGCTTTTGCTATTTGGTATCTATTGAAGAAAAACTGATGAAACCAAGAGAATTGATGAACTTCCTTGGTATAAGTGATAGTCATTCCTAAAATGTGTGACTACAAGTAAGAAAGATTATAAAACATGAAGAGGTCAAAGCCACATTCTATTTCAATGGCTGGCTTCAACTTCAGCCAATGTCTTGGCTGTGAGAGAAGAGGGAGTTAGCACTCGTACACTTCCTTCTCCCCTCCTTACAACTTCCAGTTCTGTTAATGTTATGTCATGTCAGCCAGATTTGTAGCATTCATATTCTGACTAATGGCCATAAGTGCCACAGTTACTTAGTTTCTATTTAAATGGAAGGAGGAGCCCTGGCCGGGTGGCTCAGTGGATTGGAGCATCAACCCTTACACCAAAAGGTTGTGGGTTCATTCCAGGTCAGAGCACATACCTAGGTTGCAGGTTGGATCCCTTGTCAGGGCACATATGGGAGGCAAACAATAAATCTCTCTCTCCCTCCCCCTCTCTAAAAGGTAATAAAAAATATATCCTCTCATGAGGATTAAATAAATAAATGAATGGAAACTAGGGCTTCACCTCCATTCTTTGCTCCCTGTTTTCTCTCTGTCTATTTCTCAGTTCCTTTCCTGGCATCTGGGTTTTGTTGTTCCATGTCTTGCTAACCAAAGTCCCTGGGCACTGCATGCCTGGAGTGCTGGCATGTCTGGGTGCTACACGCGTGGAGTGCTGGCATGTTTAAGTCTCTCTGCTGCCTGTCGTCTTGAAGGGCAACTTGACTGGTAGGAAAGGCAGAGAAATGATGTGGGAGGAGGGATGATGATGATAATAATAATGGAAACAATAGCTAACGTCTACACATGTGGCAGACTCTACTCTGAAAGTAAACGCACTCAATTCTCCCAACAACTCTTGGGAGTCAATTCCATGAGATTGTCCACCTTTAGATGAGGAATTGGCATCAGGAAGTGTTAGGTAAGTTGCCCAGGAGCAGAGCTGGGATTGGCACACAGAGAATCTGGCACCACACTCTGAGCTCAAGCACCCTGGGAGAATGTCTCCCACAACTGCCTGGTGAGTCGTAGGAGCGTCTACTACAGCATTAGTTCCATGAGCTGCCATTCTATGGTCGCTCACTCTCTGCTTGCCTCCACGTCTCCTCCAGCCACCTTCTGGAGTGGGCCCTGGGTCTCAGACGCTAGGAATGGCCTGGCAGCACCCGCTCCCCTCCCTGCTGTCTGTGCTGTTGGGGTTGGTCTCTTTTTAATGATTCCCATTTCTCCATGGCCCAGCCACATGCCCACATTTTGTCACATTAATCAAAGGGGAGTTGGATGTGTTTTCAGGGCTGTGATTCTGACTTGAGGGGAAATCTGCTGCTCCCCCTCCACCCCAGCTCTCAGGTGCCACGTGCCTCAGTTTACAGTAGCTGGCAGCGTGCTGCTCAGCCGTGCTTTACAGTTGTGGACATTCCCCTTGTTTAATAGATCTCTCTTAGCTTTCATTTGGCACTTTTTTCCTGTTGTTTTGGTGAGTGTGACAGGATGGTAGTCACGTTTAAGTAGCTTCTTTTCTTCCTTGTTCACCAGAAATGTTGCTGGGTAGTTTCTGCAGGGTTCGCATCCTCCCACTTCCTCACCAGGCCTTTGCTCAGAGCCAAGTCCTCAGCACCTACCCAGCATCAGGCACTGTGATAAGAGCCAAGGTGCCAAGGGAACAAGACAGACACCCGCTCAGCTGGGGCTGGCATTCTAGTGGGGAAGAGAGACAAACACCCCAAGAATGACATCGCCCAGAGGAGAAATGATTGGAAAGAAAAATAAAACTTGTTGATGGGATCAGCTCACAGCTCTCAACCAGGTGGTCAGGAAAGGTGTCTCTGAGAAGGAATGTCAGCTTCAACCTGACAGAGAGAGAGGTCAGGCCTCTGCAGAGCCGGGGAGGAGGATTTCAAGCAGAGGGAGCCGTGTCAGCGCTAAGGCGGCAAGGCTGGGAGAGGCTCACATCGTCGTGTTGGAGAGAAATAGGGAAGCCCAGCGTGTCTGGAGGTGTAAGCAAGGGCAGGCGACCATGAGACCAAACTGGAGAGGCTAATGGGGACTCAGTTGGGTAGGAGTTAGGGTGAGTCCATGGGAAGTTGCTAAGCAGGTGGTAGCATGACCTCCCTTGGGGGAGAGTGTATTGAGCAGCAGGCAGCCCCTGGGGAAGGAAGCTGAGATGAGCCTGGGTGGGTGCTGCCATGGAGATGGTCGGGGTGGTGGTGGAGTGGACAGCTGCAGGGCGGGCCTGCCGGGGCGGGGGAGGGGTCAGCAGGTGACTCCTGGTTTAGTTTGAGCAGTGGGTGATGTAGGGGCTCTTTGCTAGGCCGCCGGCAGCTCCTTGAGTCAGCAGTAAGCAATCCTGTGCAGCACGGTCACTCTGCCCTCCCAGGAGCAGTCTGGTGGTGCTGGGCATGGTGCCCAGCACAGTGGGCAGGCAGGACACTGCTGCTCGCACTCCTCCCAGCAGTGGTTGTGGGCCCGGCAGTGACCTGCTGACCAGCTGAATTTTCCCAGCATCTTCTCCTGGGGCTGCTTCTACTCAGCTTCCCACCATGCAGGCAGAGCCCTGTCTCTCATCCTGCTCCCAGGTCTGTGTTTTGGATATTTGGTGGACAGGGAGGGAAGGAAGATTTCAATACTACTTACTCCTGGTTCCAGTCACAAGTGCTTGCTTGAGGGAGAAGGGATTAAAGATTAAAATAAGGATTGGGGACTATTAAGAGCTCATATGGGTCAAGTATACATTTTTCCAAGAACATTTCCTCTTCTTGACATTTTTTTTAAAATGTATTTTTATTGGTTTCAGAGAGGAAGGAAGAAGGCAAGAGAGAAATAAAAATGTCAATGATAATAAGAGAGAATCGTTGATCGTTGCCTCCTGCACGCCGCCCACTGGGAATGGAGCCTACAACCCGGCCATGTGCCCTGCCTGACTGGGAATCGAACCGTGACCTCCTGGTTCATAAGTCAATGCTCAATCACTGAGCCACATCAGCTGGGTTCTTGACATCTTAACGATCATTTCTTACACAAGAAGTTACAACTTGCTTATTTGGCTCAGACATCGGGAAGAACCCATTGACAGAACACACACCGTGTGCCAGCATTGTCACAGACCCTGTACATTATTTTCTCCTCACCCCACTTTACAGAGGAGAACAGTGAGGCTCAGGTAAAGTAACTACACCAAGTCTCAGGGTTCACAGAAGGCCGAACAAAGGTGTGAGTCGGGGTCTGTGTGGACTCTAGGCCTTGCATTGTCCACACACCCTGGCAGCAGTGATGGCCTGCAATTGTCCCAGGCGTGGCATGTGAGTCAGGTGGAAGGACACATTGCAGCCCTTCCTTCCTTATCCAAGAATTAAACAGCTGATAGAGTTGTCAACAGTTTCTTCATAGACAGTTCCTAAACTAAAAGCTATTAATTTCCCAACTGGGGCTTGGAGAGATTAAGAAGCTAGTGAAAACCTAAATTTGGAAGATTAAGGTTCATACTTGCTGACACTCCAAGCATATGGGAGAATGGTCTATACCTTCTGAGATCTTTGAAGAAAAATGTTACTTTAAAATTATAGTGACATTGTAATAATACTATGTGGACAAGTAAGAAAATAAATTTTTAAAAATTAATCCCCATCCTGGGCCTATGCCCTAACAAATAATGTGCTTTTTAGTTTCCCTTTTCTTTTAGTAATTGCCCATTTTAATGTCCATTTTACATCATTGTAATCATGGCAAATATACTAGTAGTATAGTATAGTAGTATTTTCTGGTGACTTCATTTATAATTGCTAAGTGTTGTTACATTTTCTTCACAATACTCATTTTACTGATAAAACTGGGGTTTTCTTAGCCTTTGTCTCTGCCTCATCATCCTCCCTGCACTGGATTTACCATTACCCCTGGTTGTGTTAAGGGTAATGGTCTGAATTGAATGGAAGTCACAGAATCATGGTTTGAGAGAGGGTGGTAAATGAAGTAGTAAATTTGAGGGTGCTCTTCTCACTTTTAAAACATGAAACATTCTCTCATTTTTCCCATTAATTTTTGCCAAGCAATAAGCTATGAGTGCTTGGCACACCTTTGTAGCTGTTAACATTTGTCAATGGGCTACGACCTAGTTCTGTTAACAAAGCTGTGTTAACTGATGTCCCTGTTAATGGAAAAGGGAATGTGTGTAATCCGGTTGCCTAGGCAACAGCCCCAGTGTGCTTTATGTACTCGAGCTGGGCTGGGAGCACTTAAATATAAATGGGGAGCACTTAAATATAAATCATCCAGGTCAAGGCAAACATTAATCCTTGCTCCAAGCTTGTCCTTATTTTTTAAGTTAATGAGCTGGAGCAGAAGCACTAGAATGTTCTTAGTTAAAGCTCCTAATGAATTGCAGGTCAAAGGAGTGTGTTTTCTGGTCAAGTGGATGGCTGAGGTAGTGGGCTGATGGACAGAGCCAGCACTTCTGATTACCTCTTCCCTTGGTGATCTCTGGAGTCATTAGTGGCTGTTATTTAAAGACTAGAGGCCTGGTGCATGAAATTCATGCATGGGGGAGGAGGGGTAGAAAGAGGCCAGGGAGGGTATCCTTCAGCCCTACCTGCACCCTCTCCAATCTGGTACCCCTTGAGGGATGTCAGACTGCCCATTTAGGATCCATCCCTCTCATAATCCAGGACTGCTGGCTCCCAACTGCTCATCTGCCTGCCTTCCTGATTTGCCCTAACCGATTCTGCCTGCCAGCCTGATCACCCCCTAGCCACTCCCCTGCCAGTCTGATTGATGTCCACCTGCTCCCCTATCAGCCTTTTTGCCCCTCACTGCCCTCCCCTGCGGGCCTGGTCACTCCTAACTGCCCTCCCCTGCATGCCTGGTCATCTCTAACAGCCCTCCCCTGAAGGCCTGGGTCCCCCCCCAACTTCCCTTTCCTGCAGGCCTGGTCACCCCCAACTTCCCACCTCTGACAGCCTGGTCATCACTAACTGCCCTCCCCTGCAGACGTGATCACCCCCAACTGCCCTCCCTTACAGACCTGGTCCCTCCCAACTGCCCTCCTTTGCTAGCCATCTTGTGGTGGCCATCTTGTGTCCACATGGGGGCAGTCATCTTGTGTGTTGGAGTGATCGTTAATCTGCATATTACTCTTTTATTAGATAGGATAGAGGCCTGGTGCACCGATGAGGGCCAGCTGATTTGCCCTAACGGGTGTCCTGGATTAGGATGGGGGTTCCCTTGGGGCATGGGATGGCCTGGGCGAGGGGCCAGAGGTGGTTTGCAGGCTGACTATGCCCCCTGGTGACCAAAGCAGAGGCCTTGGTATCTGGGATTTATTTATCTTCTACAATTGAAACTTTGTAGCCTGGAGTGGAGCTAAGCCTTCTGCTTGCTCTGTGGCAGCAGCCATTTCTATTGGAATTTATATATCTTCTATCATTGAAACTTTGTAGCCTTAAGTGGAAGCCTGGGCTGACTAGGGTGTGTGGAAAGCTTGGCTTCCTCCATCACCAGGGCAACCCAAACATCTCTCCTGCTCTCTCTGTGGCCATAGCTATCTTGGTTGGGTTAATTTGCATACTCACTCCTGATTGGCTAGTGGGCATACTTTGTGAGTGTAGCAGAGGTACAGTCAATTTGCATATTACTTTTTTATTAGATAGTGTTTTCATGTCGCCCTTCAGGAAATTAACAAATATCTATTTCTGAAGCACTGGGTTTGAGATCCATGAAGATAAGAACTTTGGGCCTGTTGTCTGCCTTGGGGGCTTGCAACCTAGTTAGGAGCTAGTAAGCTATGAAAGGCAACAATTCATGCAGCACTGGAGTCCTATGGGGCTAACAGAGGTGAGAGGGGTTTCCACCTCGTGGACAGAGAGTCAGGAGGAATTTTATGTACTTGACATTGAAGTGTGGATTCATTTACTCATTCAGCAAGTATTCATTGAGGTCAGGACACAGCTATGAGGAGATACCTGTTTTTATAAAATTTACACTCAAATCCAGAGAAAGGTAGATGGTAAAGGAGTAAACTTTGTTTTGTTTATAGCTATTTCTTGAGTGCCTAAAACAGTGCCTGGCATATAGTGAGTGTCCCAGGAATGCTTAGCTGGCAGCATGGGGTGTCCATGTGATTAAGCATAGGGAGCACAATAGGTGCAAGGTTCAAAAGAGAGTGAAATGGGAAGAAGGGAGGAGTTTTTGAGAGAATGTGCAAGGCCCCTGCAAGGATAAAAGAGACTGAGGCAAAAGGGCATAAGGACTCATTTGAAAAGCAAGCCAGAGAGCTGAAACTGGTTTGGCTCAGTGGATAGAGTGTCAGTCTGCAGACTGAAAGGTCCCAGGTTCGATTCAGGTCAAAGGCATGTACCTTGGTTGCAGGCATATCTCCAGTAGTGGGCATGCAAGAGGCAGCTGATCGATGTCTCTCTCTCTCGTCAATGTTTCTAACTCCCTATCCTTATCCCTTCCTCTCTGTAAAAAATCAATAAATTAAAAAGAAAGAAAGCTGGAGAGCTTCAGTGGAGTCAGAGCATTAACCCTTCTCAAACTGAGTACATTGATCCTCTTCCTCCCCACCCACTCCCCTCTCCCCTTTTCATTTTTCTTTCTATGTGGATTAAGCACTTGCTGTGTTCCAGCCCTAATGGCTACAGAGACACAGGGAGGAATAAGACGTGGTGAGATATTTGACTTGGAAGCGAATAGTTGTCCATTATGAAAGTTTTAAAGCAAAGAATCAAGTTACACAATATAGGGAGCTGCATTATATATACAAAAACATTTATGTGTGTTCCTAGCTTTTCTTTGGTGCTCACAGCATTCACATTGACATCTGGTAATTAGTTCAAAGATTGCAGTTCTGGGAGTTCATCTGTAATTTACTGATACTGATTGATATACATGTATTTATGTAACTGACACAATCCAATAATTATTATGTAGTAATCTATATATATATATATAAAAGCCTAAGCAACCATTATAACCAAACAACCAGAATGACTGGAATGACCAGTCGCTATGAGGCTCACTGACTACCAGGGGGCAGACGCTCAATGCAGGAGCTGCCCCCTGGTGGTCAGTGCACTCCTACAGGGGAAGTGCCACTCAGCCAGAAGCTGGGCTCACTGCTGATGAGTGCAGCTGCAGCAGAGGGAGCCTCTTCCACCTCCATGGCAGCACTATCAAGCTGCGGTGGCAGGCGCAGCAGGGTCGGGATAAGTGGGACCAGCATGGCATCAGCTGGGCTCAGGCTCCTCCTCAGCTGCCAGCCACTTTGGAACTGCTACATCCCTCCTGGTCTGGGGGGATCAGGCCACAACCGGCAGTCCAACATCTACCAAGGGTCCCAGACTGTGAGAGGGCTCAGGCCAGGCTGAGGGACCCCACCAGTGCATGAATCCATGCTCTGGGCCTCTAGTTAGTAAATAAAATCAATGTAAACACCAAAAGGCGATTCATGCATATTTAATGAAAAGACTATATAAAGAGGATAGATATCTGGTGCTTATCCTGGGAAGAATGTGTGTGGCATGGACTTTGGACTTTGCAGAAGAGAAAGTATCAGTTTTTCTCATTTCTTCTCTCAGGGATAATCCCAGCTAATGGGAAGATGAATGTGACTGTCAAGTTTACGCCCTTTCAGTACGGGATGGCACAAGTAAGAATGCAGTTGAGGATTTCCCAGTTCAACTCTGAGCCCTACGAGTGTGTCTTCACCGGAACTTGCTATCCCAACATGGCTTTAAAGTATGGCAGCCGGGGACTGTTTGTGTTTATCCTTAAGCCCTTTTTAAAATCCAGTCTTCCTTCTATTCTGCTTTCCTTTCTTCTAACAGAATGCCATCGAAAACTTACTTCAAATGCACTTTAAAGTATAATGGTAATACATAGAATATCTCTATGCTGGAGCAGCCATTGCTTCTGACAAAAGAGGAAGCACTGACTGAGAAAGAGGGATTTTTTGGGGGAATACATCCTCTCACTGATGATTACTTGTGTGCTGGTTGAATTTCTGACTAGATGTATATATTACTGCTTACTCAAAAAATTAACCCATAAGGCCAGAACAACATAATTTTTTTCAAAGTTTCAATATCTTACCTAATAATAGACAAACATGCAAGTTGACCGTACCTCCACTACACCCACAGCCAATCAAAGTGAGTATGCAAATTAGAAGGCCAAAGATGGCTGCCGCCAGCTGCTCCAGGCCAGGTAGGGCAGGACACCTGCTATGAGGGAGAGGGTGGGGGGGCAAAGGGATCTATGGGAGTGGAGTGCCTCAGCGAAGATAAGACTACAGACTCTGGAGTCTGCAGTGAAGATGAAGATGGCAGACTCCAGCCTGAGTCTGCAGCAAAAACAAAGAAGGCAGACTCTGGCCAGAGTGAAGGCCTGGGTCCCGGGTGCCAGAGAAAAACCCATGCTGGAAGCCAAGTGAAGGAAGGCTTATTGCACAAATATCTTCATGCAATGGGCCTCTAGTACTATTATGACATACTAGAGGCCCGGTGCACAAAATTTGTGCATGGGGGAGTATCCCCCAGCCCAACCTGCACCCTCTCCAATCTGGGACCCCTTGAGGGATATCTGACTGCCTATTTAGGCCCGATCACCCCCTAACCACTCCACTACCAGCCTGATCAATGCCTAACTGCTCTCCAGCTGGCCCAATTGCCCATAACTCCCTTCCACTGCCAGCCTGGTCACCCCTAACTGCTCTCCCCTGCCAGTCTAGTCACCCTTAACTGTCCCCCCTTGCAGGCCTAGTCCCCCCACAACTGCTCTCCCCTACTGGCCTGGTCTCACCCAACTGCCCTCCTCTGCTGGCCCAGTAACCTCTAACTGCCCTCCCTGCCGACCTGATTGCCCACAACTGCCCTCCCCTGCCTACCTGGTCCCCTCCAACTACCCTCCTCTGGAGGTCTGAGTCCCTTCTGATTGTCCTCTCCTGCAGGCCTGGTCCCCCCAAACTGCCCTCCCCTGCAGGCCTGGTCCCCCCAAACTGCCCTCCCCTGCTGTCCTGGTCACCCTTAACTGCTCTCCCTGCAGGTCTGGTCACCCCTAACTGCCTTCCCCTGCTGGCCTGGTCCCCCCCAACTGCCTTCCCCTGCTGGCCTGGTCCCCCCAACTGTCCTCGTCTGCTGGCCTGTTCACTCCTAACTGCACTCCCCGCTGGCCTGGTCACCCCAAACTGCCCTCCCCTGCAGGCCTGGTCCCCCAAACTGCCCTCCCCTGCTGTCCTGGTCCTCCTCAACTCCCCTCCACTGCAGGCCTGGTCTCCCCCACTGCTCACAACTGCCCTACCCTGCCAGCCATCTTGTGACAGCCATCTAGTGTCCACATGGGGGCAGCCATCTTTGACCACATGGGGGCAGCTATCTTGTGTCTTAGAGTGATGGTCAATTTGCACATTACTCTTTTATTAGATAGGATGGAGTGTCTCTCTGGGCAGTGTGCACTGCAACACCCCATGGGAAATGGTCCAAACCCTGAATACACCCTCAACAGAGGAGCGGAAATAAGTCCTGTCTAACAATGACTTCCACATCAGGCAGAAAGGGAAACGTGCCATACGGAGGTGTGTTAAACTCCATCAACATTCAAGTCAGAGGAAAGATGTTAAACGGGGTTAGATTATAGATCACTACAATTTTTTTCTGAAGTTCTACTTTTATTCGAATGTGAGCTCGTATTTTTATATCCCAATGTATCTATTTAATATGTTCTATCCTAGCATGCATGATTTTATCAAAGTTAAAAGGAAAATTTGCCATAGTATAAGTACCAATTTTGGAAAATTTTTAAATATTTCAAAAATGATAAAAGAAATATATTGATATTCCTCTTCTTGTCACATTACATTGTAATGTAATGTATTTACATTGCAATGCATATTAAACGTGTAACTTCATGATTTATTATATATTTATATCATCATTTTCTTCCTAAAGACATCATTTGAATAGGATTTTTACTTACATATTTTTCCACAAACATGTTCTTAACTACATAAGAGCATTCTATGGAAATGCTGATATACACTATTTCTAAACTGTCATGTTTTGGTTTTCCAACTAGTTTAATATCTTATTTAGCACACTCAACATTTCCAAGGACTATGTTTCAATACCTTCATCTCTCCCCACATTGCACGTAGTCCTATAACATGTAAATGTCACCAGGAAGGAGAACATTATCTTGTAGCCATGTTCTCTGGAAGTTTCATAGGTTGCTTTTTGTTTCGCTATTGGGTGTGTGATGGACTTACTCGTGTCCTAAACTTGGCCTGGCCAAACGTAACTCTTTATCACTATCATAGACCCCTTCATTTATTTTTGTCGTCAACACTAGCAATTAGATTTCTTGAGGAGACTGTTTTTTAACACCCTCTTTTTTGTTATTGTTCCCCTATATTTACAGCAGAAGTGATGTCAAGGCTCTATAGCAATGTGGAGGCTGAGCCACAGCTCACTCCCTAACCAAGCGCCTCATCTCTGCCCATCACAGCATATCCATCAGTGTGTGTGTCACCAGTAGACAGGTGCTCCCATGCCATGGGCCTTGCGGGACACCTTACTTGGGTGTTCATGCTGTGCATGGGGCCTGTTCAATAGGTGCCCAGCAAATGCACATTGATGGTTGGAATGAAATGTTAGCATATTCTTAACTTCTATCTGTAATACCAAGGAAATCTGTAATCTTGTAAGACAAATGTTCAGGCATTCTTTCTTAAGGAAATGCTTCATAAGTAGGACTTAGGAATGTAAGGTAGTTCAACTACATCTCTTTAGAAATAATTCGAATAGTTCCCGTGGTCATGTTAGCAGCACTATCTATATTTACATTTGTCCAGAGGCACTTTGCAGTTGCAGAAAATATCATAAACATTTGTCTGAATCACCTTTTGAAAGATCTTATTGCAAACAGTGGGCATAATCATTCTTTTGCTACAAAAATAAATCAATGTAAGATTTTTTTAATGTAGTGAATTTAGCTAATGAAAACCAGTAGCCGAGGAATAAATTATGCTAGCCCATGAGAGCAACTTTCAGCATATTAAGTTTTCCACTTATTAGTTCTTTGAGAATGTAAGGAAAAATAGCCATTGGTAAACTATTTTGATGTAAATGATTATCCTTTGGTATACTGACATTGCATTTATTTTAGTAGACCAATGTTTTAGCATACCAAATTGACCTGCAATTACTAACTAATGGGCTATAAGTCATGCTATTGTTAGAAGGAAGCTAGAAATAGGAATCTTGAGTTGTTTGATTATATACTAATTTAATATGTTTTAAACTATAGATTAGAAGAATTTGAAAGATTAAATATTCTTTCTAAGAAAGTAGACGTTCCCGCAGAGAAGTCAATGACACAGATAAATTTTCACCGACTGCCAGCGAAGTTAAAACCTCCAAAGGTTAAGGTAAGTGGGCATGTTGTTGACTAGAATGGGAGGAGTGAGAGAGAAGCAAAATAATGACTTTTTCTTCCTGATTTGGTCCCAGGAAATTGAATATCAGAACTTGAGATTTCCAGTAAATTTAACAAATCCTTTTGCTGTGGCAACTGTTTTAAACCAAGAACCAGGAAAATTGAAAATTAAAGAATTAAGAGAAGGTAACCAGCTGATCCACCGGAAATCAGCATCTGGGCAAAATAGGAAAGAATTATTGCTTGTGGCATTTACTATTCATGAGCAATAACAACAAAACCCAATTACGTAGCTGGGTTTTATACTTAGAAATGTGTTTTTCTCTCAGCAAATGATTCTGATTTGATTACCAGTATAATCATTGTCTGCTCCTGCCCTCAGTTTTGGACCAAGGCAATGAGATTTCAAAAACAAGACAGATGAAGGAAGCACTTTTTGAACAGAAAGTCAGACAAGACATTTGTGAAGAGATTGAAAATCACCTTAAATGGTAAATATTGAGCAATAATTTGTATCAAGTGACAGTACTTTGTTTTAAGTAATGGCTTTTTTTATATGAGACAATGAAATGTCATAACTCTTGAAAATTTTTATTATTCTTTCCCTCCACTGGACCCTCTATTTCAGAGCAAAGTTACCTTTGGGAATAAATCAATGTGACCAAACTATGCCCTTTCCCAAGTGTGGCCAGACAGTGGCAGAATTAGAATGCACATGGGAGAAGAGAGACACTCCTTGCTGCCCGCTGCTGCCCCAGCTGCCCCCAGTCTCATCACACCAGGAGCCCTATGGGCCTGCTGGGAGCCCAGCAGTACAGGGTCGGGGAGGCTGTGATGGAGGTTTTAAAACTCAGATGTGAGATTGCTGCCTGTGCTCCTGTAATCAAAATGGAGCCTTTCTCACAGTTCTTACAGGTCACACCAGGCATTTCCATGTGTTCAGATTCAGCTAAAACAAACTTCAGAAACTCTTACATTAAAAACTCCAGTATAGGGTCTTTTAGAGGCCATCTGTCCATTCCCTTGCCTAAGCACTCCTCACCCAGCCACCCTGCTTGCATAGGATGGGGAGTGCCCTTTTTTCTCATGAAAATACCTTCTACTTTAGCATATGTCTGTATTCATGGTATGACTTCAGCTAAATAGGAAGTATGCCAAGTAACTGAAGAGCAGTTTTAATAATTTTTTTTATTGCAGTTGACATACAATATAATATTAGTTTCAGGTGTTCAACCCAGTGATTAGACATTATATAATTTACTAACTGATCATCTCAATCCAGTACCCATCTGTCACCATACATAGTTATTATAATATTATTAACTGTATTCTCTGCCTTGTATTTTACATCCCCATGACTTTTCTGTAACTACCAATTTGTTCTTCTTAATCCCTTCACCTTTTTCACCCAACCTCCCACCCATCTGGCAACCATCAAAATGTTCTCTACAAGTCTGTTTCTGTTCTGCTTGTTTCTTTATTTTGTTTTTTAGATTTGATTATTGTTAGATATGTATTTATTGACATTTTATTATTCATATTTTTTATGTTTTTCTCCTTCTTCTTAAGTAAGTCCCTTAAATATTTCTTGTAATACTGGTTAGGTGGTGATGAACTCCTTTAAGTTTTTCTTGTCTGGGAAGCTCTTTATGTGTCTTTTGATTCTAAATGATAACTTTGCTGGGTAGAGTAATCTTGCTTGAAGGTATGCTTTTCATAACTTTGAATATTTCTTGCCAATCTATTCTGATCTGCAAAGTTTCTGTTGAAGAATCAACTGACAGTCCTATGGGAGCTCCTTTTCAGGTAACTCTCTTGCTGCTTTTAAGATTCTCACTTTGTCTTTAATATTTGGCATTTTAATGATGATGTTCTTGGTGCAGGCCTCTTTGGGTTCATCTCTTTTTGGCACTCTCTGTATTTCCTATTGTATGTGTGTCTATTGCCTTCAACGGGTTAAGAAAGTGTTCCGTCATTATTTTTTCACATTTCTTCCTGTCTCTCTTCTCCTCTGGCACCTCTATGATGCAAATGTTGGTACACTTGAAGTTGTCCCAGAGGCTCCTAATACTACACTCACTTTTTTTGAATCCTTTTTTCTTTTTGCTATTCTGATTAAGTGTTTTCTATTTCCTTGTCTTCCAAATCTCTGATTTGATCTGCTTCATCTACCATTGTTGATTCCCTGTAATGTATTCTTCATTTCAGTTAGTGCATTCTTCATTTCTGACTGATGGTTATGTTTTCTAGTTCTGTTTTTGTTTCCTATCTCTTTGTTGATGTTCTCAGTAGTTCATTTATTCTTCCCCTAAGTTCATTGAGCTTCCTTATAACCAGTGTTTTGAACTCTGCATCTGGTAGATTACTTGTCCCCACTTTGATTAATTCTTTTTCTGGAACTTTATTCTGTTCTTTCACTTGGGATATTTTTCTTTATCTCCTCATTGTGACTGCTTCTCTATATTTGTTTCTATGTTATGTAGGTCTCTCAGGCTTTGTAGATTGGCCTTGTGCCATAGGTGTCCTATAAGGCCCAGCTACACAGCCTTTCCAATCATACAAACTTGGCATTCCAGGTTGGTCCCCCATGTGGGCTGTGTAGTTGAGCCTTTATTGCTTGTTGGCAACTCAATGGGAGGGATCTACCACAGGCTGACCAGCTCTACACACTGTCTGCAAACACTGTGGAGGATCAATTGTACAGGGGTTGACCCCAAGAGCAGGACTTTTCAGCAGAGCTCTGGTGCCTGCTGAGTGTATCCCTCAGTGGAGATGGTTGGGTGGAGCTCTGATGTGATCCAAGGGACTCAGAAAAAGAACAATAGCCTCTGCCAACACTTTTATCTGGAGAAAGCTGACCCTCCAGCTCTCACCTTTATGCCAAATAATTCAGTTCCTCCCATATGTCCCAGATGCCATTCCAGCAGCCCTCCCATTGCTGGAGTTCTGAGAGAATGAGTCCAAGGAAGTCTGTGGATGAGTCCTTTAAGAGGATCACCTGGAACTCCAGCTGCCCTTCATCTCACTCAGTCACAGTCCTCATTGGTTTTTACAGTCAGAAGTTATGGGCACTTTTTTTCCTGCCACTGGAATTCTGGACTGGCAGGCCTGGTGTGGGTCTGGAACCCCTCACTTCTCAGGGGAGAACCTCTGTAGCCTAGATATTCCTCCCAATTTGTATTGCCACATATAGGAGTGAAACCAGCCCATTCCACATTTCTGCCTCTTCTACCAGTTTCAATGTGGCTTCTTTTTTATATCCTTAATTATAGGACTTCTGTTTAGCTTGAATTCAGGCAGTTCTGAATGATGGTTGTTCTATAGGTTAGTTTTAATTTTGATGTGTTGTGGGAGGATTTGCATACCAAATTTACCTATGCTCCATTTTCAAAGAGCATTTTAAAAAATATATTAATTCCCTATTATAAAAATGAACACATTGTCATGGTAGAAAACCTGAAAATTATTATTTGTAAAGTATTGGGAGGGGAAAATAATCACTATATTTTTCACTCTATATATTATTTTTAAAATAATAAAAAATAGAAAATAATCAGTATTATGCAATGGCCATGCCCTTCCTTCTATATTTGAAATCACATTCTAAATTCAGTTTCTCCCAACTTTTTTTGTTGAAAGATTTTAAACCCATATACAGTTGATGGAGGTTCACCAGTTGTTAACTTTATGCTACATATACTTCCCCTTACTTTCTACACACACACACACACACACACACATTTTTTTTTAACCATTTGAAAGTAAATTGCAGACATCATGAAGGTTCACTCCTAAAGACTTCAGCATGTAGTTTCTGAAATCAAAGACATTCTCCAACATTACCATAATCACTTCTGGGAAATTTAACATTGTTACAATAATATTGTCATAATCAGTCAATACATAACATTACCCAGTTGTCCCATTAATGTCCTTTATACCTGGGTTTTTGTTTTTGGATAGGAGGGATCCAGGGTCCAATCAAGGCCCATACAATTTGTATTTAGTTTTCATTTTTCTTTAGTTTCCTTTAACCTAAAACAGTTCTCCAGAAACACCTTTCCATTTTTTAATATATTCTTATTAATTTCAGAGAAGAAGAAGAAGAAGAAGGAGAAAGAGAGAGAGAGAGAGAGAGAGAGAGAGATATGGAGAGAGAGAGAGAGATATGGAGAGAGAGAGAGAGAGAGAAACATCAATGATGAGACAGAATCATTGATCAGCTGCCTCTGGCACGCCCTTCAGTGGGATGGATCCGCAACCCGGGAATTGAAATGTGACTCCCTGGTTCAATCACTGGGCCACGCCAGCTAGACCCCCTTTCATTTGTAAAACCATAGCTACTACTAATTTTTAACATGTACCAGGTGTCATGATAAATACATTACATATCAGATATTTTTAAACTGTGATAAAATGCATAAAATGTAAAATTCACCATTTTAATAATTTTAAAGTGTGCAATGCAGATGTTTTAGATACATTCACAATATTGTGTAACTATCACCATTAATTAACACCAGAATATTTGCATCACCCCAGAAAGAAATCCTATACCCAGTCATTCTCATTCCCTTCTCTCCTAGGCCCTGGCAAGCACTATAGATTTGCCTATTCTGAACATTTCATATAAATGGTATCATATAATATGTAGCCTTTTGCAGCTGGCTTCTTTCATTTGATATGTTTTCAAGATTCACCTATGTCATGACATCTGTCGGGGCTTCATTTCTTTTTTTTGGCTGAATAATATTGCATAATATGGACATACTGCATTTTATTTATCCATTCATTAGTTGATATTTGGGTGGTTTCCATTTTTTGGTGATTGTGAGTAATTCTGCTATGAACATTTATATAAATTTTTTGTATGAACATATATTTTCAGTTTTCATGGCAGAGAACAAGGAGTGGAATTGCTTGGTCATGTGTTAACTCTATGTTTAACATTTTGTGACACTGCCAACATTTTCCAGCATGGCCAATCATTTTATATTCCTATCAGAAATGTTTAAGCATTCCAATTTCTCTATACCGTTGGCAATACCTGTTATTTTTCTTTATTATTGTTATCATCATCATCACCATACTAGTGAGTGTGAAGTGGTACATCATTGTAGTTTGATTTTCATTTCCTTAATGACTAATGATGTTGAACATCAGATTTTTTAAAATATATTCTTACTGATTTTAGAGAGGAAGGGAGAGGGAGAGAGGGATAAAAACATCAATGATGAGAAAGAATCATTGATTGGCTGCCTCCTGCATGCCCCACATCAGAGATCTAGTCTGCAACCCAGGCATGTGCCCTGACCAGAATCAAACCATGACCTCCTGGTTCACAGGTTAATTCTCAACCACTGAGCTATGCCAACTGGGCAAACATCAGATTTTTGTATTCATAAATATTTCAGCATGTGTCACTAGAAGATAAGCTTAATTTTATCTTCTAGAACACATTATTCATCTTAATTATATTGCTTAAGTCTACAACTTTTCTTCCCCAGGATGTCTCCTCCAATCGTAGAGTATAGCTAAGAAACTCCATTCTGATGGATTCTAGAGGTGTGTGTGTTGTTGTTGTTGTTTTTCTTTCCAGGCAGGTGCACCTTGGTAAAGATCACATGGCTTTTAAATTTATAAAAGATCTTGCTGATGAGCAGCAAAAAATAAACGAAAAATACAAGGTCAGAATTACTTCTAATTGTATATCATGTCATTTATTAGCTATTTTGAATTCGTGCTATAGCAAGATGCCATATCAGGGAAAGAAAACTTAATGTTAAGTTGGGAGGGGAGGCGGATGATGACAAGTTAATTGTTACCTGTAAATCAAGGCTGACTATAAGTGTCACAAGAGATCTATACTAAGTATTAGGGGAATGCAGAAGCCAGAGAGGAGAGAGAACTCATTTAATTGGAAAGCTTCCTTTAAGACATGGTAGAGTTTTGAAATATTGTAAAGAGACAAAGGCATTCAATTGAGAGTGATGGAATGCTTGAAGTTTGGGCTGGAATTCTGGGTGTAAAATGAAGGCAAAGAGGTCTGAAGACAATAACTAGGAGCCATGCCAGATCCAGATTCAAACGAAAGTTCCAAGTCAGGGTCACTCAAAGAGATTGAGCAGAAAGCAGAAAACTAGTTAGGGGAAAAGGCCACATCTGACTCACCAAGTCAGCACTTGCAGATTCAGGAAAGGGAGAGTAAAGATGGGAACTGTACGATTGTGCAGCACACTGAGATCACTGTGGCATAGGCATTGTTATGTGCAGGGCAGGTCCAGAGAACAGCAAGGACAGATCCATACTGGCTGAAGCACAGGGCACAGGGACCAGAGATGATAAGACTTGGCTAGGGCTCCATGTCGCAGGGGCTTGAACTTGATTGATAGGACTTACGGAATCATCACTTATTTTATTAGTCAGCTAGTGCTGCTGTAGCAAAATACAACAGACTATGTAGCTTAAACAACAGAAATTCATGTTCTCACAGTTCTGGAGGCTGGAAGACCAAGATTAAAATGTTGACAGGATTAATTCTTCCTGATATCTCTCTCTTTGTCTTATACATGGCCATCTTTTCACTGGGTCTTCACATGGTTTTCCTTCTCTGTCCAAATTTCCTCCTACCCTAATGACCTCATTTTAACTTGTTAAATACCGTATCTCCTAAGTAGGAGTTAGGATTTGAACATATGAATTTTGGAAGGACACAATTCATCCATAATACTCTAGTACAGTGGTTCTCAACCTTCCTAATGCCATGTCCCTTTAATGCAGTTCCTCATGTTGTGGTGACCCCCAACGAAAATAATTTTATGGTTGGGGGTCACCACAACATGAGGAACTACATTAAAGGGATGTGGCATTAGGAAGGTTGAGAACCACTGCTCTAGTACATGTATTTAAGCTTGGGAGTGTGTGTTTCCCACACTCAGTGCTACACATAGTGGCAGTACTGGGTAGAAGGGATTGGGAAAATCATGTATCTTGTCATATATGAATATATTTCTCATATAGAATATATCTTCTTTCTAGATTTGAAGTACAAATCAGATATTTGAATAAATTTGTTCCTTTTTTATTTTTCTGAAGGATGTTAAATCATTACATTGATAAATCTTAGCATTAAGGAAAGGCACATATTAGATTGGCATTTAAATTTAGTTTGGTATGTTGTTCAGATCCTTTGCACATGATTTTAAAAACAAAATATCAAGTGTTTTCTGTGAACCACACAATGAAATATTTTCTAACTGTTTTAAAGATGAAGGTGACACAGACGTGCCACAGCCAGGTCAATGTGAGAGGTAAGGCTGTAATTGGCAGCATTTGGTTGACAGACACACTGAAGTGTTTATTCACTTGGCCAGTGCATTAAATGGATGCCCACTGTCTGTAATATTCTGTGCCAGTGAATAAGCGGTGGTCCCTGCCTTCAAGAAGGACAATCCAGAAGTGGCACAGAACCATTAAGAGATGATACAAAATGTGCTGTGTGCAGTGATAGAGATAGAACCTCTATATAAATTGGAAATGAAGGGTAAGGTTCTTAGGTTCCCAACTTGGGTGCATGTGTGCATAACTTAAGTATGAAAGAAAAGCTTGTTTAGTAGAAGAGGAAAAGTTTAATTTGGGATATGTTACATCTGGGGTGACTGGAGGGCATTCAGGTGGTAGCTGAAGGAACAAATCTGAGCTGGAGGGAGAGATTTAGGAGTGACCAGCATACAGTAGAGATTGGCAACAAAACACGTGTGGTGACCTGTGTAAAGTAAATATCTTAAGAAAGATGGTAACTCAAGGCAGGAATTCTAGAGAACTTCATGATTTAAGGGGAGACCAGCAGATAACTAAGGAGATAGAGCAGAAATGGTCGGGAGGTCATGGGACCTAACGAACACAGAAAGCAGATGCGGAGGGATCAGTCAAATGCAAAGAGAATTCCAGGATCATAAGGCCTGAAGAGTGCACATTGGATGTGGCCATTTGGAAGTCCTTGTGTGCCTCAAGTGATAACAACTCCAGAGGAGGGGAAAGCCAAATTGGACCTCTTGGGAATGGGTAGAAGTGAGTAGTTTCTTGAGAAGTTGAGATGAGCAGGGGTGAAGAGTGATGGAGCCATCACAGAGGATGGAAAGGGCTGCAGAAGCTTAGGAAGAGGCTATGGTAGACTGGAAAGATTGTCTTTGAACAGGAGGAAGGACTGGAGAAGGCTGCATAAGGACAGCTACAGTCTAGTGGGCTTGCATGCAGAGTGGGAGCTGTTGAGGAGTGCTCGTGGTCTTGTCTTTCCGATGACACAGGAAGCAGGCCAATGCAGAGACTGTGGGGAGCAGGCATTGGAGAGAGGCTTGCAAAGGCTATTGAGGGGAGTAGGAGAGGAGCTGTCGCATCCTTGCTATCATCAATCAGCAGGAAAGCAGAAGGAAAGCAGGTCACCTTGAGAGCCCAGTGTAGTGGGAGAGAAAGTGTTGCAGGGATGCCATTCAGTGTGTCCAGACTTCATCTGGTAACTGAATCCTGGCTGGTAACCCAGTGGAAGGAACCCTGGAGGCCTAAGGCATGTGGCACAAAGAGAGCTGGAGAGGGTGGGAGCATGTGGAGAGAGTCAGCATTCTAGCTGGAAGGCACAAACCCTCCAGGATGATGAGCTCATGGGAGATCTATATACTAACTTCAGAAGTGTTCGCCATAGTAAGTAGAGTCTTAATCAAGATGTAAGAAATCTCCCTCCTTTCTGGTACCTAACAACCTGTTTGCCAGTCTCTTAGTTGCCTGTTTTATTTTACTTTTAGTGGTTGTGAGGGTCTGGGTTACACCCCACAACGTCTGTATTTAGAACCTAAAGTACACAATCCTAAATTCTCTGATGTGTGCAAATTAGAGCTGGACAGCTCACCCCCCTGAGACAATACTGTACCCCTCTTATCTCTAAATAGGGTGTTATTGTGGTGATCAGAATAGATTTCTTCCAGTTCAGTTTTTAAAAGTGATTATGAACAGTATAACTAAGAGCCAAGCTAGTTTCGGAAGTTACCTATCGAACAAGTAATAAACAGCACAGACAGGCAAAAACCGCTTCTGTAGACACTGATCCCAGCCCCATCAGCCTTCCCTGAAGTGACCAGGGCCTCCTAGGGACTAAGACAGAGAGTTCTGGGGACACTGGCAAAGTAGGGGGCGGGAGGCGGGGGAGAGGGGAGATGAGCAGGGGTAGTAAGATGAGCAGGCAGGGAAAGAGAGCTGAGTGTGGGGTGGGGGGGAAGCACTGGGGAAGCAGCGGGGGAGGGGAGCAGGCAGGGGAATTCATACCCAGGAAGGAAAAAACCCCATCAACCTCCACCACATGGGAAACAGGAGGCATCATTTGCCTTTGTTAAAACTGATACTTGGATAATCAGCTATGGGGATCTTAAAACTGGGACATTACATTTTCAATGAAATCTCTGTAGTCCTGTGGTCACATTGTTCCTTAAAATCCTTTCTGTGGCTTTTAAATGCCTTGGAAACAATTTTTAGACACTTTCCTCTAGTAACAAAAAGAAGGTATTAGTTTTGTGCTTCTATAAAAATTTCCTATGTGTAAACAGTGAGCATAATTACAATTATTACTTTAACCTAGTTATGCCACCACCACCCCTAACTTCTTGGGTGGATTTGACCAATTGTATAAAATGGGGTTCTAGCAGTTTTGAAAAGAAAGAAAGTTGGTGAATTTGTATTCAATTTTAATATTTTTGATTATTAAAAACCCAGCTAGATAGAGGAGATCCTGTCTTGGATGAGGAATTTCAGCGACTGACGACGGAGATTAACCAGAAGCGGGTTATTCACAATCTGGAAGAAGTGGGTAGCTTTTCTTTATTTTGAATCTAATTATTGGCAACTCTTTAAATGCTTACTTTTAAAATACTAAACAGTTTTAAAGAAATCATCCTAACAAGAGACTTAACAATCTTTAATATGCTTATGTTTTCAGAATGTCTTTTACTACATATTCACAGTGAAACATCACAATTCATGATTAATGTTTTCCTTGAAATTAATGGCATCACATACTTTGGCTTCTCCTCCCACCCCTCACTTTCTCCATCTGGTCTCTTTTGACATTTCATTTCCCTCTGCTTTCCATGCCGCTGTCTGAGGGGCCTCAGTGGGTCTCTGGGCCTCTGCTCACTGGCCTTCCCCTTGGTGGAAGCCAGAAGCCAGACTTCAGGTCCCAGCTCTACCACAGATTTGGGACCTTGGAAAGGCCCTCTGGGCCTTAGTGCCTTAGTTTCTTCAAATGACAAATGGGAACAGTAGCCTCTCCATCTGAGTATCCACTGTCATGTGATAGTTTCTGATTAAACCCCAATTTTTACTTTTAATGAAAAGATTCTTCCTAATCTTCCCACCTTCATCATTCTCACTTTTTCTTCCTGGGTTTGTCACATCTGAATTATTTCAACTTCTTTTCTTCTCCCCCACATTTAATCTGGCCACCAAGTCTTACCAATAGCTCTTCTACATGGTCATACCCAAGCCCAACCTTCAGATCTCACCCCAACTAATCCAGCAGACTATCTGCTCATATACCTGTCCCTCTGCCTTCTCCTCTCCAGCCACTGCATGTGCAATGTGAGACATTCATTCTGATACATTTTTCTCATATTATTTCCCTGTTCAAGAATCTACAGTGCCTGAGGCTCAGGCACTTTTTCCTCTGCATTCACTTACCCAGCACCTCCCATCTGTGCCCATGATATGCAGGTGCTGGTGCTGGGGGAAAGGCTGAGCATGGCAGTCCTCCACTGGCATCATACAGTCTGCTCCTCTCCATCTGGATACAGTGCCAGCACCCAACACATCTAACTTCATTCTTCTTCCTCAGGGTCACATGTATTTGCTTGAGCTTCTTGAAATAGACTATAAATTTTTTAAAGCCCAAAGCTTCCACTTTTAGACCCAACCCAATAAGTATTCCCTATGATGTTGTGTATACTAAAGTGCTTAATAAATGCTTATTATAAAGCAGAACAAATAAAAGTAAACTAGATTGAGGACCAAATCCAAACATTTTTATTAAATGCTTATATTAGGGGTTATATTTTAAATCTAAGATGTGCTTTTATTTTATGTTCACAGAAAATCAAGGAATTTGAACCTAATTTTGATCCACTTATTAATAATACTTGGGTCAGCAGGTTCAGGGCACAGAGACGGTTTCAGCAAGCAGCACGCAAGGTAAGTCTCAGCACCAAACTGAAATTTTAATTTGTGTAGTCATCAGCACAAGGAAATCAAACATTGAATTCTCTTATACCTGCTCTGAGATATAATTTGCATACCATAAAATTTACTCTTGTAAAGTGTACAATTCAGTAGATGTTAGTCTATTCACAGAGTTCTACAATTATCACCACTATCTAATTTTAGAACATTTTTTATCGCCACAGAAAGGAACCTGGTTCCCATTAGCAGTCACTCTCCATCCCCCAGCCTTGGCAACCACTAATCTACTTTCTGTCTCTGTTGATTTGCCTCTTCTGGACATTTCATATAAATGGAATCATACAATGCATGTTCCTTGACAACTGGCTTCTCCTTAGCGTGTTTTCAAGGATCATTCATGTGGTAACATATATTAGTACTTCATTCCTTTTTATGGTTGAACTAGAGGCCCAGTGCATGAAATCATGCATTTGGGGGCGGGTGGTGGGGGCAGTCCTTGCGTCCAGCCTGCACCCTATCACAGTCTGGAAGCCCTCAGGGGATGTCCAACTGCTGTGGAGGCAGGAGAGCCTTCCACAACCTCCACTGCACTCGCCAGCCATGAACCTAGCTTCTGGCTGAGCAATGCTCCCCCTGTGGGAGCACACTGTCCACCAGGGATCAGCTCCTGCATTGAGCATCTGCCCCCTGATGATCAGTGCGCATCATAGTGACCAGACATTCTGCTGATTGATCAATTTGCATATTAGCCTTTTATTACCTAATATATAGGATACTGTCCCATTAGATGGATAGTCCACATCTTATCATTCACCAATTGAGACATTTGGGTTGTTCTCACTTTGGGCTATTACGAATGATAATGCTGTTAACATTTGTGTACAGTTTTGTGGACATACGTTTTCAATTCTCTTGAGGCTATATATATATATATATATATATATATATATATGGAGAGAGAGAGAGAGAGTGTGTTTCTGGGTCATATATTAACTCTAGGACAGTGGGATGTTGATCAGAACTTTCTGGGGAGAACAATGGATAATTCCTGTGGGCTCTTGTCTCTACCATTCAGGCTCATGTCTCCCCCTTCATAGCAATCATCTTGCTGCTCTGGCTTCTTTTCCCTCACAGTGGCCTTCTATCTGCCACATTGCTAGCCCTCAATGGCTTCCTAGGATCAGAATATAATGAAGACTTCTTAACTTCTTATGCCATAAAGGGTATAAAGTGGGTTCCTGGTATGGCTGCAGCCACACCTCTCCAGCTATACCCTATTCTCTATGTTGTTCCAGTCCTCATCTTCCAAACACATAAGCTTGTCCCCTGCTACTAACCTGTGTTTCTGCTCCTTGCCCTTCAACTGACATGCCATTCCATCTCCCCTCCATCAGTTCACACCTGTCCTTTGGGCTAATTCAAGTCTACCTTTCCTTTGAGAAAGAGTCCCTATGAGCTCCAGCACTCAGCAGTTCTCCTGTTGCTTCTTGTATCTTAGGCTACCTGTAGCTCTCTTGATCCTATCATTCAAATGTGGCTGGCTTGCAGTGGGGTGAGGGACAGAGCCCCTCCTCAAGTAGAGGAGATCAGTGGTTAAGACTTGGACTCTGAAGCCAAGGCTGCCTTCCCTTAATTCTTGGTGCTATTTCTCATAGCCTTCTGATCTTGGACAAGTTATACTATCTCTGTGCCTTAGTCTCCTCATCTGCCACTGAGGATAGCAATAAGAGCTGTCATGGGGTTATTGAGAAGATTAAATGAGTATATATGCATAAGGGGCTCTGAAAGTTTATGGAACAGATCATCTCTCAAGTAGTACTTTCTGCCTCAACTGATGACAGTCTAAGCGAAGAGCAGCAGCGCTCACTGCATTGGTGACCTCCTCACAAACTTCTAAGGCCCTTGAGAGCCAGAGTCCCTGCTGAGGCAGAACAGAGATGACCTTAGGGTGCTCAATGTGGGAAAGAACGTGGTGGAAGGAGACAGCACAATGCTGTGCTCTGATGGAGAGAACACAGCTGTTGCCAATGGATGAATGGAAGCAAGAGACAGGCTGGGCTGGCTTTCCACTAGAGGGCCCACCCTAATCCATTTGGAACAAGTCCACTGGGGTAAATATATATATATAGTCAACAATTATAGGTTTTGCTTGAGTAATGGCTCATCCCTCTCACACTCCCAGCAAGTACTATCAGTTTAATGCAAATATGATCCCAGTCTGATAACTTCTGGCCTTCTCCCCAGCTCAGTCACAGCCACATCATCTTCCACCTGGGCCATTGCAGCAGCCCTTCCACTCCCTGTAGCTCCACACTGCTGAGTTCAATCCCACAGGGGGATCAGAGTATCACACAGAGCTAGGATTTTTGGAACACATCTCCTGAGAATAATTTCATCTGGGAATCTCACAGGGGGGAGCTGGGTGCAGTGACTACATCATGTGGGGGGACACTCCTATCTCCCCTGCTAGCTCAGCCTACACTGTTGCCCCAATGGGACTCACTTGGCTTGCCTTTCCAGCAGCTCCTGGCCCTGCCCTTCTGAGCTCAGAGCTGGGATATTCCAAGTGTGTCTCCCTCAGAGGCTATTGTCTGGTTCCTGGACGAAGTGTTTGACCCCTCCTGTGATCTCTACCAATAACACTCCCAACAGGAGATTCTGATGATCTGTCCTCTGGAATCCTGATGGCTCCACCCTGCTGAGCTTTCTCCTGCAAAGGAAATAACTGGCTGCATTCAACCTGAACCTAAAGCTCATTCCTCTAGCAAAGACTGAGTGGTATGGCTCTAGAGTAGGGGTAACTTTTCTCTCATTGAGTGCCTGACCAAGCAACCCCAAGTAGAATACCTACTAGCCCAATCTTCCAGACCACAGTCAAGGTGCCCTACCAAGCTCAAAACGTGTGGAAGAGTCTGTGGATTACAGTCAGCTGAGGTCTACTCTACATTCTTCCTTCAGAAGGACGACCAGGCAACCTCAGGGAGTGGCAAAGTAGCTGGTAAGTGAAGGCAGACCTCAGAGAGACTTGGACCTTTTAAAGATATGCTCTCAGCTCTAAGCTGGAGGAAGCTGACCCTTATACACAAATTCCCCCCCCCACACACACACAGGCCCAGTAGATGCAGCCACAGACAATGTATAGCATGATATCTCCAGACAAGTACCACAAGGTCAGTTACACAAAATGTCTGACATTGATCTTTTCCTGAATCATGCCCAAGGGGACCCAGGACTAACACAACCAGTAGTGGGCTTCAGACCACACCAAAGTTTGACCCATTAGCCTCACAAGTGGCACACCCAAAGAACAAGTCCAGCAGGCACCAGACCCTGCTAGGAACAGCTCCAAATCTGGGAGAAGCCCCTGTACAGTGATTCATACACAGTAATTGAGGTTTATCCTTATAGTTGGCCAGCTTGAAGGGTTATGCACTCATGAAAGAGCCAACAGCATTCAAGACTCAACTATAAAAGCAAGGTGCACATAATCCATAAGAAGCATTCCTGGAGCTCCACCCTCAGGTGACATGGAAGATTGTGTCACTAAGTCCAATAAGACCTATACTTCAGAAAGCCCTCATAACAAGTTTGGGAGTCATAGCAGATCTACCTAATGCACGGAGACAAACCCAAAAAAGACAAACAAAATGGGGAGATAAAGAAATATGCCCCAAATGAAAGAACAAGAAAAGGAATTAAATGAAATGGAAGCAACCAAAATATCAGATGCAGAGTTTAAATTAATGGTTATTAGAATACTCAAGGACCTTGGGGAAGAATGGATGATCTCAATGAGAACTTAAACAAAGAGACATAGAACCATGAAAAAGAACTAGTCAGGAGTGAAGAATTCAATATCTGAAATGAGGAATACACTAGAAGGAATCAACAGCAGGTTAGATGAAGCA
Source organism: Lasiurus cinereus (assembly GCA_011751065.1). NCBI lineage: Eukaryota > Metazoa > Chordata > Mammalia > Chiroptera > Vespertilionidae > Lasiurus > Lasiurus cinereus. Next base: position 59,307,653 of record JAAGEH010000393.1, read on the forward strand.
GAGGATTGAATCAGCAATTTAGAGGGCCAACAAATTAGATAATCTGGGCTAAATGGATAAATTCTTGAGAAACATATAATCTTTCAAAACTGAATCAGGAAGAACAAGAAAGCTGGAATAGACCAAGTAAGCTAATGAAATCGATGGACTAATAAAAAATTCCCAGCAATTAGAAGTCCTGGACTGGATGGCTTCACAGGTTAATTTTACCCAATATTCAAAGAAGAATGAATACCTATCCTTGTCAAAATATTCCAAAAAATTCAAAATGGGGGAAGACTTGCAAGCTCTTTTAACAAAGCCAGTATTATCCTAATTCCAAAACCAGATAAAGACACTACAAAGAAAGGAAATTATAGGTCAACAACCCTGGTGAACATATATGCTAAAATCCTCAACAAAATATTAGCAAACCAGATCCAGCACTATGATCAAGTGGAATTCTTTCTGGGAATGCAAGTTTAGTGCAATATTCCAAATAAATACATGTGATACATAACAAAAAGAGGGGTAAAAATCACATGATTATATCAATAGATGCAGAAAAAGCATTTGATAAAATTCAGCACCCATTTATGATACAAACTCTCAGCCAAGTGAGAATAGAAGAATCATACCTTAACATAATAAAGGCCATATATGCCAAACCCACAGCCAACATCATACTCAATGGGCAAAACTAAGCATTTCCTGTAAGATCAAGACCAAGACAGGAATATCTACCTTCACTACTTTTATTCAACATAGTACTGGAAGTCCAAGTCACAGCAATCAGACAAGAAAAAATAAAGGGGATCCAAATTAGAAAGGAGGAAGTAAAACTGGCATTATTCATAGATGACATGGTACTGCATATAGAAAACCCTAATGACGCCACAAAAAAATACTAGATCTAATAAATTAATTCAGCAAAATAGCAGATACAAAATAAATATTTGAAAATTGGTGGCACTTTTATGCACTAATAATAAACTATCAGAAAGAGGATTAAGAAAACAGTCCCATTTGCTATTGCAACAACAAAATAGTAAGTTATTTAGGAATAAATTTAACTAAGGAAGTAAAAGACCTGTACTCGGAAAGCTAGGATACTGAAGAAAGAAAATGAGGAAAATACAAATAAGTAGAAGCATATACTGTGTGGATAAGAAAAATTAACATCATTCAAATATCCACACTACCCAAAGTAATCTATAGATTCAACGCAATTCCTATTAAAATACTTATGGCATATCTCACAGATCTAGAATATTACAAAATTTTATATGGATACCCAAAAGACCCTGAATAGCCTCATCAATCTTAAGAAAGAAGAACAAACTTAGAAATATCACATTAACTGATATCAAGTTATACTAAAAACAGTATGGCATTGGTACAAGAACAGGTATATAGATCCATGAAACAGAATAGAGAGCCCAAAAATAAACTCATGCCTTTATGGTCAATTAATATTTGACAGAGTTGGCAAGAACATACAATGGGGTTAAGACAGTATCTTCAATAAATAGTATTGTGAAAATTGGACAGATACATGCAAAAAAAATGAAACTAGACCACCCACCAACTTCACAACATACATAAGAACAAACTCAAAATGGATTGAAGGATTAAATGTAAGTTGCAAAACCATAAAAATCCTAGAAGCAAACAGGCAGAAAAATCTCAGGCATTTCTCATAACAATATTTTTTCTGATATGTCTCTTTGGGCAAGAGAAGCAAAGGAAAAAAATAAACAAATGGGACATTATACTAAAATGTTTTTTCATAGCAAAAGAAATCTTCAACAAAATTAAAAAGGAACCCACTGAATTGGAGAGCTTCTTTGCCAATGATACATCTGAAAAGAGCTTTATTTCAAATATATATATAAAGAATGTATACAACTCAACACCAAGAAGCTAAACAACCCAACTAAGAAATGGACAAAGGACCTAAATAGACACTTCTCCAATGCGGACATACAGATGGCCAGTAGACATATGAAAAAAAAGCTCAGTGTCACAAATCATCAGAGAGATGCAAATTAAAACCACAATGGGATATTGCCTCATACCTGTCAGAATGACTATCCTCGATAAATCAACAAACAATGAGTGTTGACAAGGATGTGGAGAAAGGGAACCTTTGTGTACTGTTGGTGAGAATGCAGACTGGTGCGGCCACTGTGAAAAACAGTATAGAGTTTCCTCCAAAAATTAAAAATGGCAAGCCCTGGCTGGGGAGTTTAGTAGGTAGGGTGTCATCCATATATGCCAAGGTTGCAAGTTCCACGTCCAGTCAAGGCACACACAAGAAGCAACCAATAAATGCATAAGTAAATGGAAGAACAACTCTCTCTCTTTTCCCTCTCTCTCTCTCTCTCTCTCTCTCTCTCTCTCTCTCTCTATATATATATATATATATATATATATATATATATATATATTTCATATATATATATATGAAATCTTTATATCCCTTCTCTAAAATCAATAAATAATTTTTAATTAAAACAAAAGGTGAAAACATTAAAAATATAACTGCCTTTTGACCCCATGATCTTACTTCTGGGAATATATTAGAAGAAACCTAAAATTTTAATTTAAAATAATATATATTCCTCTATGTTCATTGCAGCATTATTTACAATAGCCAAGTTCTAGAAACAGCCCAAGTGCCCATCAGTAGATGAGTGGATTTAAAAAGCTGTGGTATGTTCTGTTCCATTGGTCGATATGTCTGTTTTTGTGCCAGCACCAGGCAGTTTTGAGAACAGTGGCTTGGTAATATAGTTTGATATCTGGTAATAAAGTGTGATATCTGATCCTTCCAACTTTGTTCTTTCTCAGGATTGCTGTGGCTATTCAGGATCTTTTTTAATTTTAGATGAATTTTTGGAGAGTTTGTTCTAGGTCTGTGAAATATGCCATTGGTATTTTAATAGGGATTGCATTGAATCTACAAATTGCTTTGAGCAGTAGAGACATTTTAATGATGTTGATTCTACCAATTCATGAACCTGATATGTCGTTCCATTTGTTTATATCTTCCTCTATCTCTTTTTTCAATGTCCTGTAGTTTTCCAAATACATGTCTTTTCTTCCTTAGTTAAGTTTATTCCTAGGTATCTTAATTTCTTTGGTGCAATGGTAAATGAGATTGTTTTTTTAGTTTCTATTTCGGTCAATTCATTATCCTATCTAGTAAAAGAGCAATATGCAAATTAACCATCACTTCGCAACAAATATGGCGGTGCCCATAACACCAGGACAGGATGCTGGCACAAGCATCCCACACCCAGGCCACAGAGGAAGGAACAGCTGCCCAGAACACTGGGCCGCTGGGCCGGGGCAGTGCTCCAAGCCACCATGCAGCTCGGGGCACTCCCCCAGCCCAGTAGACAGAAGCCCAGCTGACAGAAAATGGGTGCTGGGCCAGGGGCGAGCTGTGAGGTACCGCCGCGTGGCTTGGACACACCAAGTGAACAGATGCCCAGCAGACAATACGCAGGACCGCTGGACTGGTGGCATGATCAGAGCCACTGCCGTGTGGCTTGGGGCATACCCCCAGCCCAGTGGACAAAAGCCCAGTTGACAGACAGTGGGCACTAGGCTGGGAGCGAGCTCTGAGCCGCCACTGCATGGCTTGGAACACACCAAGTGTTCAGCAGAGTCTGAACACAGATGTCCATCAGATAGAATGTGGGGCCACTGGGTTAGGGGCATGCCCCAGGGGGCCCCCACAATGTGGCGTGGGGCATTTCCCCGGCCCAGTGGACAGAAGCTCTGCAGAAGCTCTGCAGGACACAGTGCAGGGGGTCCTCTGCACATGAGCTGCAGAGAAAACACCTTTTCTGAAGGCTCATTGGCTAAGCTCCCTGTAAGCTACCTCTCACAGTGTTCTTGGTAACTTGAGTAATAAGAATCTAAGAAGGTGATCTAGGGTTTTTTCCACCACACTCCTGGAGGAAAAAACAAAGGTCTGCTGCTGGAGGGGCTAAGAAATGTCATATCTTGCCCTACCCAGTTTGGCTCAGTGGAGCGAGCCATGGCCTGCTGACCGCAGGGTCAGGTTCAATCATGATCAAGGGCATGTACCTAGGTTACAGGCTCCTCCCTGGCCAGGGCCCAGGTCAAGGCTCATGCAGGAGGCAACCAATTGAAGTATCCCTCTCACATTGATGTTTCTCTCTGTCTTTCTCTCTCTCCTCCAAGCTCTCTAAAAATCAATGGAAACATATCCTCAGGTGAGGATAAAAAAGAAAGAAATGTCATATCCTTTGAAAGACACATCATCAAAATGCCTAAAGAAAGCTGTCATTTTTTCATGATGCAGGGACTGGAGTCCATGTTGATGAAAACAACTGGGTGGCTGCCACAGTGGCAGCAGTAGTGGGGTGATGGGGCTAGCACCTTCGCCTGATCAGCCCAGTCACCTCCTGCAGAGGAAGACCAGACTGTGGCTTAGGCCTACTCCCCATCAATAGGACATCTCCTGAGGCCTCCCTGTGAGAGGGGGCAGTCTTGGTTGAGGGATCACCCCCCCCCCGTGCATGAATTTTGTGCACCAGGCCTCTAGTTGGTATATAAAAAAGCCATTGATTTTTTGGTATTAATTTTGTAACCTGCTACATTGCCAAATTCATTTATTAAGTCTAGTGGTTTTTAATGGAATCTTTGGGGTTTTCTATGTACAATATCATGTCATCTGGGAATAATGACAGTTTTACTTCTTTTCCAATTGGATGTCTTTTATTTCTTCTTCCTGTCTGATCACTATGGCTAGCACTTCCAGTACTATGTCAAACAGGAGTGGTGAAAGTGAGCATCCCTGTATTGTTCTTGTTCTTAGGAGAAATGGTTTTAGTTTTTCCCCATAGAGTATGATGTTGGCATTATGCTCAATTAATATTTGACAAAGGAGGCAAGAGCATACAGTGGAGTCAAGACAGTCTCTTCAATAAATGATGCTGGGAAAATTGGTCAGATACATGCGAAAAATGAAACTAGACCACCAACTTACACCATACACAAAAATAAACTCAGAATGGTTAAAGGACTTAAATGTAAGATGGGAAACCATAAAAATCTTAGAAAACTCCATCAGCTGCAAAATATCAGATATTCTAGGAGCCCAGTGCATAAATTCTTGCACCTTGAGAGGAACTGTGGGCTGCAAGGCTATGGTGGGAACATGAGTGGGTCTTGGCCTATCCTCCATGCCCCCATCTAGCCCCTCCCACAGTGGCCCCCAGTCCTCTGTCTGCCAGCAGCCCTGCTCCCACCACCACTGCTCCCACATGCTGATGGTGCCAGCCCCACTTGCACCCACTGATGGCACAGAGCAATTGGGGCTGGTGCTAGCAGTGGGTCCAAGCAGGGCCAGTGCCGTCAGAGAGTGCAAGTGGCAACTGCTGCCGTGATCACACCTCAGGATCAGGGGGAAGTGGAGAAGACCTCAGGGGTGATTGGGGCCAGCAGCCACTGTTTGCACCCGCTGACAGCACCGAGCAATTGGAGCTGGCACCAGCCACTGGCAGCAGATGCAAGTAGTAGCTCCATACCAGCAGAGGTACAAGTGGGGGCTGGCACTGGTAGCAGGTACGAGTACCCAGTGGGACCACAGCAAGTGGGAGCAAAAATTTTCAGTAACCACCAGACTCACCCTGATGACAGCAACTGATGCCCTACCTTGGTCTGGCACCCCCACTCACCTGCTCCACCATCCTACTGTAGCCACTGCCTGCCATGTTCGTCATTCTGCCACCAGGTGCTGACACCCGCCATGTTCTGCGCACACCCTCTGGCCATCAGCACATGTCATAGTAACTGATTGTTCAGTTGTTCCACTATTTGAGGGTCCCCTCGGCCCAGCCTGCACCCTCCTTCTCCAATCCGGGACATCCCTCTCACAATCCTAGACTTCTGGCTTCTAATAGCTCACCTGCCTCCTTGCCTGGTTGCCCCTAACTGCCCACCCCAACCCTGCCAGCCTACTCATCCCTCACTGTCTCTGCGTGCTGGCCTGATCACCCCTAACTGCCCGCCCCCCGGCCAACCGGGGCAACTCTTACTGCCCTCCCTGCCAGCCTGGTTGCCCCCAATGTCCCCCCCCTTGCCACTGGCCTGGTTGCCTCTTACTGCCCCTCCTGCTGGCCTGGTCACCCCCATCCCCCACCCTGCTGACCTAGTTGCCCCCAATTGCTCCTCCCTGCCAGCCTGGTCATTCCACAAAACCTGCTATTCAGTCATTTGGTGGTCCCTCATTGACGCTCCTGCCCGCCTGATTGTAAGTAGCCATCTTGTGAGGACATGATGGTCAATTTGCATATTACCTTTTTATTATATAGAATGTTGTAGCAATATCTTTACTGATACAGCTCCTAGGGCAATGGAAACTAAGGAGGAAATAAACAAATGGAACTACATCAAAATAAAAAGCTTCTGAACAGCAAAAGAAACCATCAACAAAATAATAAGGAAGCCCACTACATGGGAGAAGATATATGCCATGTGATCTCAAATAAGGGTTTAATCTCCAAATTTTCAGGGAACTCACTTAACAAAAGGAAGATAAACAATCTAATTAAAAAATGGGCAAAGGACCTGATAGACATTTCTCAAAAGAGGGCATACAGAAGGCCAAGAGACATGAAAACATGCTCAAATTCACTAATCATCCAGAGATGCAAATCAAAACAACACTGAGGTACCATCTCACACCTATCAGAATGGCTATCATCAACAAATCAACAAACAATAAGTGCTAGCCAGGATGCAGAGAAAAAGGAACCCTTGTGCACTGCTAGTGGGAATGCAGACTGATGCAGCCACTGTGGAGAACAGTATGGAAATTCTTCAAAAAATTAAAAATGGAAATGCCACTTGACCCAGTGATCCCACTTTTAGGAATATATCCCAAGAAAACAGAAGCACCAATCATAAATGATATATGCAACCCTATGTTCATAGCAGCACAATTTACAATAGCTAAGATTTGGAAACAGTCTAAATGCCCATCAGCAGATGAGTGGATTAGAAAAACGGTGGTATATCTACACAGAGGACTACTATGCTACTGTAAAAAAGAAGGAAATCTTATCATTTGCAAAAGCATGGATGGAACTGGAGAGCATTATGCTAAGTTAAATAAGCCAGTCAGATAAAGATAAATACCACATGATCTTACTCATTTGTGGAATATAAAAGAACATTATAAACTGATGAACAAAAAGATACAGAGGCAAAGAAGCATCGAACAGTCAATCTACAGCAGGAAGGCAGAGGAGGTTTGGGGAGGGGGGTACGGTAAGAGATCGACCGAGAACTTGTATCCATTAATATAAGCATAACCAAAGGACGCAAGTGCCAGTGGGTAGGGAAGGCCGGTGGGAGGTCAATGGGGAAAAAAAGGAGACATATGTATTATATTTGTAATGCTTTAAACAATAAAATAAAATTTAAAATAAAATTAAAAAGCTGCAGTATTTTACACAATAGAATACTACTCAACTGTAAAAAAGAAGGAAATATTACCTTTTACAACAGCATGGATGGACTTTGAAGTTATAATGCTAAGCAAAATAAGCCAGAGAAAGGCAAATACTATGTGATCTACTTATATGTAGAATCTAATGAACAAAATAAACTGATGAACAAAATAGAAGCAGAGACATAGATTCCTGGAACACACTGACAGCTGTCAGAGGAGATGGGGAGGGGAGGCTGGATGAAAGAAAGGGATTAAGCCCCGAAAAACACACAAAGATATAGAGATAGAGATAGAGATAGAGATAGAGATAGAGATAGAGATAGA
>JAAGEH010000393.1:59315460-59330323 GCA_011751065.1 Lasiurus cinereus
ATAGAGATAGAGATAGAGATAGAGATAGAGATAGAGATAGAGATAGAGATAGAAACAGAGAGAGATCACATAGACACAGACAACAGTGTGGTAATTGCCAGGGGGAAAGGATGGTGGGAGTTAGGTGGAGGTGGGCAAAGGTGGAGGGAAATTGGAACAGAAAGAGACTTTGCTGTGGACGTTGACATATGATGCCATGTGCAGATGATGTTTTGTTGAGTTGTACACTTGAAACTATGTTTTGTGAACCAATGTCAACCCAATAAATTCAATAAAAAAATAAAATAATTTATTGCACAATTATTATCAAGGCTACAAGGTCATGCTGGATTTCTCTTTGACTCTTCAACATGTCTTTTTTGTTCCTTGATCAGGGTCTTTGTATTTGCTGGTGCCTCTATTCAGAACTTTCTTCCCAGGATCATTGTCTCCTTATCATTCAAGTCTGAGATCAATCCTCACCCCCCTCAGAGTAGCCTCCCCTAATTATTCTTGCATAATGACCAGGCCACTCCCTTCCCAGCCCCCAGTCATGTTTTCATGCATTTACTCTCATTTTCTTCATGGTGTTGATCTCCTTTAAGTGTTCACTGTCATCCATTCCATGCCCCACTCCCCAATATAAACGCACACAAGTTGGACCATCACCTCTGTGCAGGCTAATATTTGTTTGTTCCCACTGTATCTCCAATACCTTGCACAGAACTGGCCACAGAGTAGCCACTTCATAATATCTGTTAAATCAGGGGTGGGGAATGTCCACCCACGGACTGTATAAGGCCCTCGAAATCATTTGGTCTGGCCCTGCCAAAGTATCAGGGGTGAGTTAATTCAATGTTTGACCAAATAGAGCAGGCTAATCTTTAAGTTGATAATTTTGTATGGCCTATGAATTATGTTACAAATATCCAAATGGCCCATGGCAGAAAAAAGGTTCCCCACGACTGTGTTAAAAGAAATAATTTTCACTGGATGGAAAAGAGTGTTGATATGGAATGAACAATCATTCCCATAACTAGGACAGATCTGTATGCATCTGCTCTAAAGTCAAAGCCCAGCAGTGTACACTTAGCACTGTCCATATTCTACAGCTCTGCCCTATTTCTACAGAATTGTCCATTTCGTTTGTCCTTCGATTCTGAACACAACACAGTGGGAGCATTACTAGTCAGATATACTGGGGAGAAGGAATGTAGAAATAGTCATTGTTTCCAGTCTGGAAATATGGGAAAACCAAGTCTTGTAAACTAGGTAAGACAAGGCTAGATGACAACCTGGTCTTGTTTGTATTCAGGGAAGTCAGCATCACCCTGATGTTGAACTCCCGGCCTCGGTTTCAGGCAGCAGGTTGCCACCCGCCTTGTGAATTCTGACTTAAAGCCATGGCTCTAGCCCTTAGCTGTGGTTGGGGAAAATGAATTAAATTAACTGATGAAATCAGCATGTGTCAACTACTCATTTGAAACCTTTATTCTTTCTAATTCTAGATCATGGTTCATCGACGATTACTTAACATGTTGGATATTATGCGTATCATGGACAGAGAGACCATATTAAGGAAGTTCAAGCATAGCAAACAGTCGATACCACATGGTGAGATGCAGCTGGGAAGTCAGTGATGCTTCGACCAGCCATCCTCACAGCATGAGGTTTCTTTATAATGAAGTTGGCTACATAGAAATATGACATTTTCATAAGTCACATGTATGTTTTCTATGGCTGGTAAACAAACCACCACAAACATGTGGCTCAGAACACACAGTTATTATCACACAGTTCTAGAGGTCAGAAATCTAAAATCAAGGATCCACAGGGCTGGGTCCCTGAGGCTCCAGTAGAGAATGTGTTCCAGGCCTTTTCTGCCTTCCGGAGGCCACCTGCATGCCTTTGCTCCTAGCCACTTCCTCAAGTCACAGACCTCTTGCCTCTGTCATCACTCATGTCTCCTCTGATTCTGACCCTCTTATCTCCCTCTTTTATGGATCCTGATTACTTTGGGCACACCCAGATAATCGAGGACAATCTCCACATCTCATTCAAGACCCTTAACTTAAATCACACCCTCAGAATCAAACACTTACACTTGCTGGCTGATTGGCTGGGTCTGTTTTTTTTGTTTTTAATTAAATCTTTATTATTCAGATTATTTTCTCCTCCATAGCTGCCCTCCAACCGGCTCCCATCCCTCCCTCTACCCTTACCTCTCTCCCCACCTTGCCCCCGTTGTCCTCATCCATAGGTGTATGATTTTTGTCCAGTCTTCCTGTACCTTCCCACCCCTTCCACCCTGAGAATTATCAGTCCACTCCCTTTCTGTGCTCCTGATTCTATTATATTCACCATTTTATTCTGTTCATCAAATTTTTAATTCACTTAATTTTTAGATTCACTTGTTGATAGATGTATATTTGTTGTTCATCATTGTTTATCTTTTACCTTTTTCTTCTTCCTCTTCTTAAAGAGTACCTTTCAACATTTCATATAATACTGGTTTGGAGTTGATGAACTCCTTTAGCTTTTTCTTATCTGTGAGTCTCTTTATCTGCCCTTCAATTCTGAATGATAGCTTTGCTGGATAGAGTATTCTTGGTTGTAGGTTCTTGCTATTCCTCATGCGGAATATTTCTTGCCACTTCCGTCTGGCTTGCATAGGTTCTGTTAAGAAATCAGCTGACAATTGTATGTGTGCTCCCTTGTAGGTAATTAACTGTTTTTCTCTTGCTGCTTTCAATATTCTCTCTTTGTCTTTTGCTCTTGGTATTTTAATTATGATGTGTCTTGGTGTGGTCCTCTTTGGATTCCTTTTATATGGGGTTCTGTGCGCTTCCTGGACTTGTAAGTCTATTTCTTTCATCAGGTGGGAGAAGTTTTCAATCATTTCTTTAAATAGGTTTTCAATATCTTGCTCTCTCTCTTCTTCTGGCACCCCACAATTCTGATGTTGGTACGCTTGAAGCTGTCCCAGAGGCTCCTTACATTATGTTCACATTTTTGGATTCTTTTCTCTTCTTGCTTTTCCAGTTGAGTGTTTTCTGCTTCTTTATATTTCAAATTTTTGACTTGATTCTTGCCTTCCTCTAGTCTGCTGTTAGGTCTCTGTATAATATTTTTTATTTCAGTCAGTGTATGTTTAATTTCTACTTGGTCCTTTTCCATCTCTACTTGGTTCTTTTTCATCTCCTCTTGGGTATTGCTAACTTTATCCAACTTTTCTAGGAAATTCTGAAAAACCTTATAAGTGTGGTTTTGAACTCTATATCCAGTCATTTGTTTTCCTCCATTTCTTTTGTTTGTGATCTCTTTCTTTGTCTCCGCATTTTCACTATGCCGGGAGGACTTCTGTGTTGGATTCAGCCTTATGATACCAGACTTGCAAAACTGCAAAAGCCTCTCTGTTGAGCTTGGATGGGTGGAGTCTCAGGGCTTAAGGGACCGCCTTGCCTTCCAGTCAGCCCCACCCTCCATGGCCCCTGAGTCTCACGTGACTGGGTAATTGCTGGAGCAGTCTCTGTGCGCATGCATGCGCGCTCTCACAGTGCCTCTAGACCTCTGCCTTTCTGGCTCCTCTGTGCTCCCAGACCATATGAGTCTGGGTCTTCAAGGTTTTGCCCGAAACTGGGGTTTAGTGGAGTTAGAAGTGGCACAGTTGGGAAGCTCTGTCTCCCACCCACTCGTGAAAGTCAGCAGCACAATCAGCAGTCAGTCCTCTGCGCACAGTGCTGTACACGTCACCAGAATCCTGCCCTTTCGCGACTCCCCTAAATTTCCATGTACTTCTCCCTTTTCACAGTCCAAACTCCCCATATGAGTTTTGGCTGGACCTGCGGTTTAGTGTCATAGGATAAGGGGTTCAATGCAGTTGGGAGTTTCTGTCTCCCTCCTGCCAGAGAAAGCCAGCCAGGTACTCCGGCACCCGCTCTCTCCACATGTGTGTCTCCGTATCTCAGCTTTTTGCATCTCCTCTGAGTCTCCGTGACCCCTCTCTTTCCTTCTAGTTGTAGAATTTCCACTCAGCCAGCTTTCCTGTGGTTCTGGATGATGTCCGTTCTATCTTTTAGTTGTAGTTTTAAAATTGATGTGCGAGGCAGCAGTGTAGGTGGTTATCTATGCCACCATCTTGGATCATTCTGGGTCTGGTTTGCATTTAAAAAAAATTCCAATCCACTGGTGGGCTGAGGCTGTTGGAAGCCCATCCTCGGTAGTTCTAGGAGCCCAATAACCCCATCACCATTTCATTCCAGAAAATGTGTTGCCAATCTGTGGCTCAGGTGCAGACCCACAGGCAAGCCCTGTCTCTCCAGCCCTCCTTTCTCCCGAGTCCAAGCCCCTGGACCCAGCTCAGGCTGCCCTCCCTGGAAATAAAGTGAAAATAAAATAACATTTTTTATAAATTGGAGCTGGGTGGAGGTAAAGTACAAAAGAGATACTAAAAATGGGAGTAAATACATACACACATAAATACTGTGATTGAAATGGCATGTGGCAGGTACCCACATGGTGTGTGACAAATGAGCAACTGAAGATGGTGGTTTCATGTAAAAATATCTTAGGAATCACCCCAAAAAATGCTGTTTTGTTTTTCCCTCATAGACAAGAATCCCTCCAAATACCTTCTGCTGCGGCTCAGTCAAGACAATTATTCCAGCTGGTTCTCTGTGTCACCCAACCAAGTGCTGCCCTTCGCCTTCCCATCCCACAGTCCTCCCCAGGGCTTCGATGAGCTGGTGAGTGCTGTTGGGCCGGGGAGGGCCCGGGGTTGGTCAGATGGTTGTTCAGCAGACACCAAGGCAGGCCCTATGACTGTCTCAGTCCCTTTGCTGCCTCCCAGAGGCTCCCATGGGAGACTTGTGCCAGGGAATTTTAGCCAATGGGAAACCAGGGATCATGTACCGCTATGGCCTGGCTTCTGACATGCCTGTGCAGAGCTTCTAAGAGCCGGGCTGGCCCTTCCCAGCCTGGGGCCCAGCAAGAGCACTGAGCAGAGCTTGACAGCTCAGGCTCAGGCCTGAGAGCAGACAGGCAAACGGAGAAATCCAGAGAGCTTGGCCTGGTCTGTTTGGCAGGTCCTGCTGCATGAGCAATGGAGAGGCCAGAAGGATGGCCCAGAATCCAGAATCCCACAATCTAACCCATCAGGCTCACAATTCCCCTTCCCTTTCTCTGTCTCTCTCTCTCTCTCTCTCTCTCTCTCTCTTTCATTCTGGTAAGAGGTGTGATGTTTCATCCCTCTTGCCCAGTGGTCACAATGATACATTATAATAAAAATAACAGCCCTACCTTGCATCTACCATGATTGAGGCAGTGTCCTAAGGGCTTTAGTTGTATCAACTCTTAATCTTCAACAAATCTATATGCTGCGTATCATCTTATAAATGAGCAGGAAACTGAGACTGAGGGACATAGGCAGAAATAAAATGTTGTCCATGCTCACATAGTTGGCAATAAAAAGTGTGTTTAAGTTGATATTGAAAATGCATATGCTAAAAACAAATTTTTAGTTTCAAAGAATAAACTTGCCATTCCCATCCTATAATGTGTGTTAAGTATTGTAGGACTGACTTTAGAAATTCCATGTATTTTTTGCATTAAAAATTAAATGACTTAAAAGATTAGAGTATTTTGTTCCTAGGAGAGAAGATCTGTGATTTTCCAGCAAGAGTAAAATCTGACACCTGATAACTGATGGTAGAGATCGCCACTGTGCTGTGGAGCCCGACACATTCCTTTAGAGAAGTTCAAAGCTGAGGCATTTCATTTGGTATTTTAATTAGTTCTACAAAGGCTTCTCTGATGCTCAGAGTTGATGAAAAGCAGACTGCTCAGCATTCCTGCCTTTAAAGAGTTTTCAAATTCATTTCATGAATACTCTATTTTATCAATTTTAAAACAACTTTTAAAATATTTAGCATCTTTGCCCAGCCAACGTGTTTCAGTGGTTGAGCATCAATGTAGGAACCAGGTCACGGTTCAATTCCCAGTCAGGGCACAGCCCAGGTACTGGGCTCGATTCCCAGTGTGGGATGTGCAGGAGGCAACTGATTAATGATTCTCTCTTATCATTGATGTTTCTATCTCTCTCTCTCTCCCTCTTCTTCTCTAAAATAAATAAAAATGTATATTTTTTTAATATTTAGCATCTTTGAAATTGGGAATTATCTTATAATTGATGGCATATTAACATTGCATCATTGCTAATTATGCAGGCACTGTTTCAGAATCTCGAGGTGTCTGAGGCAGCTAGGCTGGCAGGAAGTTGATTGATTGAGTAGTGTTTTAGGGATTAGCAGCTGTGGAAGGGTGGTGGGAGTGGGAGTGGACAGAGAGAGAAGCAGTACTCCAGACCTTCTTGTCAAAGGCCTCAGCTGAATCCATAAGGAGCTCTGATGCTGAGATAGGGCGAGAGGACCCGGCATTTAGACCTGTCATTGGAGATGGGCTGCCCTCGGAGGGGCACATGGCCTTCACTGAGACCGCTCCTGCAGCCAGGGCACTCCTGAAGAGGGCTGGCCCCAGAGAGTTGTTTGTATGAACTGGACTCCTAGCAACTGGGGGAATGACACCTCCAAGCCTAAAGGTGATTCTGGGTGGCACATTGCAGCATCCATGACAGTAGAAAATGAAAATGAAGAATCATTTCTACTAAGAGATAAGGGGAGACGGGAGGTTGGCCAATGCCACCTGCAGGTCCCACACATGCAGTAATGACTGTGGTTGAGGGAAGGGATACTTTAAGAATGGAACTGTTCATTTAATGTCCAAAGTGTCAGGGCAAGAAGCACAGCAACCTTTGCCCAGTGTGATTATGTGTCAATTCCTTGCATTTCCCCCTTTCAGGCTCCAGATGGCCTTGGACCTGTCCCAATTAAACCTTCAGACATTCAAGTCAAACACCATCATTCCTTCTTCAACCTGCAGGTCAGACCTATCACATGGTATCATTACTGTACTTAGATTTCTTACGATGTGAACAAAACATTTGAATAGCATTATTTTAATAGCTTGTTTTACTACCCTGTTTCCCCAAAAGTAAGACATCCCCCGAAAATAAGACCTACTTTCAGTTTTGCCTCTTGCTGTAATATAAGGCATCCCCCCCGAAAATAAGACCTCCCCGATAATAAGGCCTCCCCTGAACATAAGGCCTCCCCAGAATATAAGGCCCCTGAAGCTACCATAAGGCATCTGACTCCTCTTTAAATAAGAGACCTCGCACTGCCTGAACAGCTCTGGCTGTGCTGCAGCCAATTAGTGAGCTGGTTTGTGATGACAACTACTACCGTATCATATACAGATAATAAATTTCCTTTTTTTTTGTTCAACAATAAATGTGTACTGTATTCTTCTTCATGGAAAAATAAGACATCCCCTGAAAATAAGACCTAGTGAATCTTTGGGAGCAAAAATTATTATAAGACACTGTCTTATTTTCGGGGAAATGGAATGGATTATACTGTGTCACATACTGCGTGTACTTTCCTGCTGTTATTTTATGTTATGAGTGAGGTTAACAACTCTTTTTTCCTGATGTGGCTTATGGGATCCAGGATCCTTCCTTATTCTGTGGAAATACCATATATTATGCATACATGAAAACACACAGATTAGAAAATTTAAGGAAAAACACAAGATGAGGTGAACAAAGTTAGTCAATCCTCCTTGAGTATATATGATTACTTCTGCTTTTGAAAATATAAATATTTTTATTTTTTCAACTATGAAGAATTATAAAAGTAATTCTTTATTGTTGAAAGTATTACATATTCCCCTTTTTCCCCCCATTGACTCCATCCAGCCTACCATCACCCCACACCCCAGGCTCTCACTGCCCCACTGTCTATGCCCATAGGCCATGCATATATTCATATAAGGTCCTTAGTTGATTTCCTCACACCCACTTTGCCTTTCCTCTAAGGTTCTGCACTTCCCTGCTTCTATGTCTCTGGATCCACTCCATTCATCAGTGTATTTTGTTACTTAGATTCCACAGATGAGTGCGATCATATGGTACTTGTCTTTCTCTGACTGACTTATTTCACTTAGCATGTAATCCTCCAGGCCCCTTCATTATGACTCCAAAAGTAAGAGATTTTTTTTTTACTGCTGCATAGTATTCCATGGTATAAATGTACCACAGCTTTTTTATCCACTCATCTACTGATGGGCACTTGGGCTGTTTCTAGATCTTAGCTCTTGTAAACTGTGCTGCTATGAATATAGAGGTGCAAACATTCTTTATGATTCGTGTTTCTAATTTCTTACTTCTGTGTCTCTGGATCCACTGCATTCACCAGTTTATTTTGTTACTTAGATTCCACAAATGAGTGAGATCATGTGATGTTTATTTTTCTCTGACTGCTTATTTCACTTAGTACAATGCTATCCAGTTCCATCCAGCCTGTTGCAAATGATAAGAATTCCTTCTTTTTTTTACAGCAGCAAAATATTCCATTGTGTAGCTGTACTACAGGTTTCCAATTCATTCATCTGCTGATGGGCACTTGGGCTGTTTCCAAATCTTAGCTATTGTAAATTGTGCTGCAATAACATAGGGGTGCAAACATTCTTTATGACTGGCATTTCTGATTTCTTGGGATATATTCCTAGAAGTAGGATTACTGGGTCAAATGGGAGTTACATTTTAGTTTTTTGAGGAAACTCCATACTATTTTCCACAGTGGTTGCACCAGTCTGCATTCCCACTAGCAGTGTAGGAGGGTTCCTTTTTCTCTGCATCCTCACCAGCACTTGCTGTTTGTTGATTTGTTGATGATAGTCATTCTGACAGGTGTGAGATGATATCTCATTGTTGTTTTAATTTGCATTTCTCTAATGACCAGTAACTTTGACCATTTTTTCATATATATTTTAGCCATCTGTATGTCCACTTTGGAGAAGTATCTATTTAGGTCCTTTGCCCATTTTTTAATTGGATTGTTTGTCTTCCTTTTGTTAAGTTGTATGAGTTCCTCATATATTTTGGATATTAACCCTTTATCAGATGTATCTTTGCCAAATATGTTCTCCTATACAGTGGAGTCTTTTTCGTTTTGTTGATGGTTTCTTTTGCTGTACGGAAGGTTTTTATTTTGATGTGGTTCCTTTTTTTTTTTTTTTTCTCCTTAAGTATCCTTTGCCCTAGGACCGTGATCAGCAAACTGCGGCTCGCGAGCTGAAGTTTGCCGACCATGGTGTCTGAGATTTTGCTGCCTATGATTTCCTCTAGAATTTTTATGGTTTCCTGACTTACATTTAATTCTTTTAATCCATTTTGAATTTATTCTTGTGCATGGTGTAAGTTGGAGGTCTGTTTTCATTTTCTTGCATGCACCTGTCCAATTTTCCCAACACCATTTATTGAAGAGACTTTCTTGACTCCATAGTATGTTCTTGACTCTTTTGTCAAATATTAATTGAGCACAATGGCTTGGGTTGATTTCTGGGGTCTCTGTTCTGTTCCAATGTTCGATATGCCTGTTATTGTGCCCATACCAGGCTGTTTAGCTTAGAGTGGTTTATAGTATAAGTTGATATCTAGTATTGTCATTCCTCCAACATTGTTTTTCTTTCTCAAGATTGTTGCAGCTATTCAGGATCTTTTCTGATTCCATATAAAATTTTGGAATATTTGTTCTAGATTTGTGAAATATGCTGTTGGTATTTTAATAGGAATTGCATTAAATCTGTAGATTGCCTTGAGTAGTATGGACATTTTAATGATGTTGATTTTACCAATCCATGAACATAGTATATTTCTTCAACATGTTTATATCTTTTTTTATCTTTTTTCAATGTCCTGTAGTTTTCCAAGTACAAGTCTTTTGTTTCCTTGGTTAAGTTTATTACTAAGTATCTTAATATTTTTGTTGCAATAGTAAGTGGGATTGTTTAGTTTGTCTTTCGCTGATGTATAAAAAAGCCATCGATTTTGGAGTGTTGATTTTGTATCCTGCTACATTGCCAAATTTATTTATTAAATCTAGTAGTTTCTTGGTGAAGTCTTCAGGGTTATCTATGTACAATATCATGTCATCTTTGAGTAGTGAGAGTTTTACTTTCTCCTTTCCAATTTGGATGCCTTTTATATTTTCTTCTTGTCTGGTTGCTGCAGCTAGAACTTCCAGTACTATGTTGAATAAGAGTGAGGAAAACAGACATCCCTGTCTTATTCTTGTTCTTAGGGGAAATGGTTTTAGTTTGGGGGCTTTGAGTCTGATATTCGCTGTAGGTTTGTCATATATGGCCTTTATTGGGATGAAATATGCTCCCTCTATTCCCACTTTTCTGAAAGTTTTTTATCAAAAATGGCTGTTGGCAGAGAAACCAAGATGGCGGCATAGGTGAACACCTAAGCTGCTGCCTCGCACAACTAAAAGATAGAATGGACACCATCCAGAACCACAGAAAAGCTGGTTGAATGAAAATTCTACAACTAGAAGTTGTAAAAAGCTGAGGTACAAAGACACATGTGTGGAGAATGTGTCTCGCTGGCTTCCTCTAGTGGGAGGGAGACAGAAAATCCCAACTGCACTGAGCCCCAGCTCCAGGCAAGACTCATAGGGGGAGTCTGGACTGTTGTGAAAAGGAAGGAGTGCACAGAAACTTAGGGGAGCCACGAAAGACAGAAATCTGGGGGTTGCGAAAGTGTTCGCAAAAGTGCACACACAGAGTTCTGACTACTGACACTCTCTTCTGCCTGGCTTCCTCTAGCGGGAGGAAAACAGAACCTCACAACAGCACTGAAATCCAGGTCCAACTGCACTGAACCTCAGTTTCAGACGAGAACTTGGGGACCCAGACTCATATGGGTCCTTAGAGCACTCAGGAACTCAGGGGAACCGAAAGGCAGAGTTCCAAAAGCTCATGCACAAGCGTGCAAAAGGCAGAACTCTGGAGGCAAGAGCGCATTCGCAGACACAGCTGATCCTCACACCAATTGGCTTGGAGGTCAGTCCTCCACAGTGATATCAACAACAATCAAGAATTAACTACAACAAGGCTGTACACACAGTTCACAAAGGGGTGCACCAAGAGTGTCCACCTCAGCTAACTGGGGAGGCAGAGCTACTGGGCCACATAGGACAGCTAGCACACAAAGCTACTCTACTAACTCAGGGAAGCAGCAAAATATGCGGAGACTAAAGAACAGATCACAAATGAAAGAATTGGAGGAAAACAAACAACTGGATATAGAGTTCAAAACCACAGTTATAAGGTTTTTTTAAGGAGTTTCTAGAAAAAAAAATGGATAAATTTAGAGAGACCCAAGAGGAAATGAAAAAGAACCAACTAGAAATTAAACATATACTGACTGAAATAAAAAATATTATACAGAAACCTATCAGCAGACTAGAGGATCACAAGAATCAAGTCAAATATTTGAAATACAAAGAAGCAAAAAACACTCCACTGGAAAAGCAAAAAGAATAAAAAAATGTGAAGATAGTGTAAGGAGCCCCTGGGACAACTACAAGCATACCCACATCAGAATTATGGGTGTGCCAGAAAAAGAGAAAGAGCAAGATACTGAAAACCTATTTGAAGAAATAATGACTGAGAACTTATCCCCACCTGGTGAAAGAAATAGACTTACAAGTCCAGGAAGCGCACAGAACCCAAAACAAAAGGAATCCAAAGAGGACCACACCGAGATACATCATAATTAAAATACCAAAAGCAAAAGACAAAGAGAGAATATTAAAAGCAGCAAGAGAAAAACAGTTCATTACCTACAAGGGAGCACCCACTCAACTGTCAGCTGATTTCTCAACAGAAACTATGCAGGCCAGATAGGAGTAGCAAGAAATATTCAAAATGATAAATAGCAAGAACCTACAACCAAGAATACTCTACCCAGCAAAGCTATCATTCAGAATTGATGGGCAGATAAAGAGCTTCACAGATAAGAAAAAACTAAAGGAGTTCATCAACACCAAGCCAGTATTATATGAAATGCTGAAAGGTATTCTTTAAGAAGAGAAAGAAGAAAACGGTAAAGGTAAAAATTATGAACAACAAATACATATCTATCAACAAGTGAATCTAAAAATCAAGTGAATTGAAAATATGATGAACAGAATAAACTGGTGAATATAATAAAATTAGGGGCATAGAAAGGGAGTGGACTGATAATTCTCAGGAGGAAAGAAATGAGGGGGCTGCAGGGAGAGACTGGACAAAAAAACATACACCTATGGGTGAGGGCAATGGGGAGAGGCAAGGTGGGGGAACCAGGTGGAGAAGAGATATGGGGGGGGGGGGAAAGGAACAATTGTAATAATCTGAATAATAAAGATTTATTAAAATTAAAAAATTAAAAATAAAAGCCTAAAAAATGGCTGTTGGTTTCATCAAATTCTTTTTCTGCATCTATTGATACATCTTGTGGTTTTTGTGTTTTCAATTTGTTTGTGTGATGTATCGCATTTATTGACTTGTGAATATTGTACCAGCCTTGCATTCCTTGTATAAATCCCATTTGATCATGGTGTATGATCCATTTAATATATTTCTGGATCCAATTAATATTTTGTTGAGGATTTTAGCATGTATCATCATCATCAGGGATATTGGCCTGAAATTCTCTTTCTCTGTAGTCTTTATTTGGCTTTGGAATTAGGGTAATGCTGGCCTCATAAAAAGAGCTTTAAATATTCCTTCTTTTTGGATTTTTTGGAATAATTTGAGGAGGACAGGTGTTAGTTCTTTATTGAATGTTTAGTAAAACTCTCCTGTGAAGCCATAAGGACCAGGACTTCTGTTTGCTAGAAGATTTTTGAATACTGCTTCTGTTTCATGAGTTGCTATTGGCCTATTCAAATTTTCTGATTCTTCCTGATTCGGTTTTGGGAGTTTGTATTTTTTTTTTTTAGGAACTTGTCCATTTCGTCCATATTGGCCAGCTTGTTGGCATATAGTTGTTCAGAATATTTTCTTACAATCTTTTATGTTTCTGTGGTATCAGTGGTTACTTCTCTGTTTTCATTTCTGATTTTATTTATTTGGGTCCTCTCTCTTTGTTTCTTAATGAGTCTGGTTCATCAATTTTGTTTATTGTTTCAAAGAACCAGCTCTTGGTTTTCATTGATTTCTTTATATTGTTCTTTTTTATCTCTATGTCATTTATTTTTGCTCTAATCTTTATTATTTCCTTTCTTCTACTTACTCTAGGTTTTCTTGTTGTTTATAGTTCTTCAATTTGTAGGGTTAAATAGTTTATTGCTGATTTTTCCTGTTTTTTGAGATCAGCCTGTAGTGCTATGAACTTCCCCGTCAGGACTGCTTTTGTTGTGTCCCAGAGATTTGGGATTGCTGTGTGTTCATTTTCATTTGTTTCCAGAGAGTTTTTGATTTCTTTTTTGTTCTCACTGGGAGCCCATTCATCCTATCTAATAAAAGAGTAGTATTCTAATTGACCATACCTCCAATTCACCTACAAGCCATGCCCAATGGCCAATCAGAGCAAGTATGCAAATTAGCCCAACCAAGATGGCTACGGCCACAGAGAGAGCAGAAGAGAGGCTTGGGTTTCCCCTAGCGATGGAGGAATCCAAGCTTTCTGCAAAACCTGGCCAGTGGAGGCTAAGGCAACAAAGTTTCAATGGCTAAGCGAACAGAAGGCTTGGCTCCCCTCCCGGCTACAAAGTTTCAATTGTAGAAGATAAATAAATCCCAGATATCCCGGCCTCTGCTTGGGTTGCTGGGGGGTGTGGCTGGCCTGCAAACCACCACAGGCCTCTCTTCCAGACCACCCCACACCACAAAGGAACACCTACCCTGATTCAGGACACCCTTCAAGGCAAACCAGCTGGCCCCTACCTGTGCACCAGGCCTCTATCTTATCTAGTAATATGCAGCTTGACCATCACTCCAACCAAGATAACTGACCCCTTGTGGTCACAAGATCCTGCCCCCATGTGGACATAAGATGGCCACTACAAGAAGGCCAGCAGGGAAGGGCAGTTGGGAGGGACCAGGCCTGCAGGGGAGGGCAGTTAGGAGTGACCAGGCCTGCAGGGGAGGGCAGTTAGGGGTGACTAGGCCTGCAGGGAAGGGCAGTTAGGGGCAAACAGGCTGGCAGGGGAGCAGTCAGGCTGCCAGGGGAGTGGTTAGGGGGTGATGAGGCTGGTAGGCAGAAGCAGTTCGGGGCAATCAGGAAGGCAGGCAGGTGAGCAGTTGGGAGCCAGCAGTTCTGGATTGTGAGAGGGATGTCCCAGATTGGAAAGGGAGCAGGCAGGGAGGTCCCTCCCAGATTGGAGAGAGAGCAGGTTGGGCTGAAGGACAGCCCCCATGCATGAATTTTGTGCACCAGGCCTCTAGTTGTTTAATAACATGCTATTTAGCCTCCTTGTGTTTGAATATTTTGGGGGTGTTTTTACTGTAGTTGATTTCTAGTTTCATTCCACTGTGATCTGAAAAGATGCTTGACATTTATTTCAATGTTCTTGAACTTGTAGAGACTTGTTTTGTATTCTAACATGTGGTCTATATTTGTAAATGACCCATGTGCACTTGAAAAGAATGTATATTCTGCAGCTCTGGGGCGAAATGTTCTATAAATGTCAACTAAATCCATCTGGTCCAGTGTGTCCTTTAGAGTCACTGTTTCCTTGTTATGTTTTTGTCTGGACAATCTATCCAGTGAAGTCAGCAGGGCGTTAAAGTCCCCTACTATGACTGTATTGTTGTCAATTGTTCTGTTAAAGTCCTCTAGAAGTTTTTTATATATTTAGGTGCTCCTATACTGTGTGCATTTGTGTTTACCAGAGTTTTATCCTCTTGTTTCAGCAATCCCTTTAGTATTATGTAATAACTTTTATTCTCTCTCTCTCTCTCTCTCTCTCTCTCTCTCTCTCTCTCTCTCTCT
>JAAGEH010000393.1:59330333-59486185 GCA_011751065.1 Lasiurus cinereus
TCTCTCTCTCTCTCTCTCTCTCTCTCTCTCTCTCTCTCTCTCTCTCTCGCCTTTATTGTTTCTATGTGATGGCCTTCATTTTGAAGTCTATTTTGTCAGATGTGAGTATTGCTACTCCAGTTTTTTTGTACTTTTCTGTTTGCATGGAATTTTTTTTTTTCCATCCCTTCACTCTCATCTTGTGTGAATCTTTTGTTCTGAAGTGGGTCTCTTGTAGATAGTATATAGTTAGGTCAAGTTTTTGTATCAGTATCCTATGCCTTTGATTGGAGCATTTAATCCATTTATATTTAAGGTTATTATTAATAGGTACTTATTTCTTGCCATTTTAATTCTATATGCCTAGTTTTCTCTCTCCATTTCTTTCATTACAGGAGTCTCTTTATCATTTGTTGTAATGCTGGCTTGGTGGTGATGTATTCCTTTAGCTTTCTTTTTTTTTTTCTGGGAAGCTCTTTATTTGATTGTCTATTTTGAATGATAGCCTTGCTGGATATAGTATCTTGGTTTCAGGTCATAGCTTTCCATTACCTTGAGTATTTCATGCCATTCCCTTCTGTCCTATAGAGTTTCTGATGAGAAATAAGGTGTCTGCTTTATGAGAGCTCCTTATAGGAAATGGTTCACTTTTCTCTTTCTATCTTTAAGCTTCTCTCTTGTCTTTAATTTTTAGGATTTTAATTATGATGTGTCTGGGTGTGGGCCTGTTTGGGTTTTCTTGTTTGGGGTTCTCTATGCCTCCTGAACTTGTGTGACTTTTTTCTTAACCACATTAGGGACATTTTCTGCTATTATTTCCTCAAACATGTTCTCTATCCCTTTCCACCTCTTTGGCATACCTGCTATTTGAATATTGTTACATTTTATGTTGTCCCACAGTTCCCTTAAGCTGTCCTCCTGTTTTTTAATTGTTTTCTTTTTCATTTTGGTTCTCTTATTGTTTTTCAACCCTGTCTTCTAATTCACTGATTTGACCCTCACATTCCCCTAACCTGCTATGTATTCCTTACAATATGTTATTTGTTTGTACTATGTCATTTTTTATTTCTATTTTTATAGTTATTATATCTTTTCTCATGCTGTTGAGCATCTTTACCATTCTCACACTGAACTCTATATCAGATAAATTTCTTATCTCTATTTCATTTAGCTCCTCTTCTGGAGAATTCTCTTGTTCTTTCATTTGTGGGTTATTTCTTTGTCTCCTCATTCTGGCTGCCTGTTTGGGTTTGTGACTATGTATTAGGTAGATCTGCAATGCCTCTCAATCTCTAGTGCAGGATAGTGTCAAACACTTTTCCTGACTAATTAGATAAGGCAAATACTCAAAGCCTCCAGAGACTGCCTCAGTCTACAGACTGATAGGATTCTGTCTTGAATTGCCTCAGGCAATTTCCACAGGTGTTGCAAGAGGTTTTTTTTTTTTTCAACAGGGTGGGGCAATTGCTTCTGCCTGGAGGCTAATTGTTATCTCAGTCTCTTAATGGGCCTCAGCAACTCTGCACTGTTGGGCAAGATGTTTTCCAATAGGATGTGTCAAGTGTCTTCACACAGGCAAGGCTGCCTATATAACAAATGTCT
Organism: Lasiurus cinereus; assembly: GCA_011751065.1. Lineage (NCBI taxonomy): Eukaryota > Metazoa > Chordata > Mammalia > Chiroptera > Vespertilionidae > Lasiurus > Lasiurus cinereus. Next base: position 59,331,915 of record JAAGEH010000393.1, read on the forward strand.
GTGTGGGAAAGATGACCTCTGCAGCATGAGGAAATGACAGCACAGGAAACCAGGTGTCTGCCTTCTGAATTCTAACCTCAGAGCCCCTGATCTTGGCTTCTGCTCACACAGCTCCAGTCCACTCTGCCCTCCCTTTACAGGAGCATAGGGTGGGTGGCTCCATAGGAAATTTTGTGCATTGGCCCTTTAAGAGGTTGCCTGAATTTCCAGCCACCTCTCCCTGGCAGACAGCAACCCTGCTGCTTTTCACAGACAGGTATTATGTGGGTACCCTTCTCAGCTCTGGTACTCCCTGCTAGGGGAGCCCAGGTTGAGGATTAGACCCCAAAGTTCTCAGTGGCAACCCCCCTCCCCATCTGAGATATCTTTCTGGAACTTCAGTTGCTGTCTGTGGGAGCCCAGCCAGTCCTTTCATGCCTCCACCCGTCCTACCAGTCTCTATGTGGTCTTCTCTTTCAGTTCACAGTTATCAGGGTTCTCTCCAGCAAGTCTTCCATTGATTATTCAGGAAGTTTTTCTATAGTTCAATTGTAATTTCAGTTTGGTCCTAGGAGAATGTCTGTGCAGCATCCTCTTATTCTGCCATCATTTTTAATCCTCCCCTGAAAATATAAATATTTTTAATTACTAACCAGTATTTGAGGCATTTCTAAGCATGCATCACTGAAGAGTACTTGTGGGTGGCCCTGTGTGCTGGCACCAGGACTGGCATCAAGTCACTCCAGCACAGTCAAATGAACCATTGCCACAGTCTCATGGCAACAGCCTGGAGCTTTTTTTCTTTTACCACTATGCAGCTCAGAAGTGTTATTGTTGAGAGTACTCTCCATTAAATGGTCACAAACTTTTAAAGATATTGAATCAGTCTTCTTGTTTCATTCTCAGGTTCCTCAGTTGTATAAAATTAGGGGGTACCAGCCATTCTCTGTTCAGATGTCTTCAGCAAGTTACAGACCTCAAAAGCTTGCTCGACCACTGAAGCAAGGAGCTGAGGTAACACACCACTCCTTTGGGAATTGCCCTCACCATTCCCCTCTTGTCCCAGCATCAAGACTAACACTGCTCTTGATCCTTGCACAGGATGAAGCCACCACTGTGATAGCCCTGCCAAAGCAGGACGTCACCTCTCAGTCCCCTGGCAAGATCTCAATTTTGAACATGAAACCACCGGAGGCCTTAGCTGTGTCTCCAGATTATGATCCACTTTACATCTTTGTAAGTGACCATTGGAAGAAGTTCTGTGTGTCTTTATTTCAGCTGTTGCTTTATAAGAAAATAGAGCCGAGACCAGTTTGGCTCAGTGGATAGAGCATCGGCTTGCGGACTGAAAGGGTCCCGGGTTCGATTCCGGTCGGGGGCATGTACCTTGCTTGCGGGCACATCTCCACTGTGGGGCGTGCAGGAGGCCGCTGATCGATGTCTCTCTCTCATCGATGTTTCTGACTTTCTATCTCTCTCCCTTCCTCTCTGTAAAAAATATTTTTAAAAAAAGAAAGAAAATAGATGTACAGTGGTACCTCAAGATACGAGTGCCCTAACATACGAGATTTTTGAGATACAAGCCGTTGAGCGAGCGATTTTTGCTTTGAAATACGAGCAACATTTGAGATAGGAGTAATCGCGCGGATCGGCCGGCTGCACACGACCCACCAGTTTACCACAACTCGAGCTCATAGTTTCCCACGCCTCAAGGTTACAGAACGAATTAAAATGGTATCTCGAGGTACCACTGTATTAATTGGGAATATGTTTACCTCTTTGGAATGTCAAGGTTTAAACAATATATCATCTTCAAAATTGCTTGCTTGGAGAATATCAATGCTTTTGTCTTTTAATAATCCCAGGATTTATTTTTATGACAATAGCTTTGTGACCTTTTCTAATTATATATCATATATAATATACCAGAGGCCCAATACATGAAATTCATGCAAGGGGCTCAGCCCACTCAGCCACAGCAGCTTGCCTTGGCCCTCACAGCCCCAGCTTCATCTGGAAGGTCATCCAGAAGGATGTCTGGAAGGTCGTTTGGCTGTCTGGTCTAATTAGCATATTACACTTTCATTATTATAGATTATATGTATATACATGCACACACACATAATGTTTAAAAAAAGAGAAAGAAAAATCACACAAGAAAAATAAAGTAAAATTACCTCATATCCCATCACTCAAAGTTCTATTGGTTTCTATTCCACCCTTGGACAGTGCATTGCTGCCATACTCACGCCTCTACCTACCGGATTTCTCTGTCCTACATTGTTTCTGTAGCTGCATATGCTCACCCACCATGTCCTAACCATGCCACTTCCTGCTCATTAGTCTCCATGGCCCCCTTTTTTACCAAATTAAGCCTATACTCCTGAAACTGTGGGGCCAGTCATAATCCCAGCTCCATGCATCCCTGTCCCCCTACACACCTCCCTGCCAATTCTATGTGCCTCTCTCCCATCACGAGGTCTTTGCTTATTGCAACCTGCTCTCATAGGGTTTTCTCTTTTACTCCACATTTCCAGCTGCCCAAATCCCATCTAGACAGGAAAACTGATAAAGTTCTATGCAATCATTGCAAACATACATACAGAGATAGGGGACCTCAAACACTCCTTGGGAAAGTCCCCTTTGTGAGACTCTCCAGTGTGGGCAGAGTTGCTAATGGTCACACCCAAGGTCTCCCAGCCAGTTAGTGGAGAGCTGGAATGCCACCTGCCTGACTCCTGACTGTTCCCAGGGTTCCTCCTCAGAACTGTGCTGCTTTTCTGTGGAGAGCTGTGGTGTTTGGCCCTGCTGTGGCATTTCCTTATTGTCTCATGGGTTGAGGAGAATAGTCCTCAGAGATATAGAATCTTAGAACTAGAATATCATTGCAGGACATTTAACTCAGTTTTCAAACTTCCTTTAGTACCAGAACCCTCTCAACAGCTGAAATTTTACAGAGAAAGGCAAAACGAAAAATAGATAAAGTTCTGGTTGCTTGGATGGCAGTGGGGCAGGGGCTCTTCTGAGGGGGCATCCCTACAAAGCCTTGGGGACCCCACAGCAAGGTCTGAACAATCAGTGTTTGTTCCCTAGACCCACCCACTACCATCTTCTCATTGTTTTAAAAGTGAGAACACTGGTCTGGAGGAGCTAAGGGATTTTCCAGCCATACCAAACTTCCTTAGAAAATATCAGTAGTTATTTATTAATGTGTTAATTCCACTAATACTTAGATGTGCCTGCTGTGCATAGGATAGGAACCCAAGTAACAGAGCAATTTATTCAAGAAGCACAACAACCCTAAATATCTATCCACCTAATGCCAGAGCTTCAAAATGTTGTAAAAAAAAAAAAGTGATTGAACCACAAGGGGAAAAGTAGATAAACCCACAATTATAGTTGGTGAATTAAACACCACTCTCTCACAAACAAGGCTCAATACAATGAAAAAGATTCCAATTAAATGAAGTATTATTTTCTGACTTGGATAGATTAAGTCAGAAATAAATAGCATAAAAATATCTAGAAAATCCCTCCACAATTTAGAAGCTAAATTATATACTTTAAAATAGCCAAAAAGCCAAATAAGAAATTACAAAGTATTTTTAACTGAATGAAAATGAAAACATAACACAAAAATTTTGTGGGAAATTTATAACACTATGCACCTACATTAAAAAATGAGTTCAGTCAAGAGCCCTCTTCCATCTTTCTCCCTGGCCCTAGCAGAACGTTAGTCTGCAGCAGCTTGCAGCCTTCCTGGTGAGCTTGACTGTAACTTTCAATGCTGGAACCTCACTAGGCTCTCCTCTCCCCCATTTCTCTGCCGTCCCTGTCGGCTGCAGTTCCCTTAAGTTGTGGGAGTCATTGTTTTTGGCAATGAGATTGGGTTTCTACAAGCCATGTGTTGTTTTTTTTATGTTTTAGAAAATTATACAAACAAACAAATAGAATGAAATCTCAACCTACTAGTTCTTAAACATCTGAAATTAAACAACTGTGAAGGGGCAACAGCTATGTTGTTGTTAGCGACAAGAATGGAGTTTTTGTTAGAAAATCCTGGAAAAGTCATTGCAAGGTTCTCTGTTCTCATACTTTGTTATAATTGCTCTGTGCTTCCATTAATTTTGCTGGAAAACTAATGAAAAACAGGATCTTCCCTAAAACCAGATACTACCTCCACATGGAGCCTTCCTCAATTAAAAACATCACCAAAACCATGTTAAATGTTGACATTTCCTGATATAGCAAATGGCATGCTCTTCTTTGCCTTCGTTTCAAGTTTTTCATAAGCTGCTTTTGTTTTCAAAGCCAGAAGCTTACTTGCTTTTTAAAACCACTTTGCTTAATTTAATAAATCCCCCTAATTCATCGAGTTAAGAAACAAATACTTTAAGCCGTCTTAAGCTTTGACTTCAGTTGTACTTGTTTCAGAGTGATGAGTTTAGGGCAGCCATGTGTGATGTGACGCTGGAAGAGGGACACTGATGAATGGCTGGAATTTGAGACTGCGGTGTGAGGACACCCTGCTCTCCTGTCTTCTCCAGAGGCGCTGCCATGGAGGCATTATCAGTGCCAGGGGAAGCCACCAAGAACGGTATCGGGTGCCTGCTCTCCACCTAGCTCAGAGGCCAGTAAACAAACAAGAATCATTATCTCTCCCTTCTGCAGAATCCCAACCCAGGATTATTTGCTGTGATGCACCCTCTGACCTACACAGAAACCTCGATAGATTACCATCTGTGTACTCACCCCAAGTACAAGTTCACCAAGGATTCCCACAGTGGGTCCAGCATTCCTCTCACCCAGAAACAGTTTCTCCATCACACGGTAATGGCAGAGCTGGCCCCGGGCTACAGGGAAGGGCAGGGAACAGGGATGGGGGCACAATTGGAATTGAAACAAAGAAGGCTTGCAGCCACAGCTGCAGAACAAGAAAGCTAACAGCGATAGCTATGTGCACACTCTGGAACCAACAGCCTCTTTGACTGTGGCTTCAGCACCATAGTCATAATAACCAAACAGATGATAAGACCACATCTGCCCTCCCCTCCAGAGCCTGCTGAATCATGATATGCCTAATGAATGGGGGTGGGGTGAGGAAAGCTCCTTTGGCCTGTGTTAATTGTGTGCTGCATTGTCGAATGCCTTTTGCTGAAGCAGTTGTCTTTTAGCTTCATACAAAGTCAATCAAACTGAATGAAATTATAAATTTTGGAATTAGTATTTAAGCATAAACCGTAGTAGATTGGATGAAATGAAAGTCCTTCCTAGACTTTGCCTCACCAAACAGATCCTTTACATAAAGTGTGCTGTGCTGGCTTCCATTCTAGGATATTATACCTGGAATAATGCACTGGAAGAGGTTCCAGCCCCTGGTTCTCTCATCTCTGCCTGACACCTCCAAGATAGAGACAATACAGAGGTAAGCACAGCTCATCCATCTCACCGAGGTTGTGGTCCCAAAATGTGACATGTCAACTGGTGTCAGGTTATGCTTTCTTAATGCATGAGGGAAGTTTGCTAGTCACAAAAAAAGATGATGTACACACTAATTTTTACATTTTGAATTAGATTTAAGATACACTTTACAAACAACTAGTGTCACAGGTGGCTAATTAACCATCTACACTAATAAAAGAGAAATATGCAAATTGATTGTGCCTCCAAGCCTGGTCACCCCTAACTGCCCTCCCCTGGTCACCCTTGGTCACCCCTGTGCCCACAAGCCACACCCACCAGACAATCAGGAATGAGTATGCAAATTAACCCAACCAAGATGGCTGTGGGCACGGAGCAAGCAGGAGGCTTGGGTTTCCCTGGCCATGGAGGAAGCCAAGCTTCCTGCCCAGTCTGGCCTGCCTTGGCCTCCACTCAAGGCTACAAAGTTTCAATTATAGAAGATAAATAAATCCCAGATACCAGGGCCTCTGCTTGGATCACTGGGAAGCATGGCTGGCCTGAAAACCACCACAGGCCCCTTGCCCAGGCCACCCCACGCCCCAAGGGAACCCCCATCCTGATCCAGAACATCCTTCAGGGCAAACCAGCCAGACCCCACCCATGCACCAGGCCTCTATCCTATCTAATAAAAGAGTAACATGCAAATTGACAATTACTCCAAGACACAAGATGGCGTCTGAGAGACCTGCCTCTATTACTTGCTAGCTGTCACCAGCCTATGTCCTTGGGTGCGTTACTTGTTACTGAAACTCTTTGCACAACAGTTTCCCAGCCTGTGAAACAGTAATGGTGAGGGCATCCTCACCCCACTGTTGTGCGGATTAAAGTAAAATGATGTGAAGCGTTAGCACCATTTTTAATAACTTCCTCTCTTCTCCCTTCCATTCCCACCCACTACAGCTTGCAATCCCCCTGTTGCCACCAGATGGCAACGGTCTGCCACCACCTGACCGCCTCATTTTGCTGTGGGGTGAGGACACTTCAAACATGACCCCATACATTCCGTAAATATAGCGAGGTGTGGGGTACTATAAGGAGACTAAACAAGATGAGAAATGGTGAGAGGTAGAGACTGCCTGTGCCCAACAACTGCCCCCACGCACACACCTCCAGAATTAAAGGGGAAAGTCTCCCGAGGCTGTTCTTTCAAAAAGCAGTCCGAATGCAGTTACCTGGGACTTGAATTACCATGAATTAAACATGAATTAAAGAAAAGTCCCTGACTGTGAGTTGTTACTTTCAGTTTCTGGGTCTGAGTGCTCTGTTGGGCCAGTTTGCTTATAAATAAACCATAATTGGTAACATTATAAAATCAAAAGAGGTTTCTATATTTCCTTATTCTGGATTTTCATGATATAAAATTCTAGATCATGGAGTTTTCTTATTTCTAATAGGAGTTATAAAATAATGGCATTTCTTTTTAAATTCCTACAAATCCATTAATGATACTTCAACTTTGCAATCACTTTGCTTGAATAAATTACCTATTACTTATATTTCCCTTTTATCTTTTTCCCCTATTTGTTGTTATCTTTTTGTTGTTAAACCATGTGATATAGTTTGTGTTTATTCCAAGTCATTTTGATATTCAGAGAAATCAAAACAGCTCAAATTGGTTTCTTTACTCTTTATTAAATTTAGAAATAATTTGTTGAATCTCTAGGACTTTCATAAAATCTGAGAGTCGACCGCAACTGAATGAGGAGTGTCTAGTCTAGTGCTCAGACTTCTGGGTTTTATATGTGAGTGAAATGGCCAGAGGAATTTGGGGACTGCTTTAGCATTGTCAGCATTTACTTTGCCAAGAAAGGCATTAAAACAAGCAGAGCAGAGCAAAACACTCACCCACCCTCTGTTGCCATTACTTTCAGAAGAACATTAACATACAAAAGTAAGAGGGGCTCTGGCTGGTGCACTCAAGGTCAGAGCACCAACCTGGGCACTGAAGGGTCACGGGTTTTATTCCCTATCAAGGGCACGTACCTGGGTTGTGGGTTCCATCCAGGCAGAGTATGGGAGGCAGCCAGTTAATGTGTCTCTCTCTCATTGATGTTTCTCTCTCCCTCCCTCCTTTCCACACTCTCTGAAAAGCAATGGAAAAAAATATCCTCAGGTGAAGATTCACAAAAAACAAACAAACAAACAAAAAACAAGTAAGAGGAACATAATCACAAAATCGGGTAATCAGGGAAAGCATGCGGTGGCTGCCATTCCATCTTCCCAGTCCTGCTTGCTTTGGAGATAGTCGCGGCTTGCAGCTACTGGGCCTCTTCCAGACAGGACATCCTGACTGCCCCCAGGAGGCCCAGTGCGCTGTCAGCTAGAACCTGCATTCTGCCACGGTCAGGCAGTAAGCCATTCCCTGGGTTCCTTTCAGTTAGAAATGACATGAAAGCCAATATCGGGGGCTCCGTGTACATTGCCCCTGGGGGGCTTCTTTCTTGGCCTCTTCAGCAGATAAGACAACACCCTGTGTACATGTGGGTGTGTACCTATGCACATAAACACATGTACATATACAGTATATCAGAAATCATGAATTCACATCAGTGCTCATACAAATTCTCTATCCGTAGAGTATTGCTTCCTTCCCCCACTCATATTGGCATGTTCCTTCTCTCCCTGTGAGAACCCTGGCTCCTAACACATCTACTCACTCAATGCTATAGCACATCTAAACTCATCTCAGAATTACTGCATCTGTAACCGCTTAGATAAGCAAGCACAATAGAGTTCAGATTGATTTGTAATTTTCCCCTACCGCCACCACATTCAAAGCAGGAACATATAGTCAAGTATGATATTATAAATTGCTTGGATTACTTCTCCTTCCCACCTTTCTTCCTCCCTTCCCTTTTCCCCCTTTCTCTTTTTCTTTCTCCCTCTCTTCTTTCCCTCCAGTGTGACTATGGAATTCATGTGAAACATTATGTTTCCATTTGCTTTCCATTTAGGATTTTTTCTTTCCTTTCTTGTAGATTTAATGTTATTTTTTATATGTAGAACATTGATGTGCTTTCCAAACTCAAAGGTACAGGAGAGGCATTCAGAGCAATGTCACACCCAAGCTGGTGGTAACCAGTTTGGTCTTCTAACTTATCCATCCCTTCTCTTTATAATGCTAAGCAGACCATATGTATTTTTCTTACTTTCCCTTCTTTCTTATACAAATAAAAAATAAAAAATCTATGTTTCTGAACCCTGGGAAATGTATTATTTGCAACATATTCTTGAATTTGACTGGAACCTGTCACACTCCCTGCCGTTGCCCCTAGAAAAATGTGAGTTTTCAGGAGCGAAGGAGGACAGAATGGTAAAGGTTTCCGTGGGGGTACAACAAAAGTGCTTTAGAAAATTATGCAAAGACCCCAAGATTGCTAATGTGATTATTTATCTTTGACTGCTGGTGTGATTTTCCCACAGCTGTGACTCGCTCAGTTCAGTTATGCTTCCTACAGATGTCCCTGCAATTCTCAGTGCCTTACCAGAAGAAGACAGATTGGATATAGTCGATCGGTACAGTTTTTACCTTTGTCTCTAATGTAGTCTGTTTCCACAGTTATGCTGGATGCTGTGAGAGATTCAGAAGAGCATACAGTGCCTGAGCTTGCAATCCAAATGAGACCAGGCTCACAGTCAGTGAACCCCTAAGTAGATAAGATGCTAAATTCCTTGCAGAGGATGCAGTCTCTAGGTCTCAAATGTGCTGATCTTTAAGTGTCTGGGAGCTCCAGGGAGGGGAGAGCAGAGGCAGTGTGAGTGGGTTGGAAGACTTCAATGGTCATGTGGACTTGGGTCAGTACTTGAAAGACAGATAGAACTTGGAGAGGGATTAAAAAAACATAGGCCCGAAACCAGGGCCTTTACATTTAATTTTACTGATGAGCATCCAACAGCCAGTGGAAACATGTTCTTGAATCTCCTATCACTGTGCCCACATAAGCATTTTTATACATAAATCAATTAGTGAAATGCCCAGTATCTGAAACATATCTGATCTCCGGTCATCAGTTCTCCTAAGACCTGCCCATGTGCAGTGATACTTGGCAAAACTGGCAAAACCTGGGCATCTAAAGCAGAAATGAAGTCTGAACAGGAAGGCTGAAGTGTCTTCTATTCAAACCACCACTTGGGGGCATCCTGCCTGGCTGCTGCCACCAGGGCCTATTGGTGCACACTAGCTTGAAGTTCAGCAGAACAAGTCCTGTCTGGCAGGGCCATTGGGGAGCATTCAGCAAACCAAAACATAGCTAACCCCTACTTCATTCACTGCTGATGTGAAAACTTGTGATTCAGTTTCCTCACCTTTGAAATAATAGTGCCTACTTCATAGAGGGTTATCAGTTGAAGGAGATGATGATACTAATGATGAGGATGGTAACTACAGTAACTCACATTTGCTGAGCTGTCAGTGTGGATCAGGAGCAGTGCTTGGACTCATTTAATTGGCAGGATCAGCTCTTGTTAACATTCCGTCTTTAGAGGTAAGGAAACTGCTAATGGGAAGGTCATATTTGCAAAGCCACCAATATAGTGATTTGCATATAACAGCTGCTTAGTAATCGTTAACTCTCAACTTTATGGGACTGGAGCAACTTTTGCAGCTTTCACAGGTACTTTTCATAACAGAAACTTGCTAGGTCCACCTCTAGTCATGTCTCACTGCTGAATAGGGTTCCTGTTTGTGGTTCCAAACTTTGAGACTTTTGTTGCTTTTGGTGATCTTGGGAGCATTTCTCTTTACCCAAGTGTGGTGGAGACAGATGCTATCAAGCAATCCATTCTCTTCTTCTTCTAAAATAACAGAGTTGTTAAAACTAGGGGCTATATTTCCTAGCCTCCCCTGCAGTTAAGCTATCCATTTGACTAAGCCCTTGCCAAAGAACTGTGAGCAGATGTGAACTTTTCTACTTCTGAGGTCAGAACTCTTCAAGGAGTGAGTGTGCCTCCTCCACATTCCCTCACCCTTCTCTCTTCCAATTGATCTGTGCAGTGACCCAGCTGTAACCAGCAAACAGCAAAGGTCTAGCCCCAGGGCCAGCAAACTGGCCTACAGCCAAATCTGGCCTGCCCCCTGGCTTTGTGAATAAAGTTTAACTGTGACATAACACACCCATTTATTTGAGTATTTTCTAATTCCTTTCATGCTACAAAAAGCAGAGTTGAATAATTACACAAGGGATTGTGTGACCTGCAAACCCTTTACAGAAAAAGCGTGCTGACTTCCAGTCTAAGGGATAGCAGACCAAAGATAAAACTAGCCTCTTTCCCTTTAATTTCTTCTTTCACCCATAGATTATTTACATTGTTTAATTTTTTAAACAGTTATGGATTTTTTTAGTTATCTTCTTTGCAGTTGAATTCTATTCAAATTCCATTGTGGGCAGAGATTGTACTCTGAATGATTTCAATCTTTGGAACTCATTCAGGATTTCTTTATAGGCCAGGATATGGTCAATATTGGTAAATATTCTATTACACTTGAAAAGAACATGAATTCTGTAATCTTGTTTTAAAAATTGTTTTTTATTAGAAAGCAATTTATCAGCCCTCTGCTTCTTTTAACAAGGACTCAACAACGTAGGTAGAACTAACATTGAAGACCACAAGAATTGCATAATTCTTAAATGAGTCAGTATTTCTTTATTTAATTTGGGAAGAAAAAACTATTCCAGCTAAACGGTTTTCTTATTCCTTTTCAGTGAGCTCTGTGAACAGAATATAGAAATTATGTTGACTCCAGAAATGATCGAAGTGGAATTCCCTATGTTGGACCACAGGGACACCAAAAAGGAGAAGTAAGTGGATGCTTTGAGGCCTACTAAGAGGTGGCCTTGGATAAAATTTGCCCAACATGAACCACAGAACTTGTCATGTTGTCTGAATCCACATATCTCAGGTTTTAAGAGAGAGGTTTTCTATGCGTTTGATAATTAGATGTACATTTTATTTTAGGCACACTGCATTTCTTTAAATGCTGTTAGCAAATACGGCTTTAAAAACTCAATCTAATTTTTCCAGTTGCTTATCATTTAATCTCCGAGATGTGTTTGTTTCTTACTGATAGTGAAGGAGTTTCAACCCATATGAAAGGAGTTTCATGCCAGGCTCTGGAGGCAAATGAGACCTATGAGTCCCAACTCCACCACTTATGACATGTGAGATCACCAGCCAGGGTTACTTACCTTTAGTAACTGGGTCTCAGTTTCCTCATTTGTAACATGCAGAACACAAACTCTCTCAGGCAGTTGTGAGGATTAAATAAGATTCAAGTGTAAAGACACTGAGCTAGTTGCTAGATGTGAACCAGATGCTTGGCAGAAGTCTCCCTTTGCCTCTACATCAGGGGCTAGCCAGCTAAGCAAACTTCATCATCTTAAAGAAACTGGTATTGATTAATCTACACTAATAAAAGAGAAACATGCAAATTAACCATCTCTCTGCTATGCCCAGGAGGGAACATGCAAATTAGAAGGAGAAAGATGATGGCTGCCCAATTGCTCCAGGCGTGGAGTGGCCGGGCAGGGCAGGATGCCTGCTATGAGAGGGGGGGCAGAGTGATCTTCGGGAGTGGCACTCTGGCCACAGCGAAGATGAAGATGGCAGACTCCAGCTGGAGTGAAGGCCTGGGTCCTAGGTGCCAGAGGAAAACTGGTGCTAGAAGCCAAGGGAAGGAAGGCCTATTGCACGAATCTCTTTGTACAACAGGCCTCTAGTATTTTTATAATGGACATAACCACATATCATTCATATGGTTCATAAGTTTAAAATTCCAGGTATACTTTTAAAAATTCTTTTTATTTAAAAAAATGCTTTTTATTATTAAAAATAATCAAAAACTGCTTGGCTGGTGTGGCTTAGTGGTTTAGGGTCAACCCATGAACCAGGAGATCATGGTTCGATTCTTGGTCAGGGCACATGCCCAGGTTTCAGGCTAAATCCCTAGTAGGAGGTGTGCAGAAGGTAGCTGATCAATGATTCTTTGTCATCATTGATGTTTCTAACTCTCTCTCTCCCTTCCTTTATCTGAAGTCAATAAAACATATTTTAAAAACTAAAAAAAATATATAAAGAATAAAATAAAAACATAACCCTACCACCTAGAAGCAGTAACTTATACATTTTGCTGTATGGTCCTCCAAATATTTATTTATTTAAGTAAATAAATGTACATATGTTTTACCAAAGTTCAATCGTATTATTTATATTACTTTGTCTTTTAATATATATATATATTGATTTCAGAGAGTAAGAGAGAGAGAGAAACATCAATGATGACAGAGAATCATTCATTGTCTGTCTCCTGCATGCCCCATACTGGGAATTGAGCCCACAACCCAGGCATGTGCCCTGACTGGGAATCAAATTGCGACCTCCTAGTTCCTGGGTCAAAGCATAATCACTGAGCCACGCCGCTGGGCTACACTTTTATTTAGCAATCTATATATATAAAAGGCTAAGTGACCAACTGACAAGCCTATACATTGAAGCACACTGGCAATTTAAAAATAAATGTTGATTCCCGCATGTGTGATACATATAAAGCTCTCGCTGGCACAAATCACACACGTGTTTTGATCTGACATTGTCAATCATGAATTTGGTTGTTTTTGTTGACATTCTGAAGTTGAAAGAAAGTGGCAGTGTATCCAAAGACCAACTATTGGCAAAACAGAAATGTAGACTGCCTCATGCTCACATATTATTGATATTATTATTTATTATTTACTTATTAATCAGTTTATATATTATTTTCATATACATTTTACTTTCTTTCATCTGTGACACTTCTAATAGAGAAAGAGTGATATTAAAATATTTCTTCTAATTAATATCTTTTCAATGTACACAAATCCATGCACGGGACCACTAGTATATCATAAGCATATATTTTTAAATACTAACATACATCATTATATTTCACTGGTAGATGTACCTTAATTTAGTTAATTATTCATCTTATGATGATCATGTAAATTCTTTTCAATGTTTTGCTGTTACCAGTAGTGCTTCAGTAAACATCCTGTGCCATAATTTCTTGCAAACTTATCAGAGTGTTTCCTTAGGATAAATTCCAAGAAATGTAAATGCTATAACAATGTGCATTGTAAAGTTTTAATACATATTGTTTAATTGCCACCCACAAAGTGCATCAGTGTACCTCCTATTAGGCAGAGGTCAGGACTCCCCACATTCAAATGCCCTCAACAAAATATTATAATGTTTTTAATTCTTTACCAATATGATAGATTTTAAAATGTCCATCTTCTTGTTTTAACTTTAACTTCTTTTGTCTTCCAAAGATATTAAAATTTTCATTAGTTTATCAACTTTTTTTTTTTTTACGAGGGGCCAGCAGCCAGGGAAAGGAAGGCCCATTCTTGCATGAATTTTCATGCATTGGGACCTTTAGTTTATTTATAAGCATCCCTCATATATTAAAGAGAATTGCCTTTTCTTATATGTGTTATAAATTTCTCAGTTCATCTTTTCTGCCTTTTTTTTAGAAAGGGAGTAGAAAGCAGGAAGGGAGAGGGAAGAGAGAGACAGAGAGATGTGAAAGAGATATATCGAGCAGATGCCTCCTACATACACCCCAAACTGGGACAGGATCCAAACCTGCAACCTAAGTATATTACCTTGACCAGGAATCAAACCTGAAAACCTTGGGTGCACTGGCCAATGCTCTAACCACTTCACCAAACCAGCCAGGGCTATAGGCCCTGCCTTTGTTTAAAGGAATGCCCACATCTTAGAGTAGTGTGGGTTTCCTTCAGTCTCTTTGTGATGGTTTCAGAGACCTACAGAAACAAGCTCTTCACCAGACCCTGGTACACATCTTGTTCCCTTCCAAAGACACCCAGCTCCAACAGAGGGAGCGACAGCTGTGGATTGCTGAGAGCTCCAAACAGGATACTTAGGGCCAGTTAGTGTTTGACATTGTCCTGCACTAACAGATCTAACTAATACATTGACACAAAACCAAACAGACAGCCAAAAAAAGCCCCAAATGAAAGAACAAGATAATTCTCCAGAAGAAGAGATAAATGAAATGGAGATAAGAAATTTATCAGATATATAATTCAGAATAATGATGGCAAAGATGCTCAATAGTATGAGTAAAGATTTAGTAACTTCATATCAGTGAGTTAGTAGACAGGGTAGAAATAAATCATACACTCAGAGAACCAAAAAGAAAAAACAATTAAAAAACAGAAGGACAGCTTAAGAGAGTGGTGGGACAATATGAAATGTAACAATATTTGCATAATAGGAGTGCCAGAAGGAGAAGAGATAGAGAACATGTTTGAAGAAATAATGGCAGAAAACTTCCATAACCTGTAAAGGAGAAAGCACACAAGTCTAGGAGGCACAGAGAGTCCCAAGCAAGAATAACCCAAACAGGTCCATGCCCAGACACATCATAATTAAAATTCTGAAAATCAAAGACAAAGAGAAAATCTTAAAGGCAGCAAGAGAAAAGCAATTTGTTACCTACAAAGGAGCTCCCATAAGGCTGTCAGTTGATTTCTCATCAGATGCTATAAACCAAAATAGAATAGCATGAAGTGTTCAAGGTAATGAAAATAAGGATTTGAAACAAAGATTACTATATCTAGCAGATTTATCATTTAAAATAAATGGTGAAAAAGTTTCTTAGACAAAAAAGAAAAAAAAGGTCCAGCAATAAGAGAAGGATCTCTTACTTTTTGAGACAACATGGAGAGTACTGTGCTAAGCAAAATAAGCCAGTCAGAGAAAGACAAGTATCAAATGATCTCACTCATGTGTGAAATCCAATGAACAAAATAGATCCAGAGATATAGAAGCATGGAACATATTGTTGAATCTCAGAGGGAAGGTGGGGGAGGGTGGGTGGGAGATTAACCAAAGAAATTGTATGCATATATGCATAACCCATGGGCATAGACAGTAGGAGGGTGAAGGCCTAGGGTGGGGAGCAGGAACAGTCTAGAAGGGGTCAATGGAGGAAATAGGAGGATATAAGTAAGACTTACAACAATAAAGTTTAAGAAAGAAAGAAAGTGGGGTAGGAGGGATGGAGGGAAGAAGGGAGGGAGGAAGAAGCTCTTCTCAGAAAATAGCTTGGCAGTGTCTGCTAAAAGGAAATTTAGGAAATAACAATTTTAAATAGAATTTCAGTGGCCTCTATTTTGATCAATTAATTACCAGTAAAATATCATGTTGCACTATATAGCACATGAAACCTCCCATATCTCAGCAAATAGATGCCCTTTGCACTACATTTTGTTTCAGGTTCCAAACAGTTGACTAGGAGTTTTAAATTAAAACTTCCTTTTCTATTTCAAAAAGTAGATATATAGAATAGCTTGTCCTGTGAATGAGGGATATCCAGTACCTCTCTGCTTATTTGCTCTTTAACTTGGTTTTTCATCCTGCAAACAATATTTAATGCCTCTGGATTATCAAATAATTATTAAATGAAATAGAAGTTATTACTTTATATACCCACCCAAAGTGGTCTGTCTTTTTTTTTCTTTTTCAATGTATGTTAGCTACTTTACCAAACAAAATAAACTGAACATATTTCGCACACCCAATTAGTTTCCAATTTTTTCAAAATACATTTCAATAAACATAGCCGTACATTTTGAATTCAAATATTTTGCAGTTTAAATTGATTTTGTACATTTTTTCATGTGTTAAAATTGTCAACATAATTTATCATTTTATTGACTGACTAGTATTCCAACAGGTACTATCCCATAGATGATTTTCAAAAGTTCTTTTGGTTCAGAAATTTTCTTTAGCTCTATCACTATCTGATGCTCAGTTTTGTCTTTTTTGTCCTCCTTGTTTCTTCTCCTCACTCCTTCAGCCTCAGCCTCACTGTCAGGCATACACACAACCAGAGCGCGGACAGGCAGGGACAGAACAAAAGGAACACGCCAGCAGTGTTTGATTCCCCCAGGAAGACTGCTGACTATTTGGTTCCTGGCAAATACTATTTTCATGAATACAGAGAACCATCTGCTCTCCCTCAATAGCTGTGATTAACCTATACTTTCTCTGCTACTCTCCTGAGAGTGGTGACCTCTGCTCTCTCAATACCCACGAAGGGAATCATGTAAAATGTCCAGGAAACTGCAAGACTAATTTGATTCAATATTAATGACTGATATCTTTAAAGAGAGACATGACCTATATATTTTTAAATGATTCCATAAAATGGTGCCAATTAATTTTTTAAGTATATATATTAGGGAACATTTTAATTCTCCATTTTCAGATATTTCTGCTTTTGCAAAACTACCAGGCATGTGCAGAACTTTGCACTTCACCCTCTATAGAAAATGTTTCAAAATCACTTGATTTTCTAATGTATTCTTCTGTCGAGGCAGATCATATGGCTGAGCTCACTCTTTAGACATCTGTCCTTTGAACCAAATTCACTCATCCTTTCCTTCCACATACTGGGAAAGTTCTACCCAGCAACTCCTTGCCACACCCAGCAAAGTTCTGGGCTCCAGTCAGCCACTGCTCATCCAGGAGCTTAACCCTCCCTCTAGCCCCCACCCCACATCCCACTTTCTGGAATCTTCATCAGAGTCAGAGATACTGTGTGTCAACTTTATTTACAAACATGAAGACTCAACTAGCCAACTGAGCATTCAGAAGACATAGTGCTAGGATGTCTGTGAATCATTTCTCTCTCCACTTGGCAATAGTACTGGGAGATGGGGATACCACCGTTTCTACATCTGAAAGGAAGACTGAGCATTTAGGCAACTCCCTTTCTCTAAGCATGGCTTGGTTTTTTTTCCAAATATATATATATATATATATATACACACACACACACACACACACACATTCACATACACACACACATACATATACACATACACATACATACACACACACACACACACACATTATATATATATATATATATATATAAAATTTAGTATTAAATTAATTTAATTCCTTAAATCTTCACTGAGGCTCTGGTGGATGGCTCGGGTGTTCTGTGAGTGCCCTGATGTATCCTTGTCTGGTTCTTTGATATTTAGAGAGGTGAGAGACCAGGCACAACCAACGGAGAAGACAGGAGAAAAAGTACTGGAGGAGATGAAGAATGTGCGGGCCAAAGCTCTCAACGCATACCTGATTATAGAATAAAAACCAGCTGCTTGGTTCCTCTCATCTGCTTTCTGCAAGTCACTGTGGTCCTTTGTGTCCATTTATGTTCCAGCCATTAAAGTTTCTAGAGAGAAAAAAAAGGAATGTGGATATGTGGATGATGTATATATTTTTGTTATAACTTTTCTTTTTAAAAATAAAAGGTCATTAGTATGATGGCAATGTCTAAAGCTTCTAGGTGGGAGATTTCGTGCAGGACAAAGGCTTCCAGTGGGGAGTGAGCCTCTGTGGAAAGGCGAGGAACCAGGTGCTGAGAGTCCGGGGTAGGGGTGGTGCCAGAGCCAGAGGTGTGAGGCTGTGGGGAGGGGCACTCGCCCACCTCTGCGCAGAACCAGCCCCTCACTGACTGTGTCTTTGGCAGCCATTTCGGGAGAAATCAGCCTTGGCAGGACTTTGGCTCCCAAGTAGTTAGGAGTTGGCAGACACTAGGGAGGGGGATTAGAAATGGAGGGGACTTTGTGGGGCAGAGCTTACAGGCTGGTTTGAGAGCAACTGGAGGAAAAACACCCCTCTGGGAACTCTGAGAAGCACCTGAGGCAAGAGATCATTGCCAAGGGGCTAAGGGGCCCTGTAAACATTTAAGAAATCAGGCCTTTGATTGTGTTTGTCAACATGGCTTCATTCACTTACACCAGCTGGTAAGGCTTATGGCAGTGGAGTACAATCCTCATCCGAGGCTATTTTTCCATTGATTTTTAGAGAGTGGAAGAGAAAGGGAAAAGCAGAGAGAAATATCAATGTGAGAGAAGCACATCAATTGGTTGTCTCCTGCACGAGCACCCACCTGGGCCGGGGCCAGGGAGGAGCCTGCAGCTAAGGTACATGCCCTTGACTGGAATCTATCCGCTCTGCTCAGCCACCGCACCCTCTCACGGGTCCTCTGGCAGGCCAGGTACATACCACTGAGCCAAAACAGCTAGGGCAGCACTTGGACTACTAGTATATATAACAACCCATAATTATACAAATATATCTGGATGTATTTCTTCCATTATTCTTATGCACACATTTAAATAGCTGATATCAGGCTGTATATACAATTTTGAAAGGCCATTTCATTAATTCATTGAGCCTGTCATTTTTCGGGGGTTTGTTTTTCCACTGTGAAACCAAAACCAAGACCAAGACCATCCCAGCCCCATGTGCAAAATACAAGTCTTTATCACTATTATGCATCAGTTCCTGTGGGGAATGTCCTAGGGGGAGGGAGGCGCAGAGGGAGACACCAGTAACGGTGGCAGAGCCCAGTTGCCACTCCTCAAAACTAGGTGTACCAGGTACAGCAGTGCCCAGCTACATTTGAGTTTCAAGTATACAACAAATAGCGCTTTATGCCCCAGTAGCATATGTAGTATATTACACTAAAAAAAGTAATTTATTGTTGTCCTAAAATCATAGTTAACTGGTGTTCTAGATCTTCATTTGCTGAATCTGGCAACCCTACTCAACACCCAGTGGTTTTGAGAGATAATGTCTGAGTGGATATTGAGTGAATGAGACAGAGGCAGTAATTAACATGGGAGTTGTGTGTGAGGCTTGAGGCAGGCTTTCCATCCAAGTAGAACAGTTTTCCTTGGGGCCTCACATGTGCCAGGCCCTCTGCTGATCCATGAAAGCAGTGCTCCTTCAGTCCTCAAACCTTTCCAGAAAGAGGCTGTATGACTTGTCCCCAGGAGAGAAACCCAAAGTTCCCGAAGCCAGGTGACTCCCCAAGCTGGTGAGGCCCCAGGAGGCCTGTGACTTTGAGGCCTGGGCAGAATCAGGAAGGGACTTTCAGGCACTCAGAGACAGTCCAGTTGTAGGTGCTGGTCAAGAGGGGCGGCTGGAGTCAGGGCACCGTCTTCATTCAAGGGTCACAGCAGACCCTGTGTTCTCTCTCTGCCTCCTCCCCCTTCTCGTCACCAATCTCCTCTTTTTTAAGCTACAAATGTGTCCCACATTATCAGCTTAAGGCAGCAATTTTTAACTTTTTTTCAACTCCTGGCACACATAAACTAATTACTAAAATTCTGCAGCACACCAAAATATATCTTTTCTGCCGACCTGACCAAAAAAAGGTTATAACTTTGATTCATTCACACCAGATGGCGATGGATGTGTTGGCTGCTGTCATGTTTTATTTGACAATCGAAGGGAAAAGAGATCAGTGCCCCTAGCTAAATAGTCGGGTATTGCATGTTTTAAAAATTATTGTGGCACAGCAGCTGAAAATCGCTGGCTTAAGAGATAAAATGAGGTCACAATACTTTTACTATGCAAAGTCCAAAATTCATATCTCCCACCTCACCCCCACCAGAAAATGGTGTACTTGCCTTCCAGGGGATAGTTTTGTTCCCAGGATAAGTCCATGCACCCAGGGACCACACACTGCCCCTGGACGGGGCCTGATGACCACTCGGGAGCCCTGGGCCTGGGCTGCCCCCACATGGGGTATCTCTGCAGGTGCGGGAGGGGAGAGCAGGCACTGCACGTGACTCGGGCCTGGAAGACAGCACAGAGCACATGCGCACACCAACAGATGGTTGGGAATATGTCCCAAGGCTGGGACAGCAGGGGAAGACACAACTCGATCATCACATTAAGAGTGTACTAGGCACCCCAGTAAAGATGATAAGTTTTTAAAAATGTAACGTGTACACAAAAAGAGCACAAAGTGAAAGAGTATGGCTCAATAAATGTTCACAAGGTGAGCATACTTGTACAACTCCACAAAAGAGTGTATTAAGGGAACTTACATAGGAGGTATGTCCCAGGCGGCACTAGAAGCCATGATACCCTCTACACCACATAGCAGGTCCTAGGAGTACATAGGACAGGAGGGCAGGAGGGATCTGCCCCAGACAAGGGGAAACTGTCTATTATGCTTCCCATAATAGGGTCCCGGGAACCAACACAACCCAGAGCACTGTGGGGCATGGGGAGGAGTCAGACAACCTCTGAGGGGGTTTAGGGAGTGACCTCTCTTCTGTCCTGGATCTAGCTTGCAGATCTGGCAGTGCCCAGGCAGTGATCACAGCAGAAAACGGGCTGTCCTCCACAGGAAACACGCACGCACGCACACATCTGTACACAAAATGTACACTTATACACAAACTCCACTGGAGCTGCTGAGCCATCCAGGAGCCAGGAACCAGCTGGTCCAGGAAGGGACACTATTACAGCTGACCCTGGGCAAAACCCAGATTTCACACATGCATGATGTCAGGTGTGACAAGAGCTACAAAGGACACTGAAGTAGGAGAGAGGAGCCTGCCAGAGAAGGTGCCACTGAGCAGAGACATGAGGGAAGGAGACAGCTTTCTGGGCAGAGGGGGCACATGCTGAGGCCCTCAGAGGGGTGTGCCTGGCCTCCCAGAAGATCCATGAGAGCCAGTGGCTGAGCACAGTGAGTTGAGGGGCAGGTGGGGCTTGAACACAGAAGTGCAGGCGCAAGTCACGTGAGGTCTCGTGGCCAGGACACAACTTTGGCTTTGGATTTCATTCTAACTGAGATGCTGAGCCCTCGGAGAGTTTTGACCAAGGGAATAACATCAGCTTTTTCTGTTCTGGACAGACTTTCTGGGCCTCTGTGGCGCAGGAACCATATGGAGCAGGGATGCAAAAAGGGAGGCCATGAGGGGAACCTGGCACCACATGTTCCTCTCAGAACTCGGGCTGTCTGGCACCAGGCCTTTTGGAGAATGGCTGGCAAGCTCATCTTAGGGTTGGTATCATGTGGCACTAACAAAGGAAAACATGGGTGCTCCGGCTGGAGCATGAGGGCAAGGTCGAGTGGAAAGACCCTGGGAAACTTGTCCCCTGCCTGCCATCCTAAGCCAGTGTGTTGTTGTTTTTTTAATTTTTACTTTAAAATAATTTTAGACTGAAGGGAAATCTGCAAAACTAATACAGAGCTCCCCCGTTTATGTCACCAAGCTCCCCGCAGTGGTAACATACACCTGGCAACCCGCACAATTATAGGAGCAGGACTTGGAAGTTAGCACCGTGCTCCTGCCTGATGCTCTTTTATTTTCCCAGGATGCCATGCTGCATTCAGTCAGTCTCCTTTGTCTCTTCTAATCTGCCATACTCCTCAAGGTCTCTTCTTATCGCCACAACCTTGACACTTCGGGCGTAGTTTTCTAGCATCTCCTACAGTGTGGGTTTGTCTGATGTGTTCTCATGATTAGGATGAGGTTATGCATCCGCAAGAAATCCACAGGAGCGGCGTGTCGTGTCGTGCTCAGTGCCTCTTAGCAAGGGTACATACTGTCGGTGGGTCTTACTACTGATGATTAAACTTGACTGTCTGCTGAGTACTTCCACTGAAAATTTTCCAATTTTCCCTTCAAAATATCTCAGAGGAGATGGTTTGAGAATATGCAAACATCCTATTTCTCCTCAACTTCACTGGTGGTTCTCATTTACAACAGTAATTACCACAGTGTTTGCTTACTAGTAATGAGGATTCCCATGACCTGCCTCCACCTTCCCTCCCTCCCTCATTCATTCATTCATTCATTCTTTATATCAGAATAGAATGATGGATATTTGTTTTATTATGTGAGTTATACTTCCACACCATCATTATTTATTTTAACTGCTCAAACTGTTTCAACTTTGGCCACTGGGAGTTAGTTCCCTCGGGTTGACTCTGTCCTTTAAACATGCCCTCATCCTTCTTAAAGCATTTTCTTACTTTCTGACATTACAAGATATCCTGGTTTATCTTGTATTTTCTCTGCCTCAAACCCTGGAGTTAACTATTTCTCCAAAGAGCCTTGGTTCCTTTTATCGGGGAATGATGCTAAAATAAAACTTTTCTTCCCACCTTCTAAGTTTTTCTAGGTTAATCTGTTTTAATAGAGACAGATTAACAGGAGAAAATCAAATTTGTAATATGTATGCACTGGGAATTCACAGAAGCATGAAAATTCCCAAAGACTTTAAGGTAAAATTGAGTACAAGAGGAAGTGGAGTTCGGGGACTGAGATTTCAAAGGAACTAGGCAGTTTACAGGTTGAGTAGTTGTGGAACATTCATAGCAGATAAATTCTTTTTTTTTTAAATATATATTTTACTGACTTTTCACAGAGAGGAAGGGAGAGAGATAGAAAGAAACATTGATGAGAAACATCGATCAGCTGCCTCCGGCACAACCCCTACTGGGGATGTGTCTGCAACCAAGGTACATGCCCTTGACCAGAATCGAACCTGGGACCTTTCAGTCCGCAGGCCGACGCTCTATCCACTGAGCCAAACCAGTTTTGGCTCATAGCAGATAAACTCTTGCTAGGCAACCCAGAAACAACTGGCCCTATAACCCAGCCACCTGGCTTCCCCCTGCAGCCCTCCATCGATCACGATCAGTTCAGATCAGGCCAAGGCGGGCATCCTGCGACTTCCTTCCTGCAACAGGCCTTTCTATGTGAATCTCTTAGGCAGGAAAGAGGGAGGGTCAAAGGTTCGTTCTGAGTCTTTTGTTTTTTAATAACCAGCGTAAGATCAATATCCCAATATCCAAAAGGTTAGTTTTAAGAGAGCAAAACTTTGGTCCCTTTCACTTAGAAACCAAGTAGCTCATCACCACTGGGGTCTCACTGCTTCTAGTCTCTCTCAGTGGACAGAGCTTGGGAATATACATGTTCATGCTAACACACACGCATAACCACGTCTGTATATCTATCTAGCTAAAAAAAACCTGGAATGATACTGCTATTTCTAATTCAGTCCAGCCTGTGAGGTTCACTTTAGCTTTCCCCTTCCTCATTGGTAACTTCTTCCTCCAGCAGTGCTAATCCCACCCTCATTGTCCGAAGTGTGACTTATCCATTCAGTGTTAGCATATCCACAGAGTAATGTCAGAATTGTAACACATCTCCCTGTGGGAAACGCATGTACTAACTAGATCACGGTACTTGAGTTCCTTTTGTCTTTGATGTTATAGGGTCCAGTTAGAACACAGTTTTCCTAGGTTACTCAGGTTGGTTTTCTTTTTCTCTCCATTCCTGTCAGTATGGTTATGTTACACATCTGGGATACGGTCGAGTTCACTGCTTATATCTACCTTGAAGTCCCCTGCACCCTCGCAGGTTTTAGCTGTTTGTTTATATGTGGACATGCGAAGGGTATGTGAAGCATCACAATGGTCTGAGAGCCAGACTAGGGCAAGTGTCCTGCCTCCTCATTCCTACTCCCAGCTCCCATTCCCTCATCTTATTATTACCCCATCAGACTATCCCCTGTAGGAAATCAGTCTCTGCAGTTTCCAGTTTATCCTTCTGATTGGTAATCTTTCTTTTTTTTTAATTAAATATATTTTATTGATTTTTTACAGAGAGGAAGGGAGAAGGATAGAGAGTTAGAAACATCGATAAGAGAGAAACATTGATCAGCTGCCTCCTGCACACCCCCTATTGGGGATGTGCCTGCAACCAAGGTACATACATGCCCTTGATCAAATTTGAACAAGGGACCCTTTGGTCTGCAGGCCGACTCTCTATTCAGTGAGCCAGACTGGTTAGGGCCTGATTGATAGTCTTTTCACAGCTTCCAGGGGCTGAGAACCCTGTATCCCTCCTATGCACTCACCGGCTTCAGCCGTCTCATTATTCTGTCTTTACACCTGCACCTTCACACCTGCTGCTTCTAAGACTCCATCACTTTCTGGCCTTCAAGTCCCTCACAGCTCAGGCTTCCCCAGGCCCTGGCCCTTGGGCCCTGAACTACTTCTGGGGTAGGAACTAAGTCATCTCCCAGAGTCTAGTCCTCATCACTACTGAGGAGGGCAGGGCCCCATCAGGCTTTCTCAGGGAGCTGCTTCCAGGGACGTCCACCTTCCACCCCACTAGCCGCTGCACTCAGCACTTCCAGCCAGTGGTTTCTGAGCCCCTGCAACTCACCTACCCATCCCTGCCTTCTTCCTAGCAGCCAGTACTGCATTGTTTGTGTGAGCTTTCTTGCTGAGAGCTTGTTATATTGACTTTTAACCTATTCTCATGTCAGGGCATGTATCTGTATCCATCTATTTCCCCATCTACAGCCTAGAGCCAATGCCTTTTATTTCTGCCCCTGCCGTCCAACGCCCATCTTCACCTGTGGCCCCTGGAATGGGCTGAGTATACAGTGGTACCTCGAGATACTAGTTTAATTCGTTCCGTAACCTTGCTCGTATATCAAGTTGTTCCTATCTCAAAGCAAATTTCCCTATTGAAATCAACTGAAATGCCGTTAATCCATCCCAGCCCCCAAAATGCCACCCCAGTTGTTCTTGTGTTTTTGAATAAGAAAAATGTATTTATAAATGACAAATATTGTATAAAAACATAGTAAAAGAGAACATAAAGGAATAAACTGGTTTTGTAAAGTGTATTTACCTACTCGTTACACTCTTAATGCTACACTTTATCCCTAAACTGAATGTAACTTAACTAATCTTCACTGAACTTAATTGCTACTGGTCTTTGCATTTTTGGCCGATTTCAAAAAAAACGTGTCCAACGAAGTTTGCCTCTTCCTCCCTTTCAGAATGTTTCTGAAATGGGTGAGGCAAGTTTCATTGAAAAGCTCCGATGCACGACCAGTAGCAACTTTTTTGGGGTGTTTCTTTTCCACGAAGTGTGACACCCTCTCCCACATTCCTAAGATCTCCTTTATCTCACTTGTAGAGATCTCCTCCACCTCTGGCTCCTCCTCAAAACCAGTTTATTGGAGAACCTCCGGATGTTGCTGAGACTGCAACTCTTGTAACTCCTCCGTGGTGAGTTCTAGAGAGTGCTCCTCGACAAGTTCATTCATGTCTCTCTCATCCACCTCCAGGCCCATGGATTTTCCCAGAGACACTATCTCCTCCTCCACTGGCACCTCGGGTTCTAATCCTTGGAAGGTCCTTTTGGCTACGGCCTCAGGCCACAGCTTCTTCCATGCAGAGGTCAAAGTCCTCATTGTAACACCCAGTCAGGCCTGATCAATAATTCTGAGGCATCTCACGATGTTAAAGTGGTTCTTTCAGAACTCTCGAAGGGTGAGGTTTGTGTTCTCCGTCACCTCAAAGCAGCACCGGAACAGGTGCTTGATGTACAGCTTTTTAAAATTAGAAATCACCTCCTGATCCATGGGCTGCAGGATAGGAGTGGTGTTGGGAGGTAGGTAGACAACCTTTATAAACTTGAACTCTTTGAGGAGTTCATCTTTGAGGTTCGGTGGGTGAGCAGGAGCATTGTCGAGGACGAGGAGGGCTTGCATGGTTAGGTTGTTTTCCTGTCAATATTTCTTAACAGAAGGGCCAAAACCAGGTTTACCCACTCCACAAAGAACTGCCTGGTGACCCATGCCTTTGGGTTTGCCCTCCATATAACTTGCAGTTTATCTTTTAAAATCTTATGTGGAAGAGAATCCAAGATGGCGGCATAGGTAAACACCTACACTGCTGCTTTGCACAACAATTTCAAAACTACAACTAAAAGACAGAACGGACATCATCCAGAACCACAGGAAAGCTGGCTGAGTGTAAGTTCTACAGCTACAAGGAAAGAGAGGGGCTCACGGAGACCCAGAGGAGCTGCAAAAAGCCGAGGTACGGAGACGCGCGCTCTGAGAGAGCGGGCGCCAGAGGACCTGGCTGGCTTTCTCTGGCGGGAGGGAAACGGAGACTCCCAATGGCATTGAACCCCTTATCTTACAACACTAAACCCCAGATCCAGCTGAAACTCATATGGGGGGGAGTTTGGACTGTGAAAAGGGAGAGGTGCATGGAAATTTAGGGGAGTCGCAGAAGATCAGATCCGCTCTGGCACGCGCACGGTGCTGCGCGGAGGACAGATTGCTGATTGTGCTGCTGGCTTTCGCGAGTGGGCAGGAGACAGACCCTCCGAACTGTGCCACTTCTGAGTCCATTAGGCCCCTGTTTCGGGCAAAACCCTGGGGACCCAGACTCGTGTGGTCCTAGTGCGTAGGGGAGCCGGAAAGGCAGCGGTTAGAGGCGCTGCGGGTGCGTGGGCGCACAAGGACCGCTCCAGCCATTACCCAGTCACCTGAGACTCAGGGGCCGTGGAGGGCGGGGCCAACTGGAAGGCACGGCGGTCCCTTAAGCCCTGAGACTCCACCCCTCCCAAGCTCAATAGAGGCTTCTGTGGTTTTGCGTCTGGTATCATAAGGCTGAATTCAACACAGAAGTTTCCCCAGCATAGTGAAAATGCTGAGACAAGGGAAGGGATCACAAACAAAAGAAATGGAGGGAAAAAAACGACTGGATATAGAGTTCAAAACCACACTTATAAGGTTTTTCAAGAATATGCTAGAAAAGTTGGATAAATTTAGTGAGACCCAAGAGGAGATGAAAAAGGACCAACTAGAGATGGAAAAGTTCCAACTAAAGATGATAAAGGACCAAATAGAAATTAAACATACATTGACTGAAATAAAAAATATTATACAGAGTCCTAACAGCAGACTAGAGAAAGGCAAGAATCAAGTCAATAATTTGAAATATAAAGAAGCAGAAAACACTCAACTGGAAAAGCAAGAAGAGAAAAGAATCCAAAAATGTGAACATAATGTAAGGAGACTCTGGGACAGCTTTAAGCATACCAACATCAGAATTGTGGGGGTGCCAAAAGAAGAGAGAGAGCAAGATACTGAAAACCTATTTAAAGAAATAATGACTGAAAACTTCCCACATCTGGTAAAAGAAATAGACTTACAAGTCCAGGAAGCACACAGAACCCCATATAAAAGGAATCCAAAGAGGACCACACCAAGACACATCATAATTAAAATACCAAGAGCAAAAGACAAAGAGAGAATATTGAAAGCAGCAAGAGAAAAACAGTTTATTACCTACAAGGGAGCACCCATACGACTGTCAGCTGATTTCTCAACAGAAACGATGCAGGCCAGACGGGAGTGGCAAGAAATATTCAACGTGATGAATAGCAAGGGCCTACAACCAAGAATAATCTATCCAGCAAAGCTAACATTCAGAATTGAAGGGCAGATAAAGAGCTTCACAGATAAGAAAAAGCTAAAGGAGTTCATCAACTTCAAACCAGTATTATATGAAATGCTGAAAGGTACTCTT
Organism: Lasiurus cinereus; assembly: GCA_011751065.1. Lineage (NCBI taxonomy): Eukaryota > Metazoa > Chordata > Mammalia > Chiroptera > Vespertilionidae > Lasiurus > Lasiurus cinereus. The sequence continues at coordinate 59,359,600 of JAAGEH010000393.1, forward strand.
TAAGAAGAGGAAGAAGAAAAAGGTAAAAGCCAAAAAATTATGAATAACAAATACATATCTATCAACAAATGAATCTAAAAATTAAGTGAATTAAAAATTTGATCAACAGAATAAACTGGTGAATATAATAAACTCAGGAGCACAGAAAGGGAGTGGACTGATAATTCTCAGGGGGGAAGGGGTGAGGGATGTACAGGGAGAGACTGGACAAAAATCATATACCTATGGATGAGATCAATGGGAGGGAGCTAAGCGCAGAGGGAAAGGTGGGAGCTGGGTGGAGGAGTGCTATGGAGGGGAAAAAAGAGAAACAAATGTAATAATCTGAATAATAAAGATTTAATTTAAAAAATAATAAATAAATAAATAAATAAATAAATAAATAAAAATAAAATAAAATAAAATCTTATGTGACTTAAAGACTCTGGGGTTTTCCGAATGGTATACGAGCAGAGGCTTGATCTTGCAGTCGCCACTCGCATTGGCACACAGTGTGAGAGTTAGCCTATCCTTCATGGGTTTGTGGCCTGGCATCGCCTTCTCCTCTGCCATTATATAAGTCCTATTCGGCATCTTCTTCCAGAAAAGCCCTGTCTCGTCACAGTTGAAGACTTGCTGGGGGATATATCCTTTGGCTTCTATCAGTTCGGAAAAAGTTTTGAGGTAATCCTCAGCTGCCTTCACATCCGAACTTGCTGCCTCACCATGCCTGACGATGGAGTGAATGCCGGACCTTTTCCTGAAGTTATCAAACCAGCCTCTACTGGCTTTAAATGAGTCTTTCGATGCTTCGTCCGTGGAAGTGCGTGGGGTCTGCTCCAGCAAATCACCGTAAATCACTCGTGCCTTCTCGCATATAATGCCCTGTGTTAAAGTATCTCCTTTAAGCTGCTTCTCCCCACACCATCAGTAGACTCTCCATCTTTTCATGGAGAGAGCTACGGAGCTTAGAAATTATTGTAACACCCTTAGCTGGCGTTATACCCTTTATTGACTCCTTCTGTTTAAGCACAGTGCATATCGTTGAAGTACTACGCCCATACTGCCTCGCCAAGTCAGCCACTCGCACACCTTGCTCATATTTTTCACGCTTTAATTCAATAGACATCATCCTCTTCTGAGCACTGACCTTTCCACTCGCTTTCTTCGGACCCATGGTTATAAAAAGAAATGTGATAAAATATGTAAATGTACAAAAGATGCTTTGACAATGAGGTAAACAAGCACACTGACTGAGGCATGGGAAACTATGAGACACTGGAGTCGCGGTAAACTGGTGGGTCCTGTGCAGCTGGCCGATCCACGCGATTACTCATATCTCAAATGTTGCTCGTATTTCAAAGCAAAAAATCGCTCGCTCGATGGCTCGTATCTCAAAAATTTCGTATGTTAGGGCACTTGTATCTCGAGGTACCACTGTATTGGGGATCTGATGCCACCTGGTGGATGCCACAAGAAAGTCCTCTTCTGCCTAGGATTCCCACCATAAAGCCAAGAAACACAACTTCCAAATATGAATGATCCTCTCTGCTTTCCTTCCTTTTTTCAGACAACCACGAGGTGGAAAAGGGCAAGAAGAACTTATATAGATTATTTTCTGGGATGAGCCCCATAGAAAAAGTTCCTCCAGTGAAATCATTGGCCACATGAAGTTTGAGGGCTTCCTGTGGGGTCAGAACCAGGTTCCATAGACATCCTGATGTAATCAAGGGCTGGCTGAGGGCATGAGGCACTCAGGCTTAAACAGCTGTCCCTGAAGTCTGCCAGCTTGCTCTCTCCTGCATCCACTTGGGTTATCACCTCATTTCTCTCTAACGCCCAAACTATATAAAACCAAAGAACCTCAGAATAGGTCACTAAGCTGCTTCATTTTACAAGTAATTATAATTGCTTCCTTTTAGTGAAGCATTTTCCTCACAAGATTCTGAGACATACAGAGTAGTTGTTGTTATGGTGATTTGCATATGGGGAAACAGGTCCAGGGAGGTTCATGGATTTGCCCAATGAACAAAACGGCCTGGTTGGCTTTCTGATTCCTAGCCCACTTTTCTCTCTACCACATGAAAATCAATGAAAATATTACAGACTTAATTTCTTTACTTTTTATTTAAACTTTCAAATTTTGGATCTCTAAGAGTAAAGATATTACATAATGATGTTTATGTGTTACTTAGTTATTTGTTCTTTAAAATAGGGCATGAAGGAAAAATACAAATCAGAGCCCAGGCTCTAAAAGTCCTCACTCTAAGAGCAATTGGTTTGAATCTAAAGAAATCCAGTGGTAAGTTTGTCCTACAAGGGCAGTGGCCGCATCTCCCTCATTTCTGCACCCCAGCACACAGCGTGATATCTGGAACAGGTAGGCTCTCAATAAATGTTTGTTGGATCAAAGAATGTAAAAGAATATGAGAACTATGTGTCTAACATCTATTCACCTCTCCTTGGACATACATGCTCATAGAGTATATTTGTTATAGGAAAGAAAGGCGTTAAACCCAATAGAGAATTCAAAATCCAGAACATCAGAGGTGGATGGACATGGAACATCATCTAATCACATCCTGCTAAATATGGGTGTGGTCACCACAAATTTAGCAAGTTCATGCAGTTTTTTGACTTCTATTAAATAAGAGTAATAATCTTTTTTTACTTTATGGAATTGTTATGGAGTTTAATGAGATGTTATTCACAGCACAGTGCATAGTAAACATTAGCTACGGTATTATTAGGATCTCAATGTTTATTTGTTGAGAGAGTATCTTCAAATAAATATTTTGTTTGATACTTTGTTTACAGGAAGTTTGTTAAAGCCATTGTGCAAAGACTTCAAAGGAAACAATGCAAACACACACACACACACACACACACACACACACACACACACACATGCCCTAGCCCAGGTCCAGCTGTCAATCTCTCAATAGCTAGTGGCCCACAAAAGGCGGGCCTTTCTTGAAGTGCTTACTCTTCCTGATGGCAGAAGTTGACCCGAGTTAAGGCAGAATCTAGTTACTCTCATGACCCAGATTGCCCGGAGCCCCAAGCCAGCCTCCCTTGGGACACCAATGGTTCTGCTGCTCCCCCTCCCACTCTAGTCTTCCAGAAGCTCTGCCTCTGCTTTGGGCTGATACATTCACCTCCAAAGACAAACCTGGCCAGATGTCCTAGGGCCTATCCTGTAATTTCCAGCTAACTGCTGTAGGCCTTACCCAAACTGTTTACCTACCTTCCCCTAGACTCTAAATCTAGAGTACTTACCCATTTTGCCACAGAGTGCTATTTACTTCCACCACCACCAAAAATCAAACTTGATTATCAGGAAGGCTCACAGGAGACAAAAACTGTGTTACCACCAACATGGGCTGTTCATAGTATGTCCCACAAGTAGGAGGACACTCAGTGAGCAGTTATGCAAGGAGAAGAGGCTAGGGAGAGAGAGCAGACACACTCCACCCCAAGCCCCTGGAGCTCCAGTCTAGTTTGCACTGGGAGTGGGATGCTAATGTGGTAGGGATAGATTGGTGTGAAATACCAGGCCTGAAGTTTGAAAACAGACAATGCGTCTGAATCTTAACCAAAATGATACTGTCTCAGTCACTGCTATTGGTGGACAAATGACAGATTTGAACTATGCATCATTAAGGGAACCTGTTGAGGAGCAGGAAATCAAATGGTTCGAAAATATAGTAGGTAGAAATTACTGGAAAAATGAAGTCATGTCATTGATACCCAGTGAGCTGATATTACTTAACCTAACTGTTCACACCATGGTCATTGCTGGCTTCCGATGGCGTATTTTATAAACTTTCTCTATTAGGGAGAGCAAGCACATTAGTCCCAGTTTCTGATGGCAAAGACAACATGCAGCGCTAGTTCTATGGGAAAATGGGATCACGGAAGCAAACAGGGTGTGTGCAGCCCAGCCTAGGCAAGGGCTCTGGGACCTGACTGGCCAGTGTTGCAATGTACAGCATGGCCTATTAAGTTAGTAAAAGAGAAAAAGAAGAAAAACGGCGGGCAGAATAGACAGACATGTCCCGAACCTGAGCAGACAAAGAGAACAGCTGAGGTCGTACTGGAGTGTTTATTGTCAAGTTAAGGGATACTATACTCCAGGAGAAGGTGAAAAACTGCTAGACAAGGCTCCCCTGACCAGGCAGCCCCCACTGCTGCTGCTGGGTCTTTCTCCCTGAGCCACCAGCTCTGATGTGGAGACCACACCATCTTGAAGGGGAAAATGGATGTTTACGGAAGCCTGAAAACCTATAGCTGCGGAACCCACTGAACAGCTACGAGCTCCAGAACACCGGTCCCCAATTGGCGCAAACACTCAGATTCAGAGGAGCTCCATACGCCACCCAGAAAAGTCAGATGTCACCTGGGATAAGGTGAGGACTCTGGTCCCATAGAACAGAAAGGCGTGCACTGGGAGCTGGAGGACCAGGGAAAATCTGCACCTAAAGAAATCCGTGGCTGTTGGGCAGAATGTGACCCGTGAATGTGGAAGGACAGCCTGGGGGTTATTAAAGTGTGCCAGCTGCTTGGACAGAAGCAGGGGGGTAAAGGGGATGCGCAAACTTTCACTCCTTCCTCTTCAGATCCTTGCTTTTAATTGCTAAGCCCAATACATAGGATCACCCAGGTGGGGACACCCTGGGAGACTGCAGAGGAAAGTTGTTTTTCTGGAACCTGGAGATCAGAGTGGGGAGTGACTTTCGGAAAACCAGTATTGAGTGCCACAGGGAAAGCAGGATCTGAACACAGGCTAGAAAGGACCTATAGTCTTGGAGGACTGCCTCCCAGAGGCTGACTCACAAATTGACTCTTGTGTAATCACAAAAGAATAAAGAGATTAAGACACACTGCCTACTTAAGAACTAGTGGAATGCAGGGAACTGCAATATTGTCCTGACTGGGAAATAGGCATGCTAAACAGATCAATAGAGGAAGTGAATGACCTTTACTACTCACAATCTATTTATTTTTTTTTTTCATCCTTTACTTAAAAACTAATTTTTTTCTTTTTTCCTCACTTGATTTTACCTTTTTAATTATTACATTTTTATTTTCAATCAGTATTATTACTATTACTATTTTACCTTTTTGGGGAAAAAAGTATCATTTTATTTTCTCTTTATTTTACTTTGGAATTAGAGTTGTACATTCTAATTTCAATTTTCTTTAGCATCATTTTACTCTATCTTAAATCTACCTTTATGCTACCACTCTCTTCCTAACTTTTCTTCTTTTGATGTCCTGTTTCTCTTACCATTTTTCTACTTTAGATTTTCCCTATTCTTTCTTTTTACCCCATTAAAATTTCACCCCATTTATATATCTAATTTCCAATCCCCTGCTCCAAGTCTATAGACACCTCATTCTTCTCTGTCTTCACTATCCAAAAATTGTTTTTCTCTCTGTCCTTTAGTTGTTGTTTGCTTGAATGTTAATTACATTGATTTTTTTATACTTTTTATGAGATTGTTTTGCTTATTCTTCTTATTTTGTTTTATTTTTTGTTTGCTTTATTTTTGTTTGTTTTTTACTTCTGTTTTCCCTCAACTCCTTTAAAATTAGTTGTGCCGTGTAGTTTGCATTAATTTCCAGGTACTTGTTATTGGCATTTGTTGGGATTAGTGCTCTTTTATTGTAGTTTTCTCCCATATATATAAATCGTTACCCTTCTCTTTCTTACTCTCTTTCTTTTCTCCTTTTTTCTCCCCATATATATAATTTGTTACCCTTCTTTTTCTTACTCTCTTTCTTTTCTCCTTTTTTCTCATTTTCTTTTTTCTTTTTTCTCCCTTCTCCCAATTTCATTTTGGCACTCCTTTTTTCTTTTCTTTACTTTTTCTTCTTCTTTTCTCTTTTTCATCCTCTTATATCCCCTAATTTGTCTCACTCTGGTGGTCACCTATATTTGTGGCTATTAATATTGTGAATACATTTCTGTTCAGTGCCTTGTGCATTCTACCTGGTTGTGTTGTTCTTGTGCCCTGAAATCAACATAGAAGAAAGATAACTACATAACCAGACACCCAAAGAAGAGAGATCATGGGCAGACAAAGAAACAGCCCACAAATGAAAGAAAAGAGGCATCACTTGAAAAGGAAATAAACAAAAGAGAGGCAAGCAACTTGCCACAAAAAGAATTCAGAGAAATGGTCATAAGGTGGCTGAAAAGAATGGAAGACAATTTGACATTATGAATAAAAACCAAGAGGAAATGAAGAACCAACAGGAAATGAAGAATAACCAAGAAGAAATTAAAAATGACATCGCTGCTGTAAAGAATTCAATAGAAAGCATGAAAAGTAGACTAGAAGAAGCAAAGGACTGCATCAGTGAGCTAGAAGACAAGGTAGGAAAAAATACCCAAGTACAGCAGCTCTAGAAAAAATCAAATAAAAGGCAAGAGGAGGAGAATCCAAGATGGTGGCATAGGTAAACACCTACAATGCTGCCTCTCACAACAATTTCAAAACTACAACTAAAAGACAACAGACATCATCCAGAACCACAGGAAAGCTGGCTGAGCGGAAATTCTACAACTAGAGGGAAAGAGAGGGCTCATGAAGACCCAGAGGAGCTGCAAAAAGCTGAGGTGCAGACACGCACGCTTGGAGAGAGCAGGTGCCAGAGAACCTGGCTGGTTTTCTCTGGCAGAAGGGAAACGGAGACTCTCAAAGGCACTGAACCCCTTATCCTATGACACTAAATCTCAGATCCAGCCAAAACTCATATGGGAGGAGTTTGGACTGTGAAAAGGGAGAGGTGTACGGAAATTTAGGGGAGTCGCAAAAGATCAGAGGCTGGTGGCGCACACGGCACTGCGTAGAGGACAGACTGCTGATTGTGCCTCTGGCTTTCGCGAGTGGGCACAAGACAGACCCTCCCAACTGTGCCACTTCTGACTCCACTAAGCCCCTGTTTCGGGTGAAACCCTGGGGACCTAGACTCGTGTGGTCCTGGAGCACAGGGGATCCAGAAAGGCAGGGTCTAGAGGCACCGTGTGCGCACATAAGGACTGCTCCATTGATTACCCAGTCACATGAGATTCAGGGGCCATGGCAGGCAGGGCCGACTGGAAGGCAAGGCAGTCCCTTAAACCCTGAGATTCCACCTATCCCAAGCTCAACAGACAGGCTTTTGCAGTTTTGCAAGTCTGGTATCATAAGGCTGAATCCAACACAGAAGTTCTCCCTGCATAGTGAAAATGCCGAGACAAGGGAAGGGATCACAAACAAAAGAAATGGAGGAAAACAAATGACTGGATATAGAGTTCAAAACCACGCTTATAAGGTTTTTCAAGAAAATACTAGAAAAGTTGGATAAAGTTAGCGAGACCCAAGAGGAGATGAAAAAGGAACAACTAGAGATATAAAAGATCCAACTAGAGATGCAAAAGATCTAACTAGAGATGGAAAAGGACCAACTAGAGATGAAAAAGGACCAACTAGAAATTAAACATACATTGACTGAAATAAAAAAATATTATACAGAGTCCTAACAGCAGACTAGAGAAAGGCAAGAATCAAGTCAATAATTTGAAATATAAAGAAGCAGAAAACACTCAACTGGAAAAGCAAGAAGAGAAAAGAATCCAAAAATGTGAACATAATGTAAGGAGCCTCTGGGACAGCTTCAAGCGTACCAATATCAGAATTGTGGGGGTGCCAAAAGAAGAGAGAGAGCAAGATACTGAAAACCTATTTAAAGAAATAATGACTGAAAACTTCCCACATCTGATAAAGAAATAGACTTATAAGTCCAGGAAGCACACAGAACCCCATATAAAAGGAATCCAAAGAGGACCACACCAAGACACATCATAATTAAAATACCAAGAGCAAAAGACAAAGAGAGAATATTGAAAGCAGCAAGAGAAAAACAGTTTATTACCTACAAGGGAGCACCCATACGACTGTCAGCTGATTTCTCAACAGAAATGATGCAGGCCAGACTGGAGTGGCAAGAAATATTCAACGTGATGAATAGCAAGGGCCTACAACCAAGAATAATCTATCCAGCAAACCTAACATTCAGAATTGAAGGGCAGATAAAGAACTTCACAGATAAGAAAAAGCTAAAGGAGTTCATCAACTCCAAACCAGTATTATAGAAATGCTGAAAGGTACTCTTTAAGAAGATGAAGAAGAAAAAGGTAAAAGACAAAAAATTATGAACAACAAATTCATATCTATCAACTAGTGAATCTAAAAATTAAGTGAATTAAAAATTTGATGAACAGAATAAACTGGTGAATATAATAGAATCGGGAGCACAGAAAGGAAGTGGACTGATAATTCTCAGGGGGAAAGGGGTGAAGGGTGTACAGGGAGAGACTGGACAACAATCATATACCTATGGATGAGGACAACGGGAGGGAGGTGAGGGTAGAGGGAATTGTGGGAGCTGGGTGGAGGGGAGCTATGAAGGGGAAAAAAGAGAAACAAATGTAATAATCTGAATAATAAAGATTTAATTAAAGAAACAAACAAACAAACAAACAAAGATCATATACCATGACCAAGTAGAATTTATCCCAGGAATGCAAGGATGATACAATATCCGCAAATCAATAAATGTGATACATCACATAAACAAATTGAGAGATAAAAATCACATAGTCATATCAATTGATGCAGAAAAAGCATTTGACAAAATCCAACATCCTGTCTTGATTAAAAAAAAACTCTCAACAAAATGGGAATAGAAGGATCATACTTCAACATAGTAAGAGCCACATATGATAAACCTACAGCTAACATCATACTCAATGGGCAAAAACCAAAACCATTTCCCCTAAGAACAGGAACAAGACAGGAATGCCCACTCTCACAACTCCTGTTTGACACAGTACTGGAAGTACTAGCCATTGCAATTAAACAAGAAGAAGAAATAAAACACATCTAAATTGGACAAGAAGAAGTAAAGTTGTCCTTATTTGCAGATTACATGATACTGATATAAAAAACCCGAAAGACTCCATCAAAAAACTAATAGACTTAATAATTGAATTCGGCAATGTAGCAGGATACAAGATTAATGCCAAGAAATATATGGCATTTCTATACACTAATAGTGAACTTACAGAAAGAGATACTAAAAAAGCAATCCCATATACCATCACATCAAAACAATTAAGATACCTAGGAATAAACTTAACTAAGGAGGTAAAAAAAACCTATATGCAGAAAACTACAGGACACTGAAAAAAGAGATAGAGGAAGATGTAAACAGATGGAAGAACACACCATACTCATGGTTTGGGAGAATCAACATCATTAAAATGTCCATACTACTCAAAGCAATCTATAAATTCAATGTACTCCCCATTAAAATACTAACAGCATATTTCACAGACCTAGAAAGAACTGTCCAAAAATTCATTTGGAATTTTAAAAGACCCCGAATAGCCACAACAATCCTGAGAAAGAAGAATAAAGTAGGTGGGATCTCAATACCAGATTTCAAGTTGTATTACAAAGCCACTGTTCTCAAAACAACCTAATACTGGCACAAGAACAGACATATAGATCAATAGAATAGAATAGAAAATCCAGATATCCACCCAAAGCACTATGCTCAATTAATATTTGACAAAGGAGGCATGAACAGACAAAGTGACTCTTGTGTAATCAGTAAAGACAGTCTCTTCAATAGATGGTGTTGGGAAAATTGGACAGATACATGCAAAAAAAAATGAAACTAGACCACCAACTTACACCGTACACAAAAATAAATTCTAAATAGATATAGGACTTAAACATAAGATGGGAAACAATAAAAATACTAGAGGAATCCACAGGCAGCAAAATCTCAGACATATGCCGAAGAAACTTCTTCACTGCTACTGCTACTAGGACAATGGAAACTAAAGAGAAAATAAAGAAATGGGACTATATCAAAATAAAAAGCTTTTGCACAGCAAAAGAAACCATCAATAAAACAAGAAAGCCCACTGTATAGGAGAACATATTTGCAAATGTTATTAAAACGGATAAAGGTTTAATCTCCAATATCTATAGGCAACTTATACAACTGAATAAAAGGAAGATAAATGATACAATAAAAAAATGAGCAACAGACCTAAATAGAATCTTGTCAAAATAAGACAGAAGGAAGGCCAAGAGACACAAGAAAACATGCTCAAAGTTATTAATTATCCAAGAGATGCAAATCAAAACAACAATGCAATACCATCTCACACCTGTCAGAATGGCAATCATCAACAAATGACAAGTGTTGGCGAGGATGCGGAGAAAAAGGAACCCTTGTGCACTACTGGTGGGAATGCAGTCTGGTGCAGCCATTGTGGAGAACAGTATAGAGTTTCCTCAAAAAACTAAAAATGGAACTCCTATTTGACTAGTAATCCCACTCTTAGGAATATATACTAAGAAACTAGAAACACCAATCAGAAAGAATATATGCACCCCTATGTTCATAACAGCACAATTTATAATAGCTAAGATCTGGAAACAGTCTAGGTGCCCATCAGCAGATGAGTGGAGCAGAAAACTGTGGTACATCTACACAATGGAATACTATGCTACCATAAAAATGAGGGAATTCTTATCATTTGCAGCAACCTGGATGGACCTGGAGAGCATATGCTAAGTGAAATAAGCCAGTCAATGAAAGAATAATACCACATGATCTCACTTATTTATGGGCAATAAAGAACATTATAAACTGATGAACAAAAAAATAAATACAGAGGCAGTAAAACATCAAGCAGACTATCAAACTACAGTGGGAAGGGTAGGGAGAGGTGGGGTAGATAAATGTTCAACCGAAGGACTTGTATGCACGCATATAAGCATAGCCAATGGATACAAGATACTAGGGGGTTAGGGTATGCATGGGAATGGGGGGGGGAGCAATGGGAAGATATGTACATATATAATACATTAATAAAAAAATTTTTAATAAATAAAGTTGGTAAAAGAATGTTATATACTGTGGCGATAAGGGGAGCTGGTATCTCAGAAAAGACAAGAAATTATTCTATATTAGAACAAGAGTTATTTAAGAGCTGTTAGATCAGAGTTAACTTGAAAATAATTGTATGGTTCCACGACATTTTCAAAACGTATATTTTCTGAGCCTGCCTCTAAAGTGGTCTGCTGTGTTATCACCCCCGGTGTCAAGTACAGCAATCTGGGTGTGCAAACCAGGTAGATTTTGGCCCCAAATACAATTCCACAGCAAAAGAAACCAGGAAGCCTTGGAAAAACTCTGAATCTATATCTTGGAGTAAAGATAATGAAGATGGGCCTGGAATACCAATGTTTTTGCCAGAAAAAATGTTGCTTTCCACATGTCCCCTTATTGGTCAGGGATCAAACCTGTAACCCAGGTGTGTGTCCTTGACCAGGAACTGAACCCACGACCCTTTAGTGCACAGGCTGACACTCTAACCACTGAGGCACATAGGCCAAGGCAAGATAACTATTTTTAAAATTAAGTTTTAAGCTTAGAAGACACAAGATATTTAAAATCACTGCTTTAGCCCTGAGCTCTGTGACTCAGTTGGTTGGAGCATCATCCATACACCAAAAAGGTGGTGGGTTTGATTCCCATTAGGGCACATACCCTGGTTATAGATTTCTCTGTCTCTCTCTTTATCCCTTCCTCTCTCTAAAATCAATAATAAATAAAATAAAAATAGCTTTATTTTTAAAAAATAAAAATAAATAAAACTGCTGCTTTAGTCAACTGAATAGTAATTAAAACATAGTAATTCTTAAATTTTCTTTTATGCCAAAAAGCCTCCTCAGAAAAAAATTGTACATATGTTTTATTGATTTCAGAGAGGAAGAGAGAGGGAGAGAAAGATACATCAATGAGAGAGAAACATTGATCAGCTTCCTCCTGCACGCCCCACACTGGGGATTGTGCCCACAACCCAGGCATATGCCCTGCTCAGGAATTGAGCCGTAACCTCCTGTTTCATAGATTGGTGCTCAACCACTGAGCAACACAGCCAGGCATGTCCTCAGAAATTTCTTGTGAAGAAATAGAAAATCTGATAGTAAGAAGATTGAATCAAGGAGAAACCAAGATGGCAGCAATCTAAATTGCTGCCTTACACAACTATTTCAAAACTACAGCTAAAAGGCAGAACGGACATCATCCAGAACCACAGGAAAGCTGGCTGAATGGAAAAATTCTACAACTAAAGGGAAAGAGAGGGGCTCCCTGAGTTTCAAAGGAGCTGCAAAAAGCTAAGGTACGGAGACACGCTCATGGAGAGGACGGGCGGCTAAGTGCTTGGCTGGCTTTCTCTAGTGGGAGGGAGACAGAAACTCCCGACTGCACTGAACCCCAGTTCTGACTGCACTGAACCCCAGTTCCAGGCGAGACCCTGGGGTCCCAGACTCATATATGGGTAGTATGGACTGTTGGGAAAAGGGAGCAGGGCACAGGAACTCAGGGGAGCTTCAAAAAGTAGAGGTCTGGAGGTGCGCATGTGCATGAGTGAGTGCAGAGAGGACTGTAGCGATTACCAAGGGACACTGAGACCCAGTGGCCTCCTAGGGCAGGGGTTATGGGAAGCCAAGGCTGTCTGCTCAGCCCTGAAACTCTGCCCCATCCAAGCCTAGCACAGAGGCTTTTGCGATTTTGAAAGTCTTGTCTTATAAGGCTGTCTCCAGCACAGAAATTCTCCCAGCGTAGACACAGCTCATCCTCACAGCCAATTGGCCTGGAGGTCAATTTCCCCCAGTGAAACCAACAACAATCAAGGCTGTACACACAGTCCACAAAGGGATGCACCAAGAGTGTCCACCTCAGGTAATTGGGAAGGCAGAGCCACTGGGCCATAAAGGACACCTAGCACACAAAGCTACTTTACCAACTCAGGGAAGCAGCAAAAATGCAGAGACAAAGAAAAAGTTCACGAACAAAAGAAATGGAGGAAAACAAATGACTGGATATAGAGTTCAAAACCACAGTTATAAGATTTTTCAAGAATATCCTAGAAAGAGCCAATACATTTAGCGAGACCCTCGAAGATATGAAAAAGGACCAACTAGAAATTAAAGATACACTGACTGAAATAAAAAATAATATACAGAGACCTTACAGGAGACTAGAGGAATGCAAGAATCAAGTCAAAGATTTGAAATACAAAGATGCAAAAAACACTCAACTGGAAAAGCAAAAAGAAAAAAGAATAAAAAAATGTGAAGATAGTGTAAGGAGCCTCTGGGACAACTTCAAGTGTATCAACATCAGAATTATAGGGGTGCCAGAAGAAGAGAGAGAATGAGATACTGAAAACCTATTTAAAGAAATAATGATTGAAAACTTTCCCCACCTCGTGAAAGAAACAGACTTACAAGTCCAGGAAGCGCAAAGAACCTCAAACAAAAGGAATCCAAAGAGGACCACACCAAGACATATCATAATTAAAATGCCAAAAGCAAAAGACAAAGGGAGAATTATTAAAAGCAGCAAGAGAAAAATAGTTAATTACCTAGAAGTGTGCACCCATACAATTGTCAGCTGATTTCTCAATAGAAATTATACAGGCCAGACGGGAGTGACAAGAAATAGTCAACGTGAAGAATAACAAGAACCTACAACCAAGATTACCCAGAAAAGCTATCATTCAGAATTGAAGGGCAGATAAAGAGCTTCACAGATAAGAAAAAGCTAAAGGAGTTCATCACCACCAAATTATATGAAATGCTGAAAGATACTCTTTAAGAGGATAAAGATAAGGTAAATATAAAAATTATGAACAACAAATACATATCTATCAACAAGTGAATCTAAAAATCAAGTGAATAAGAAATCTGATGAACAGAATAAACTGGTGAATATAATAGAATCAGGGGCATAGAAAGAGAGTGAACTGACAATTTTCAGGTGGAAAGGGATGTGGGAGGGGTGGGAAGAGACTGGACAAAAACGTACACCTGTGGATGAGGACAATGAGTAAGGAGGTAAGGGCAGAGGGCAGGGTGGGAACAGGGTGGAGGGGAGCTATAGGGTGGGGGGAGAGGAACAATTGTAATAATCTGAACAATAAATATTTATTAAACTAAAAAATAAAGTTATTATTGATAGGTTTAAAAAAAAAAGAAGATTGAATCAGTAATTAAAAGTCTTCCAGCAAAGAAATTCCTGAATTCTACCAAATATTTAAAGAATAATACCAATCCTCAAACTTTTCCCAAAAATTGTAGAAGAGAGGCCTCTTGCTAATTCATTCTATGTACCAGTATTGCCTTGATATCAAAAATTAACATTGTTACAAAAATCCTCAACAAAATACTAGCAAAACAAATCCAGCAGCACACTAAAAGGATCATACACCCTGACCAGGTGGGATTTATTCCTGCAATGGAAGAATGGTACAAAAATCTATCAATGTGATACATCACATTAACAGATTAAAGTGGGGAAACACATGATTATCTCAATTGCTGCAGCAAAAGCATTTAACAAAATTCAAAACTCTTTTATGAGAAAAATCTCAACAAACTAGGAAGAGAAGGAAACTGTCTCAAAATAATAAAAGCCATATATGAAAAAACCCACAGTAAAATCATACTCTATGATGAAAGATTGCAAGCTATTCTTCTAAGATCAGGAACAAGACATGAATGCTTACCTTCCCCAGTTCTAGCTAACATGGTATGAGAAATTCTAGCCAGAGCAATTAGGCAAAGAATGTAATAAAAGCAGCCAAATTGGAAAGGAAGAAGTAAAATTATCTCTGTTCACAGGTGATATAATCTCATGTGCAGAAAACCCTAAAAATTCCTGTCAGAGCCGAAACCGGTTTGGCTTAGTGGATAGAGTATTGGTCTGCGGACTGAGGGGTCCCAGGTTCAATTCCGGTCAAGGGCATGTATCTTGGTTGCAGGCACATCCCCAGTGGGGGGCGTGCAGGAGGCGGCTGATCGATGTTTCTCATCGATGTTTCTGGCTCTCTATCCCTCTCCCTTCCTTTCTGTAAAAAAATCAATAAAATATATTTTTAAAAAAATTCCTGTCAGAGCTAGTAAATGAATTCAGCAAAATAATAGGATACAAAGTTAACACTCCAAAATCAGTTGCTATACACTAGCAATAAATAACCTGAAAAGAAAATTATGAAAACAATTTTATTTAGAATAGCAACGAAAGGAATAAAACACACCAGAATTGTGTTTTAGGTGAGATACTTGTATAATGAAACTATAAAACATTGTTGAAAGAAATTAAAGAAGACACAAATAAATGGAAACACATCCATATTTGTGAATTGTATGTGTTAAGTACCATTGAGTCAGCTCTGACTCCTGTAAACTTTGTTAATGAGTGAAGTCCACAATGTCCCATTTTTAACAACCCTGCTCAGCTCCTATGGATTCTTGCTTATGGTTTCTTTTATGGAATTAATCCATATCATAATTTGGTTTCCCCTTTTCCTGCTGCCTTTTATTCATGAGGCAGAGATTTAATATTTTTAAGATGTCAATACAACCCAAAGCAATCTACAGATTCAATTGCTATCCCTATCAAAATTCTAATGCTATTTTTTCCCAGAAATATAAAAACCTATATTAAAATATATATGAAATCTTAAGAAACCCTAAATAGCCAAAATGATCTTAAAAAGAACAAAGAGGTTTCACAATTCCTGATTTTAAAATTCATTACAAAGCTACAGTAATCAAAACAGTGTGGTACTATCATAAAGTGAGACCAATGGAACAAAATAGAATCCAGCAATAAACCCTTGCATACATGGTCAAATGATTTTTGACAAGGATGG
Organism: Lasiurus cinereus; assembly: GCA_011751065.1. Classification (NCBI taxonomy): domain Eukaryota; kingdom Metazoa; phylum Chordata; class Mammalia; order Chiroptera; family Vespertilionidae; genus Lasiurus; species Lasiurus cinereus. Next base: position 59,375,378 of record JAAGEH010000393.1, read on the forward strand.
CAGGACCATTCCCTGGGGCAATGACAGTCTTTCCAACAAATGGTGCTGGGAAACTGGATATCCACATACAAAACACACACACACACACACACACACACACACACACACACGTTGGATCCTTGCCTAGCACCATATATAAAAATTAACTAAAACTGTATCAAAGACTGGAATGTAATATATAAAAACTCTTAGAAAAAAACACAGGGCAAGACCTTCATAAAGCTAGATTTGGCAAAGATATTTTAGATATGTCATCAAAAACACAGGCAACAAAAGAAAAATAGGCAAATTAGATTCCTTGAAAATTTTGTGCATCAAAAGACAATACCCACAAAGTAAAAAGGCAACCCACTAAATGGGAGAAAATATTTGCAAATCATATATTTGATAAGTGATTAATACCCACAGTATGTTAAGAACTCCTAAAACTCAACAACAGTAAAACAAACTTGATTCAAAAATGGGCAGAGGACTTGAATAGACATTTCTCCAAAGAAGATAAACAAATGTCAATAAGCACATGAAAAGATGTTCAACATTGCTAATCATTAGGGAAATGCAAATCAAAACCACAACATAGAGGGAGAATCCAAGATGGCAGCATAGGTAAACACCTACACTGCTGCCTCTCACAACAATTTCAAAACTACAACTAAAAGACAGAACGGACATCATCCAGAACCACAGGAAAGCTGGCTGAGTGGAAATTCTACAACTAGAAGGAAAGAGAGGAGCTCAAAAAGACCCAGAGGAGCTGCAAAAAGCTGAGGTATGGAGACGCGTGCATGGAGAGAGCAGGTGCTGGAGTGCCTGGCTGGCTTTCTCTGGCGGGAGGGAGACCGAAACTCCCAACAGCATTGAACCTCTTATCCTACAACACTAAACCCCAGATTCAGCCGAAACTCATACGGGGGGAGTTTAGACTGTGAAAAGGAAGAAGTGCACAGAAATTTAGGGGAGCCGCGAAAGGGCAGAAGTCTGCGGGGCATGCACACCGCTGTGCACAGAGGATGGACTGCTGATTGTGCCTTTGACTTGTGGGCGGGAGACAGAGCCTCCCAACTGCGCCACTTCTAACTCCACTAAACCCCAGTTTCGGGCACGACCCTGGGGACCCAGACTCATACAGTCCTGGAGCCACAGGGGACCCGAAAAGGCAGCAGTCTAGAGGCACTGCACTTGCACACAGGGACTGGTCCAGCGATTACCCAGTCACATGAGATTCAGGGGCTGTGAAGGGCGGGGCCGACTGGAAGGTAAGGCGGTCCCTTAAGCCCTGAGATTCCACCCATCCCAAGCTCAACAGAGAGGCTTTTGCAGTTTTGCAAGTCTGGTATCATAAGGCTGAATCCAACACAGAAGTTCTCCCGGCATAGTGAAAATGCGGAGACAAGGGAAGGGATCACAAACAAAAGAAATGGAGGAAAACAAACAACTGGATATAGAGTTCAAAACCACGCTTATAAAGTTTTTCAAGAATATCCTAAAAAAAGTTGGATAAAGTTAGCGAGACCCAAGAGGAGATGAAAAAGAACCAACTAGAAATTAAACATACACTGACTGAAATAAAAAATATTATACAGAGACCTAACAGCAGACTAGAGGAAGGCAAGAATCAAGTCAAAAATTTGAAATATAAAGAAGCAGAAAACACTGAACTGGAAAAGCAAGAAGAGAAAAGAATCCAAAAATGTGAAGATAATGTAAGGAGCCTCTGAGACAGCTTCAAGCATAGCAACATCAGAATGGTGGGGGTGCCAGAGGAAGAGAAAGAGCAAGATACTGAAAACCTATTTAAAGAAATAATGACTGAAAACTTCCCACATCTGGTAAAAGAAATAGACTTCCAAACCAGTATTATATGAAATGCTGAAAGATACTCTTTAGAAGAGTAAGAAGAAAAAGGTAAAAGATAAAAAATTATGAACAACAAATACATATCTATCAACAAGTGAATCTAAAAATTAAGTGAATTAAAAATTTGATGAACAGAATAAACTGGTGAATATAATAGAATCAGGAGCACAGAAAGGGAGTGAAAGGGGTAGAGGTGTACAGGGAGAGACTGACAAAAATCATACACCTATGGATGAGGTCAATGAGGGCGGAGGTAAGGGTAGAGGGAGGGATGGGAGCCGGGTGGAGGGGAGTTATGGAGGGGGAAAAAAGAGAAACAAATTTAATGATCTGAATAATAAAGATTTAATTAAAAAAAAAACACAACATACCTCCTCACACCCATTAGGATGGCGACTATAAAAACAAACAAACCTGCCAGAAAATAACAAGTGCTGGCAAGGATGTGGAGAAATTGAAACCTGTGTGCACTGTTGGTGGGAATGTAAAACAGTGCTGCTCCTGTGGAAAATAGTATGCTGGATCTTCAAAAAATTAAAAATGGAATTACCACATAATCCAGGCATTCTACTTTTGGGCATGTACCCAAAACGAGTTGTAAGAAAGATCTTGAAGAGATTGTTTGAGTACCCATGTTCATAACAGCATTATTCACAACTGCTAATACGTGAAATGAACCCACATGTCTATCAGCAGATGAGTGAATAAGCAAAATGTGCACATACGTACAATGGAATATTATTCAGCTTAAAAAGAAAGGGAATGTTACAATATAAATAAACCTTGAGGACATTGTACTAAGTGAAATAAGCCGATGACAAAAAGACAAAAACTGTATGATTCTACTTACATGAGATACTTAAAGTAGTCAAAATTAGAGAAAATAAGTGTGGCATGGTGGTTGCCTGGGGCTTGGGGCCAGGGAAATAGGGAATTTGTGTTTAATGGATATAGAGTTTCCATTCTGCAAGATGAACACATGGAGATGGATAGTGGTGATGGTTGCACAACATTATGAATATATTAATACCATGGAACTGTATACACTTAAATATGTTCAGAATGGTAAATATTACATGTATTTTTTCATTTTGCAATGGGGAAAAAAAACATCAAATGTCCTGGAATTCATCATGTCCATGATCCTTGTCCCTGTATTTATTTCCTGTTTTTCCTCCAATCTTTTCTCAATCACCCACCACTTACAGGCCTCCCAAACTGCACTGGACCTTTAGAGTTCTTGGTGCACCCTCTTCAAATTCCTTCTCTGAACATTCACCTTCACCTCCTTCTTTGAACATTCAGTTCTCTTGCTTGCCTTCACCAAAACATGTCTGTCTTCCCTGAGGATAGCATAGCCTCCTTAAGCAAAACCAATTTCTTCCTCATGCTCCATGAACATCAGGGTAGAATAGATGTCCTCTTTGCTCCCCATGGCCATTTTCTTCTTCACAAATCTAGGTCCTCTGAAATGCATCCCATCAGATGGTCCAGTATACCACCATTCGCGCTGCTTTTATCCACCAACCCCCTAGAGACTCTCTCATTCTTGAATTATTTTAGCATTTGGATTCCTGTATTCTTCACCATTCCCCTTTTCACAATTCATGCCAAATTCAACATTGGCAGAGACAATCCACCCAACAGTTTGGCCTTTTGTAACTGAGCTTCTTGTTTTGATCGTACCTGACATTTAATTTATAGAGGTGAATGAGGAACAATGTGGAAAGGTCAATGTCATTTGAAGTATTTAATATTTATATTTCTTGAGAGGTGGGATCATGCCATGCCATGCAGGGCCACATAGGGAAGTACCAGGGTTGGACAAGAAGCAGAAGGAACAAGTGAAAAACATAGCTCACAGCCTTTATTGTGGTTTCCATGGGGTGACGGGGCAAGGATAGGTGAACAACGCAGGGTAGGGAAGTTTGAGCAAGTCTAGGTTCTGCTAGTTTGTATAATTTTGGCAGGCTCTGGGCTATCAGGTAGTCTCTAGCTGTCTGGTACCTGGCGCTGGTGATTTAGAACAGGGAAATAATGACTCAGACTGAGAATTAGATAAGAAGCCGGTGGAGGGTATGGATTCTGGATTCGTCGGTTTGATTATGTAAAATACCCTTAGAGTGAGGATGGATAGACTCCTTTGCTCTCGCTAGGAGGGGTAATCTTTTCAGATTAGGAAGGCCGTAAATTGTCAAAGCATTATAAAATATAAAATATTTAATACACCTTCTCAATTCTTTATAATCTCTTCAACTCCACCTCAGTCATTGTCTCCCAGAGTCACACTCTTGATCTTGCCAGCGCCAATACTGATATACCTCTAAAGTATTTATCTCTAGCTTCCCACCCTCTAATTACCACCTCCTTATACTTCTACTTGGCTTATTATGGTGACCCCAGTCTGACTGGGCCAGTAATCTTGCCTTTTGTGAGGTGCATAGCAACAGTGTTGGGCACATGGTATGCACCTTTTAAGTGTTAAGCACATAAATCACTCCCATCCTCCTTAACAGCTTAGACTTCATGGTCCACCACTACATAATCACTTCTTTGCACATGGCCCCACCTTCCTTGTCTATGGCTCTCCACTATGACTTGACTTTCAAACTCCATCTACCTATCCCTGCTCCTGAGCACCTGAACACTGTTGGAGAAAATCACACAACAGTAATAACTAGTCTCAAATCTCCAACAGCACTCAGTTCTGTACAACAATCATTACATTTTCCTGGTGGATTCGTTCTCCCCTTTCCAACAGAATTTTCCCTTATTTTCTGCTTTCTTTAAGCCTTCACTAGGCACTCCCCTCTACACTCTTACTCCGTAAGTAACCAAGGAGAAAAGAAGCAATCAGATAAAAGCAACCTCATCTTCCCAACATGAAACCACTGGCCTGGGCCTACTGACCACAGGTCTCCTCTTCCCCCAGCTTTATTGATATACAGTTTATACACAACACTAAGGGTTAAGGAGTGCACAGTGTTGATTTGATAGCAGCTTCCCCCTTGTGATAATGTAGAATTAGTCCTGATCTCTCTTCTCTTCCCACCCATCTCCTTTCCCTACTCAAAGAATTTCTTCCTGTGGGATCCACTCTCCCTGAGACTTTTTATTTGTTTCTCTCAATGATATCATTTCAATAATAATATTTCTCAATGAGATGATTATCATAAAAACATGTTATACAAAGCAAAACCCTTCTTAGATGCTATCTTTCACAGCTAAAATAGCTATATTTCCTGCCTCCACTTCCTCAACCCTTCCTCCCATTTTCTCTTCTCCCTATCCTGCTCACCTTCCACTGAACAGCTTTTGCTTAAGTCACCAGTGACCTGCCATTGCAGTTAGAATAAAATGCAAGGGCCTAAGGCATCCTAGTCCCCGCCAACTACATTGGAATTTTTGCTCTTCAAACACATTCTCATTCCTATCCTTGGGTCATGGATCTCGCTGTCTTGTCTGCTGGGACAACTTTCATACAGATCATCATCTTATCCTCCCCATTACTCAGGACTCAGCCCAAACTTCACCTCTGTAGAGAGGTGTTCCCTAAACACCATAGCTAAAGAATCTCCCTACCCTATCATTTTTATCCTAGTACCAGTTTTATATCCTTAGTAGTCTTATATTATTTTATTTTCTTATATTGCTAAATTACACATTAAACAAATATTTTGATTGCATCGATCCTAAAAGAAACCCTATATCCATTAGCAGTCATTCTTCATTATCCCTTCCTCATTCTTTGACAGCCTTTCTGTTTCTATAAATTTGCCTATAGATTCTGGACATTTCACATAAATGCAATCATTATAATATATGGCCTTTTGTGATGAGCTTCTTTCACTTAGCATAATATTTTCAAGGTCATCCATGTTGCAGTGTATGTTGGCATTTCATTCCTTTTTATAACCAAACTAGTGGCCCAGTGCACAGATTAGTGCACATTGAAAGGAAAATAATTAGAAGAAATATTTTAATACTATTTGCCCTTTCTCTGTAATGGATGCTTGTCACAGTCTGCGAGGCAATCAAGCCCCTGCCCAGCTACCTTAGCACCTAGGAGCTGGGTGGCAGCCTGCCCTCCACTGACCCCACTGGTCGCTGTCTGTGGGGCATTCAGGCCCCACTCCTACCTGCCTTGACTTGGCACTGCCCATTCACCTGCTCTACCATTCCTCCGTGGTCCCACGCTCGTCAGGCCCATCAGGGCTGATAGTGCCTCCATTTCTGCCTGCTGCCAGCACCACGTCACAGATGCCCACCATGTTCCAAGCTGCCCCTTGGTGGTTAGCACACATCATAGCAAGTGGTTGAACTCCTGGTGAAAAAGACAATATGCATATTAGGCTTTTATTATATAGGATAATATTTCATTGTGTGGATTATACCATATTTTATTTACTTATCCATTCATCAGTTAATGGACATTTGGGTTGTTTCCACCTTTCGGTTACTGTGGTTATATGTGAACATTTATGCATAAGCTTTTGTTTAAGTACCTGCTTTCAATTCTTTTGGGTATATTCCTAGAAGTGAAATTGCTTGATCATATAATAATTCTGTTTAACTTTGTGAGGAGCTATCAAAATGTTTTCTACAGTGGCTGAACCATTTTATATTCCCACCTGTAATGGTTGATTGTTTCAGTTTCTGCATGCTCTCACATTTATTTTCTGTTGGTTTGTTGTTTTCATGACTATTCTAGTAGGCGAGGTAGTATCTTAGTGTGGATTTCCTAATGACTAATGATGAACATCTTTTGATATGCTTATTGGCCATTTGCATATCTTCTTTGAAAAAATGTCTGTTCAAGTCATTTGCCCACTTTTTAAATGGGTCTTTTTGTTGTTGAGTTGTTAGGAATTCTTTATATATTCTGCATACTATACTCTTACCATATATATGATTTGCAAATATTTTCTCACATCTATGAACTGTCTTTTGACCTTTTTTTTGTCTTTTAACTTTCTTAATAATGTTCTTTAATGCCCAAAAGTTTTTCATTTGATTATCAGTAAGTCGAATTGGTCAGCCTATTTTTATTGTTCACAGTATTACAAATGTTTGCCATTCCCCCTCATTTACCCCCTCTTTGTCCAGCCCCTACCCTCTCAGGTCTTCACCACCCTATTGTCTGTATTCATGCGCTATACATATCCTATATAATAAAGGGTAATATACAAATTGACCCTAACAGCAGAATGAGTGGTTGCTGTGACATGCACTGACCACCAGAGGGCAGACACTCAATGCAGGAGCTGCCCCCTGGTGGTCAGTGTGCTTCCACAGGGGGAGTGCCACTCAGCCAGAAGCCAGCTCATGGCTGGCCAGTGCAGCGGTGGTGGCAGGAGCCTCTGCAGTAGTCCCAACGATGTCTAACTAATGGCTTAGGCCCACTCCTCACCAGAAGCAGGCCTAAACCATTAGTCAGACATTCCCCAAGGGCTCCCAGGCTGCCAGAGGGATGTCTGACTGCCAACCTAGGCCTGATCCCTTGGGGAGTGGGCCTAAGCCAGCAGGTGGACATCCCACAAGAGTTCCTGGACTACGAAGAGGGCACAGGCCAGGCTGAGGAACCCTCTGAATGCATGACTTTTCATGTACCAGGCCTCTAGTAAGCATAGAAGTTATTTGGTCTATCTCTTTTCATCCTCCCAACTCCCTGAGATATGTCAGTCTGTTCTGTGTCTCCATGTCTTGGGTCTTATGTTGTTCATCAGATTCCACAAATAAGTGATAAGAGATCATGTTGATATGGAATTTTTGAATTGGAACCTGAATTTTTTTGTCCACCAGAATCAAAGAATGAATCCACAGACAGAAAGTGGTATAGCAAAGGTTGTGATTTATTGAAGATTGGGAAAGGGAAAGAGTCCCATAGAACAGACTCCCAAGTAGAGAAGGGGAAAAGGGTCCCACTGAGTTCCTTTTCCTTATGGTTTATAAAGGCTGCAGATCCTCATGCCTTAATATCCCCTCTGGTCACTATTCCCTTAGACTGGTTACTATAGTAACTCCTTTGCTCAAAGGTTGAACTTCACATGAGATGGGTAAGGTTCTCCCCACTATCCCCCACCCCCAACCTCCTTCTTTATTGTTTTCCTATTCCCTTAGGGCTTTCTTTCTCTCCTTCTGAATGAAGGACTTTCTTCTCTTTATTTTATAAATATAGACCTTTTGCTGTTCCCATCTCCCTCATTCTATGGAAATGTACCTGTTTGCAGCTTCCAGCTCCCCCATACTATGAAAATATACCTTCTGCTGCTCTGCAGCCCTGTGTTTTCTTCCGAGGTCCCCCCAATTTCCAAAATTTTTAGTATTTCTTAAACCTGTCCTATCTTACCCCTAAAATTCCTGTTTCAATGTGATATTTGTTTTTCTATGATTGGTTTATTTCACTTAGCATAGCTTCCAGGTCCATCCAGGCTGTCTCAAAGGGTAAGGGAACCTTCTTTTTTACAGCTGATAGTATTCTACTGTAAATATACCACAGCTTTTTTATCCATTGATCTATTGATGGTCACTTGGGCTGTTTCCAAAACTTAGCTATTGTAAATAATGCTGCTATGAACATAGGGATGCATATACTGACTGGTCAGATTATTACGATCTCTGAACACATAATAATCTGGCCATTCAGTGTACATACATATATATATTTGTGGGAGCCCCTTTCCACGTCCCGAGTGGTTCAGGGTTCCCGGTTCAGGGTTCGGGTTCTGAAGGAGGCCGCACACAAACAAAATGAGAAACTAGAAAACATTAATTTGGCGATATTGGGGGGCCAGGCGGGAGCCTTCCTCTAGTGGAAAGGACTGCCACTTGCTCTGGCCTTTTTCTCCCTTTTATTAAGGCTTTGGGACACACCCCTAGCCTTTAGGCAGGAAATAACAAAACAGAAATTAACATGAAATAAATAGGCAGAAGTTGCTTCAGCCAACAATGTTTCAACTAAATAGTGAGTGATTAGTTCTGACCTTTCAAAGCAGTTAAGGTTGACCAGCCTTCTGGCCTCCTGTTTACATCCGTGTAGTAAGAACAATGTTTGGTTTCCGACATCTCCCCCATTTTCTTTCCTCTAAAAAATCTTGCATCTGCAGACTAGAAATAAATATTAAGTACAAAAACTAAGACAAGCAACAATGGCTATGCTAAGAGGTAAATGAATAAGTCTATAGTATCTTTCTTTCTGGACCAACAGTCCTTTGAGTCCCAGTTTCAATGTCCAACAGTTTTTTGAGTGTACATGTTAGCAATGATATTTCAGTTCTGGATGGTGGCAATGCAGGCCCGACCCTCTCTGGTTTGGTCCAGGGCAACCTGCATCGAGGCACAGCTGCTGACTGTTAGGATGGCAAGGTGTCGTCAGCATCTTTCATCTCTGGACCGTTTCTCCTCTTGTTTTCATAGCTGGAGTATTCTCTGTTGTAGGAATTCACATGGTCTTGGACTTGTTTTTCTGAAAATATACAAACATTCTCAACCAAAAGTTAGTAAAGGAATTTTTTCTATAAATTTGACTTTGGATCCTTTTTATTTTTGCCCAAATGATTTTCCTTTGGCTTATTTTAATACTATGTATGTTTTTCATGGGTGTCTTGCTATTAAGTAAAAAAAAAAGTTTTCTAGATGTAATTTGTTTACAGGATATTTTTCTTTACATAATATTACTGTACTATTCCCCCTTTTTTGATTTAATTATGAGGCTTTTGGAAAATTTTTATAATGCAAATATGACTGCTTTATGTTTATTGCATGTTAAGTAATTTTACCATGCAATGAACTACCAATAGAAATTTTTGTTAATACTTTAGGAACAACTTTTTTCCAGTACAATTAAATTTTCTTGAATATTCACCTATTTCAATTAACCAATTAAATTAATTTGAAAATTTAACTATTTTATTGTCAAATTTAATATTCTAACAACAATCTTAGTTTTATCCTGTAACTATTAGTGGAAAGGTTTGTTTGCATTCTTGAGTAGGCCCTGCAGCATTCCTGGTGTTAAGTTGGATTTAGAATATAGGGCAGCTGTCAGCCAAGTCTGTCTGTTGCTGAGTCCCAATCTGAGCTGCACCAAATCTTTGTCTGTCACCTGTGTCCCAAACGGAGCTGGGCCAAGTCTCTGTCTTGTCACCTGGGTCCCGATCAGAGCTGGGCGTGGGAAATGAAGCAGCCATGGGGCAGGAAACCTCCCTCAGAAGGGGCGAAGGTTCAAGCCCCTGCAATGTTGGGGGGGGGTGAGGATCTGTGCCTCACCTCTGTTGATCCCCAAGTTTTCTCCTGATGGCCCCTCTGCAACTGTGCCTGTCTTAGGTTGTTCCTCCTCTGAGGAATCTTACCCGTCACTGGCTAACCAGCCATCCTCCGGGGCCAAGCAGGTTGATGTGAAGTTCAGTTCCGTCTCCTTGGCAGCCGATGCCCTTGTGGCCTCCACGCCCAGTACCTGCCTTGGGATCCCCTCGCCTGCTGGCAGGGTCCCAGCACTGATCACATATCTTGGGGAACCCAGATTCCTTCTCCAGGGAGGGCCCAGCTCACACCACTGGGTGAGAGACAGATTCATGGTACCAGCCAACACGAGGCTTCAACCTCAGCATGAACAGAAAGCTCAGGCTACAGCTGTGGGAGGGTCCCTCTTGGCAAAAAGAGCAAGAAAAGCCAATATAGAATGCTCAAGTGCCTTCTCACTGCCTTAATTCCTTCTATGTTATTTTTTTAAATTGCTACCAAATAGAATTAAATTGTAAGTTTGTTTGGGATATTTGTCAAAAAAAATTATAACGACATTGTAGAATAATATTATGTAAGGATATTCTTTTGTTCTAGGCCATGGCAATTCAATTTCAAACTGGCTATCAATTTCTTTTTGTATAGACAAGGTCTTAGTTACTTTATTAGAATACTTAACCAAATTGTTTACAAAGACATTGGCTCTTTATTTAGCTGAAAACCTTGATTTTTATTTAAAAAGCTAATTTATTAATTAAAGTAGGTGTCTTAATTTAAAAAGCAAAAGAAATTTAGTAAATGTTTATGTCTGATTCACAAGCCACAAATGTTGCCCCGCCTCTAGCTTAAGAATACAGGCAGCTATGGGCTTTTTGTCATTTTAAATTCTAATGTTGGAATTTTAAGAAATATTTAGTTACTTAATTTTGCCCTTCTTAGAGACTACAAGAAACAGGGGAATCAGTACACCTAAGGCAGTGATTCTCAACCTTCCTAATGCCGCCCGCGACCCTTTAATACAGCTCCTCATGTGGTGGTGACCCCAACCATAAAATTATTTCCGGTGCTACTTCATAACTGTAATTTTGCTACTGTTATGAACTGCAATGTAAATATCTGATATGCAGGATGTATTTTCATTGTTACAAATTGAACATAATTAAAGCATAGTGATTAATCGCAAAAACAATATGTAATTATATATTGTGAAATATTTATTTCTAATTACAAATAAATGAAATTTTGTCTTGAATCGTGGTGTAGCATGGGTAACAGTCTTCACATAACAACAGTAAACTACATTGCTACACTTTGCTACACTGAGGAGCGGTCTGTTGGTGCCTAAGACCATGGGAAATAGGTGTTTTCCGCTGGTCTTAGGCGACCCCTGTGAGATGTGGGAACCTCTTTCTGCAGTCCCTGTTCAAGCACCAGATGTGGGAGCCCCTTTCCACGTCCCTAGTGGTTCAGGGTTCCCAGTTCAGGGTTCGGGTTCTGAAGGAGGCTGTATGCAAACGAAATGAGAAACTAGAAAACATTAATTTGGCGATATTGGGGGGCCAGGCGGGAGCCTTCCTCTAGTGGAAAGGACTGCCACTTGCTCTGGCCTTTTTCTCCCTTTTATTAAGGCTTTGGGACACACCCCTCGCCTTTAGGCAGGAAATAACAAAACAGAAGTTAACATGAAACAAACAAGTAGAGGTTGCTTCAGCCAACAATGTTTCAACTAAACAGTGTGTGATTAGCTCTGACCTTTCAGAGCAGTTAAGGTTGACCAGCCTTCTGGCCTCCTGTTTACATCCATGTAGTAAGAACAATGTTTGGTTTCCGACATATATTAGAGACCTAGTGCATGAATTCATGCATGGGTGGGACTTGGCCAGGGGGAGGGGACATGGGCAGTTGGCCAGCCTGCCTGTTCGTCGAACTCCTGGTAAAGGGGACAATTTGCACATTAGCCTTTTATTATATAGGATATACACTGAGTGGCAGGATTATTATACATTCAGAGATCATAATAATCTGGCCATTCAGTGTATATTCTTTCTAATTGGTGTTTCTGGGTTACTAGATTTAATAAATGAATTCAGCAAAGTAGCAGGATACAAAATCAACACCCAGAAATCGATGACATTTTTATATACCAAATATGAACTCTCAGAAAGAGAATTTAAAAAGACAACCCTATTTTTTAAAAAAATAAGATACCTAGGAATACACTGTAGGAAGTGGACCTCTGTGATCCATCTCCAGCATGGTCAGCTTTTGATGGAATTTGCTAAATTTCCCCTGAGCAAACAGAATATAGGGAGAAGGAAAGAGAATGTAAGAACAAAGAACTGTGTATGCAGGTCAGTATCATTCCCACCCTCACCCACAAGGAGCCTCCTCAACTAGACAGGAGGAGGTGGAGGCAGCTAGAGAAGGCCTCAGCCCAATTATTTTTAATAGCCCAAGGGGATACAGCAAGATATAGGTGATATATGAGGGAAAAGTGACCCCATGGTGCTCAGCTAATGAGGAACCAGAGGAGAGACTGAATAAATGGGCTATGTTTGGTGCCCCAGGTGTGCCTGTATAACCGGATGGGATACCCACTCTGGAGAGTGTATTAAAAGTCTCATTTTCGCCATATTTCTGTCTCAGAGTTGTTATTTGAATTCAGATAGGTGATCATTTCTCACATAAACTTAACCAGGGAGATAAAAGACCTACACGAGAAAAACTAAAGGAGATTGGGGGGAAAATACAAACAAGTGGAAGTATGTACCATGTTCATGGACTGGAAGAATTAATATAATTAAAATGTCCATCTACCCAACACAATATATAGATTCTATGCAATTCCTATTAAAATATCAAGAGCATTCTTCACAGAACTAGAATAAATACTCCAAAATTTATATGGAACCCAAAAAGACCCCGAATAGCCACACAGCAATCTTGAGAAATAACAAAGTTGGATGGATCACAATATTGGATATCAAACTATACTACAAAGCCATTGTAATCAAAGCCTGGTACTGGCACAAGAACAGACATATAAGACAATGGATCAGAACAGAGACCCCAGAAATCAATCCACACCATTACGATCAATTAATATTTGACAAAGGAGGTAAGAACATACAATGGAGTAGACAGTCTCTTCAGTAAATGGTGCTGAGAAACTGTATAGACCCCTGCAAGAGGATGAAAATACATGGTATTTCAACTTACACCGCATACAAGAATAAAATCAAATTGGTCAGCCTATTTTTAAAGACACATTTAAAAAAAGTATTATGGAAGTATCCAGACATATATAAAATACAGCACAGTCTGATGAACATCCATCCCCAAACTTGTCATGAAGCTTCAACAACTACCAACGTTTTGTCAGTGTTGTTTCATATATGCCTGTTTTATTGTTTTGTTTTTGGCTGTAATCTTTTGAACAAAATAGCAGACATCATGTCTTTTCACTTCTCAGTACTTCAATATGCATCTCTAATTGATAAGGGCTTTTTTGTTTACATAAACATCATGCTTCATCCCACCTAACAAAAATAATTTATTAATTTCACCTAATACTCAATCCATATTCAGACTCCCCAAAGATGCCTTTGGGGAAATCTGAATATGGTGTCTTTTTTGACAGTTATTAAATTAACTTAATTCAGGACCCTAATAAAAGCCACACATTGCATTTAACTGCTATCTTTCAAGTCTCCTTTGCCTCCATCTGAGATAGGACCTTAAGAGCAATCATCAGGTAAAAACAGCTGTTTGACCTGGAAGCTCACATAAATCCATCCCACGTCACGAAGTTTATTCTCCTGTGCTTAAGGGCCAGAACCATAAGAGATTGATCCCTGTTGACTCAGTGGCTCTAGGAGTGAAAGGAAATGAACTCCCCTCCATCTCGTCCTATAGGGCTGGGCCCCCTGCCTAAACCCCCTCCCTTTTCTGGGAGTGGCCACAGGTGTGCCAGCCATGTCCTAGCTTCCCCCACCACCACCCGAATAGACCAATGAAGCTCCAAGAACACAGCGAGGGTCCTAATTATGCTAAACCACAGAAAGACCCTGATTCAAGTGACCAATCTCTGTAACCCTTGTCACTTTCCTAAGCCCTCCCAATTATCCTACCCCATAAAACTCATTGTTCCGCCCCAGCTAGCTCTCGGCTCACTGCTGCGCCAGAAAAAGGCTGGGAGCCAACCCGGATTTGAATTAAGACTCTTTGCTTTTGCATCGGAAAAGGCTCCTTAGTGGTTGATTGTTGAGACTGAAGACGACCTTTAGAGATGATTAACTTTGCTCAGTTTTACAACTTGCTTTCACAAGACAGGTCCACATTCCAACATCTAGCAGGGGGTGGTTGGGAGATAAGGAACAATCAATAGGAACCTTTGCGGCCCACTGAAACCCACCGACCCCCTCCGCGGCTGTTTGGGATTTAGAACAAGGGGGGAAAATGTGGTTTGGGTCTTTAAAAGGGGCTGCATACCCCTGAGACAGCGCAGTCATGAGTGTGTGGACTCCACCTGCGTGTGGTGCCCTCACGGCTGTCGCTGGCTGGCCAGCTCAATAAATCCTTGCTTGCTTATTACCAACTTAGCAGCCTCTGTGGTCATTTGCAACTGGTTGTGGAAGTCGCCCTACTACACATCTTTTTCATGCCATTGATAGAAAAACCACATCATTTGCCCTGTAGAATATCCCACATCTGGATCTGGCTGAGGTCACATATTAAAAGACGTTATAGCATCATTTGCATACAAATTGAGCAGCCAAAGTTAGAGTCTCAGAACCAGAACAGATCTTAATAAAATAGCTAATAGTTACATGGCACGGGTTGTGCTGAGCACGATACACACATAAACTCATTGGATCCCCACAAAGACACCAGGAGGTAGTTGGTACACACATCCCCATTCAATTGGCTATATTCCCATAAACCTTAATTTACAAAAACAGGTAGCAATCGGGGCTTGGTGCATAGGTAAGCCCACCCCAGACCTGGAAGGCGAGGTGACAGATGTGACGCTGCTCTATGGACTGTACATTATAAATCACCTGAGAGGAATTGGGGTGCGGGGCAGAGGGCATGGTAATTAAAGCCCAAAGTTCACGGACCTAGCGGCCGGGCAGGCGAGGGCTCCGACAGAGGCTGTGCTAAGAGCCGCCTCCTACCCCGCGGAGCACCGGTATCCTCCGGAGTTCAACCGAGGAACCAACCCGCCACCCGGCCTCTGCAGGTCGCAGACCACCCACAAGGCGCTTAGTTGGGGGAGGAGCCTGCGCGCTGGCCCGGCGTTCTTTGCGACAGGCCCGCCCCGCCGGCGTGCTCCGCTCCGGGCGCCACCCTGCGCTCTCGTGGCTGCGTCCGAGGCTGCGCCAGTTGAGGCGGGGGAGGTGAGCGTGCGGGTTAGGGTGGTCGGTGCGGGCACCCAGGGGCTGATCCCCTCCCCCGGTTCCTGCAGGTAGCGAGTTGGAGTCCTGAGCGTAGCTTAATGGCGCGGATGGGAGCCACAGGAAGTCTTCTCACAGCTGCCAGCGGGGCGTGCCGGCGGAGGCGCGCCTGGGCGCTGGTGCGGGGGCCTTGGGGCCTGACCGGGACCCTTCCTTTCCTGACCTCAGTTTCCTCATTGAAAAAAGGGGCTAGGTTTTGTGACCCGGGGATTTATTATTAAAATAAGTGCCCCGCGTTCTTATTTGCACCAACTTATTCTCTAAACACTTTGCACACACACACACTTGTTATAGACAGGACAGGAAGCTTCAACAAAAGTTAAATTAATTGTGAACTTTTCTGAAGTATTTACATTTGAAATAATGGATTCCCGTGATGTTTTTCAAAATAAACCAGTTAGAGGGAGAATGTGGGTGGGAGTAGAGATGAAACAAGATTGGCCATGTGATTAAAGTTGATCTTTCTCTACTTTTGTATGTTTGTAATTTGGCATTACAGTTTTGGTTTAATCCTTACGCAAGAATATGTTGTTTTTAAATTGATTTGAGAGGGGGGGGGCACATCGATGTGAGAGAGAAACATCTGCCAGTTGCCTCTGGTACCTGTCCTGGCCTAGGTACGTGCCCTGACCAGGGATCGAACTCCCAACCTTTCGGTGTAACCGAGTCCCCAGCCAGGGCTAAAGTTTTTTCTAAAATGAAGTTTGCTGTGAACACCTGACAACCTGTGCTCAAATACTCTGCCTGTATCATTCGTCTGCCAGGGTCATCATGGCAAGAACTGGATAGCAGAGATTTATTTTTCTAATGATTCTGGAGGCTGGAAGCCCAAGATCAAAGTGTCAACAGAACTGGTTGCTTCTGAGGCTTCTCTCATCAGCTTGTGGGTGATTGCTTCCTGACTTGTCACCTCTCATGATCTTCCCTCTGTGTCTGTCCTAATCTCCTGTTCCCATAAGGATATCATTTTGTATTAGGGCCTATCCTAATGATCTCATTTTAACTTAATTACCTCTTTAGAGGCCCCCTCTCTATAAATACAGTCACATTCTGAGATACTGGGGTTAAGACTTAAGCATATGAATTTGGGTGGACACAATGCAGCCCATAACAGCCACTTTACTCGTTTAGAATTTTGACCAATTTACTTAGCCTGTCTATGCGTCAGTTTTCACTGCTTTAAATAGGACCAATAGTAGTAATTAGGTCATGGAGTTGTGAGCATTTAATTGTGAGATAATGAATGCAAAGCTGTCAGAATTGTCTAACATACAATAGTACACTGTAAGTTGAACTTATGCTTCACCAGTAAATCAGTGATCGTAGCACTTCGCTCTCGGATGAATAATGGAGTAAGGCAGTTGGGCATTTACTAGTAGTGCTATGGGAATAAAAGTATTAATCACAGAAATGATCATGGGCTGTCCATTACTGTGCCAGACACTAATGGCTTTATGTGTTCATTCATTTACTCATCACAGTCACCTAGTGATGGGTTATTTTCACATGCCTGTTTGGCAAATGAAGAGGCAGGTGAACTGAGATTGGAACTCGGGCTCTCACCACTGGGTTGTATTGCCCTAATTAGAAAGGATATGGCCCTGGGAGGATATTCAGTCTACAGGCAAACCCAGGGAATCGTTGGCTGACTTCTCTCTTTCTTGGCCCAGGTTTACAGCAGTAGCAGCATCCATGGCAGGTCCCCTGTGGCAGGCTGCAGCATTTGTGCAGAGACATAAGACAGGCCTATTGGTGGGTTCCTGTGCAGGCCTGTTTGGAGCCCAGATCTTGTACCACCTCTTCCCAGATCCTGTGGTTCGATGGCTATACCAGTACTGGCCTCAGGGCCAGCCAGCCCCGCTCTCTCCAAAGCTTCAGAGACTTTTCCAAGAGGTGCTACAGGATGTTGGCGTCCCGTCGGACCATTGCTACAAGGCCTTTATCACTTTCACCTTCCAGCCGGTGAGTGCTGGCTTCCCAAGACTCCCTGCTGGGGCCATACTAGGCATCCCTGCCAGCTTCCTGGGTGGCTCGGTGACCAACACTGACCGCCCTGTGATTGTACATGGGAAAAGAGTGGACTGGAAAAGCCCAGAAGGTACCCGGCTGAGAGAGGCCCTGACCCTGTCCCATGATGCCCAGAAGTTTGCCTTGGCCAAGGAGGTGGTGTACCTGGAGAGTGGTACAGCTGCCCTGCAGGCCCTGCCAGCCCCAGCTTGTCTGGCAGGAACCTGGACACTGAGCGTAAGTATCAAGCATGCCCTGGGGCTCTATGGAGGCCCCATGAACTTAAGAGTTGCCTTCAATCTGCTGGCAGCAGTGGTAGGCTTTGTGGCTTACGCCTTCTCCACAGACTCTCTCACTCATGCCCTGGAAGCCTGGCTGGACCGCCGCACAGCTTCCATGTCTGCAGCCTATTCCCAGGGTGGAGTGGAATTCTATGAGAAGATTCTGTCTGGCAACCTGGCTCTGCGCAGTCTCTTGGGTCCACCCGGAGAGAAGCTGTATACGCCCAGTGGGAACATCATCCCCAGACATTGGTTCCGCATCAAACATTTACCCTACACGGCCCGCCGTGATTCCATGCTGCAGATGTGGAGGACGACTCGCAACCCAGGCCACTCCTGAGAGGTTCATCTCACGGACAGTTCCAGTTCTTGCAGGTACAACCCTGCCATTGACCCTGGGGGCTTTCCACACCCACAGCTCAATGTTTTTTGGAGTTAAGCAGCCTGGATTCTACCCCAATCCACCTCTTATGATCTAAGCGAACTTAGGCATATCCCTTTATGAATATGAGCCTTGGATTACTCCACTGTAAAATGAGGATGATGTACACTTCTGGCAGGATTTGGGGTCTTCTGACAAAAAGAGTGTGGCATAAATAAATGGGATGCCCTTCCTTCTAGATCTTTGAAACCTGCAGACTGTGGAGGTAAGGTCATACATATCTCACCACCAGAGGTGCTTGCAGGATGTGAACACTCCTACAGCAAAGAATCACCTGTGGTTTGCCTGATGGTCAGATCCCAGTTTCCTTCTGTGGTAGAGATTGAAAGCTTTGAGAGGGTGCCCAGCCACTGTGGTTGAGCATCAACCCAGGAACCAAGAGGTCACCAGTTTGATTTCCAAGATGTCTGGTTTGCAGGCTCAATCCCCAGTAGGGGATGTGCAGGAGGCAGCCAATTGATGATGTTTCTCTCAATATTTCTATCTCTCCTCCCCCTCTTAAAAATCAATAAATAAAAACATTTTTTTAAAAAAGCTTTAAGAGGTCAAGATGAGAAGCTACTGTGCCTGTGATGCTGGGAAATATGAGCTTGCAGTGAGGCTTTAAGAGTGGTGTGTCCAAGTGCAACTGGCATGCTCAGAGAGGGCTGGGAAGCCAACAGGGTGTGGTGGGCCCCAGGAAAGCCTCTGGGCCTGAAGGAGAGAAGTGTGGCTGGAACCTGGTATGACCTATGGTGAGGGAAACTTGGCTGGAGCTCTGGCCAAAAGAAGAAGAAACAAGCCATTGCTAAACTGTGGCCCTGCAGGATCAGAGTCCACTGATGTAGTATCAAGCATGGTCAGGGCTTAGAGAGGAGAGGAAGTGAGGTGGAGTATAGGAGAGATGGAGATGGGATGAACTTGGCTCACAGGAGACTGATGAGAGCAGAGGGCTGGAGGTGGACTGTTGACCTGGCCTGGTGTCCTCTCTTGAGCCTGCTGTTTTCCTTGAGCCCTCTTGTGGTAGAAAGAGCCAGGGCCCACTTTTGATCAAATGGGGATGGTGAGGAGAATTGTGATCAGCAAGTCAGGCTTCCTGTGTTGTTTTTGTTGGTGATTATGCTTTCCCTGGAAGAGTTGAAGAATTCAGGCCTGGTGTCATGTAACTCAGGGAAGGATATATAGCATTATGGGCGACCACTCAGTGGCACATAGTTCCTGCAGCCGACTGAATGGAGAGTGAGCATGATGAGGAAACATGCCTTCCTGCTGGGTCCTTCACTGTGGGCTGGCACTCAGTGCTCTGGCTCCATTCTATGCCAGCCTATGGTTCCCCATGTCAGGCCTAACCAGACTGTTGTTGCATGCAGAGCACCCCATCTTTCAGGTCCCTGGGACAGTGTTGGGCACTGGCTTGATGTATGCATAGAAGAATGAATGAGTTAGTGAACAAGCCCCCACTCAGAAATACCACTTTCAGTGGCCCCTCAGCATGTCATCCAGCTGCTGCTGCTGCCACACCGGACCACCTAATCTTGGCTAGAGAAGTGTTTGGGGTCTGGATTCAATGTGTTTCACTTTCTCACCTGCAAGAGCCAAGATGGTGGCATCAGGCCTTGCTGCCCAAATGGTAAGATAAGGGAACCCCATTGTGCATGGGAGGCGGGGTGCCCTAAAACTGCTACTCACTTGGCTTCCTCCACTCCATGTCAAATTTTGTCTCCACTTATAGGCTGTTCCCAACCCCCACATGTGCTCTACATGACGCAGCTCTGAACCTTGGCTCAGAGCCTCCTGTCTGAGCTGCCCCTCCTCATTGCCTCCTTCCACACATTGCCTGAGCCTGGTCCAAGCCTAAGCAATATGACTATCTGAAACCCTCTCTGCAGGCCCTCCCCTGGCATCTCCTTGTTTTTAGGCTAAAGTTGCATTTCTTAGCCTCGGCCTGCTGACCTGCCCAATTGTCCTGCATCTCACTTTCCCTAGCTCTATGGTTGCTTAAGTGCCTCTCTTCCATCCTCACACAGGCCTTTACCATGGCTCTGTCCTTCACTTGAAGTGCTTTCTTCTGCAGGATTACTCAGAGACCCAATTCCAATGACCGTCCCCATTCATGCCCTGTTGTACACCCTGTACCTCTGCCTAGCCCTTACTGCTAACTTTAATTAAATAAGTTGCCCTGGGGTTAGTGGCTTAGCATCTCCTGTTGAAATGTACTATCTGCAAGGACAGGGTTGTGTCTCGTTTATAGCTCTGGATTGTAGTTCTCCTTAACATTTTTTTAAAATATATTTTATTGATTTTTTATAGAGAGGAAGAGAGAGGGATAGAGAATTAGAAACATCAATGAGAGAGAAACATCAATCAGCTGCCTCCTGCACACCTCCTACTGGGGATGTGCCCGCAACCATGGTACAGTACATGCCCTTGACCAGAATCGAACCTGGGACCTTTCAGTCCACAGGCCAACGCTCTATCCACTGAGCCAAACCGGTCAGGGCTAACATTTTTTAATATATAAATGAGGCTCTGAGGCTACAATAGACAGTCCTGGCTCCTTGGAGTCTCTGAGCAATTACAGTAAGGCTGGCTAGACGTGTGGATGGTATGTGACTCCAGTCCTATCTTCCCGACTTGGGACTTTCCAAGGACAGGGCCTGTTCTTGATATACCATCATTGCTGATTTCAGTGGGGAAACCAGGACACTTCTGGGTCACTTCAGGTGACTTCTAAAGCAGGGATGCCAACAGGCTTTAGGGGAAAGTGACCTCCAAATTATTGTGACATATTGGGCCCCTTCACACAGTTTGGGGACTGATCACAAAAAGGTTAAAACACATGCTCTTGGGTTTCGTGGATGGGCCAGGAGACAGGAAGTTACCCAGTGAACACAGCCCTACATCTTCTCAGATGCCTGTTGTGTGCCTCAGTCATCAGCACTCTGTCCTGGATCCCTAAGGAACATAATTCTATTGAGTCCAGCCCCCCCCCCCCCATGTTCATAATTTTCAGAGCTACATCAGTACACAAATACAACCACCACACATATACACATCTGAACATAGCCAGAATACAGGGAGGGGAGTCCCAGAGTCATGGTGCTGGCGTTGGCTCTGCCCATCCCTGATCCTACTATACTGCCTCCGTCCCCACCAGCCAGTGTCCACAGTGCAGGGCCCCATGCAGCCATGCCTGGAGCTGAGCACATACACATGGAAGCCAGTCCCCACATCATCACTGGCTGGATCACAAATGGATGTGTAGGTCTTCACATCCCTCTAGTAATGTTTATGGTGCCTTTGTTATACTCCAGACATTGTGCTGGGTTCTGAGAGGCATTTAAAAGAACTTATCCCCAAATTAGGACATGTAGTTGGTACGATTATTTCAATTATACAGGCAAGCAAACAGCATAGGAAGATGAAGAAATATACCCAAATCATAAAGCTTTGTAAGTGGCAGAACCAAAATTTGAAGCTAGCAGTCTGGCTCCAGATCCCATTCTTGAGACATAATGTTTATACTGTCCTATTTATCCTGAGGATATCATGGTACAAACTTATGCTGTGGACTCTATAGCCTTTCTCCTCATGCTGGTTAGAGGTGACTCTAGCCTTAACTCTTATCAGAAAAAAAAAAAAGTCACTGGAACTTCCAGGAGACGCTTTTAGCGAACTGAAAAGGAAGGGCAACCACATATATTTAGTGCTGAGATGGGAATGGAATGAAAGGGCAGTGTTAGAGCCCTAGGAGGCCCTAGCTGAGGACTAAGGCACCTTAAGAGGCAGAGAGAGAGCACAACTGG
The DNA here is from genome assembly GCA_011751065.1 of Lasiurus cinereus. NCBI lineage: Eukaryota > Metazoa > Chordata > Mammalia > Chiroptera > Vespertilionidae > Lasiurus > Lasiurus cinereus. Next base: position 59,397,447 of record JAAGEH010000393.1, read on the forward strand.
GCAGCCAGTTATGGGTTCAAATCCTGGTCCTGCCACTTTAGCAGGATGGCCTTGAACAAGTAATTTCACATCTCTGATCTTGAGTTTCCTATCTATAAAATTGGGATATTAATATGTATGTTACTGCATTGTTTTGACAAAAAAAGTGAAATAGTTGTACACTTTAAAAGAAGATTGATTTCTGAAATTTTAGTATTTTTAAGTGGTACAAGTACCAAGAAGTTCCAGTCTTGAAGTTGCTGCCTAATAAAAGTTCTGTGCTTATAGCTTTTCAAGTCCTGATTAGGACAGTTCTTCAAGTTACTACCAGTTGACACCTTTTGGGAAATTACCTGGCAGCAGCTTAGAGCAAAGGACCCAGATGACCCTAGGAGGAGATAGACCAGACTGGAGAAGAGGGCATTAAGATGAAAGATAGTCCTTTATACCTACTATCAGCCTTTTCTCTTGATGCTTTCAATATTCTTTAAAGTAAATTTTAAATACTAAGAACATCCTGTGTTATGTTTTGGTGAAATTGGCACAAGCATATACTTTTTTTTTAATTAAATCTTTATTGTTCAGATTATTACATTTGTTTCCCTTTTTTCCCCCTCCATAGCTCCCCTCCATCTGGCTCCCACCCCACCCTCTACCCTTACCTCCCCCCGCATTGACCTCATCCTTAGGTGTATGATTTTTGTCCAGTCTCTCCCTGAACCCCTCTCACACCTTTCCCCCTGAGGATTATCAGTCCACTCCCTTTCTGTGCTCCTGAGTTTATTATATTCACCAGTTTATTCTGTTCATCAAATTTTTAATTCACTTAATTTTTAGATTCACTTGTTGATAGATATGTATTTGTTTATAATTTTTTATCTTTTAACCGTTTTCTTTTTCCTCTTAAAGAGTACCTTTCAGCATTTCATATAATACAAGTTTGGTGTTGCTGAACTCCTTTAGCTTTTTCTTATCTGTGAAGCTCTTTATCTGCCCTTCAATTCTGAATGATAGCTTTGCTGGATATAGTATTCTTGGTTGTAGGTTCTTGGTATTCATCACTTTGAATATTTCTTGCCACTCTTGTCTGGCCTGCACCGTTTCTGTTGAGAAATCAGCTGACAGTCGTATGGGTGCTCCCTTGTAGGTAATTAACTGTTTTTCTCTTGCTGCTTTTAATATTCTCTCTTTGTCTTTTGCTCTTGGTATTTTAATTATGATGTGTCTTGGTGTAGTCCTTTGGATTCCTTTTATATGGGGTTCGGTGTGCTTCCTGGACTTGTAAATTTATTTCTTTCACCAGATGTGGGAAGTTTTCAGTCATTATTTCTTTAAATAGGTTTTCAGTATCTTGCTCTCTCTCTTCCTCTGGCACCCCCACAATCTGATGTTGGTATGCTTGAAGTTGTCCCAGAGGCTCCTTACATTATCTTCCCCTTTTTTGGATTCATTTTTCTTCTTGCTTTTCCAGTTGAGTGTTTTCTGATTCTTTATATTTCAAATTTTTGACTTGATTCTTGCGTTCCTCTAGTCTGCTGTTAGGTCTCTGTATAATATTTTTTATTTTATTTATTTTTTAAAATATATTTTATTGATTTTTCACAGAGAGGAAGGGAGAGGGATAGAAAGTCAGAAACATCGATGAGAGATATCGATCAGCCGCCTCCTGCATGCCCCCTACTGGAGTTGTGCCCGCAAGCAAGGTACATGTCCCCGACCGGAATCGAACCTGGGACCTTTCAGTCCGCAGGCCGACACTCTATCCACTGAGCCAAACCGGTCTCGGCTATAATATTTTTTATTTCAGTCAGTGTATGTCTATAATTTCTAGTTGGTCCTTTTTCACCTTCTCTTGGGTCTTGCTAAATTTATCCATCTTTTCTAGGAAATTCTTGAAAAACCTTATAAGCGTGGTTTTGAACTCTATATCCAGTCGTTTGTTTTCCTCCATTTCTTTTGTTTGTGATCTCTTCCTTCGTCTCCACATATTCACTATGCTGGGAGAACTTCTATGTTAGATTCAGCCTTATGATACAAGACTTGCAAAACTGCAAAAGCCTCTCTGTTGAGCTTGGGAGGGGTGGAATCTCAGGGCTTACTGACCACCTTGCCTTCCAGTCGGCCCCACCCTACTTGGCCCCTAGGTCTCACACGTCTCTGGGTAATAGCTGGAGCGGTCCCTGTGCACAAGCCTTTTCGTGTTCCCTGTGCTCCAGGACTTTTTGAGTCTGGGTCCCCAGGGTCTCGCCCAAAACCGGGGTTTAGTGGAGTTAGAAGTGGCGCAATCTGTAGGCTCTGTCTCCCGCCCATAAGCCAACGCACAATCAAGCAGTCCGTCTTCTGTGCACAGCAGTGTGCACGCTCCGCAGACTTTAGCCCTTTCGCAGCTCCCCTAAATTTCCGTGCACTTCTTCCTTTTCACAGCCATATGAGTTTTGGCCAGACCTGGGGTTCAGTGCCATAAGATAAGGAGTTCAGTGCAGTTGGAAATCTCCCATCTCCCTCCTGCCAGAGGAAGCCAGCCAGGCAATCCAGCACCCACTCTCTCCATGCGCGCATCTCTTTACCTCAGCTTTTTGCAGCTCCTCTGGGTCTCCATGAGCCCCTCTCTTTCCTTCTAGTTGTAGAATTTCCACTCAGCCAGCTTTCCTGTGGTTCTGGATGATGTTCGTTCTGTCTTTTAGTTGTAGTTTTGAAATTCCTGTGCAAGGCAGCAGTTGAAGTGCTCACCTATACCACCATCATGGATTCTCTCCACAAGCATATATTCTTGTTGACTTTTTTTTTTTAATCCTCACCAAGGAAATTTTTCTTTTTGCTATTTTTATTTAATACTGTAAAAAATAACAATGATAGCCAATAACATACTTTTTTTCACATTCTTATGGATTTTAGGAAATTACTGCCTTTTCCCCTGGAGAAATAACCTAGACAAAATATAAAGTAGTACCACATTGTTAAATCTACACATTCTAGATTTAAACATCTTGAAGACCATCTCCAGGGGTAGGGGGAAAAAACAAGTGTCACAAAAGATGCAAGAAATGAAACAAGTACACATAAGGATGGCAAGCTGGGGGAAAGACCATGTCAATGACACTGATCCAGACAGTATGAGTAAGAGTTATGCCAAGTCCAAAGTCAGGGAAGAACCCACAATGAAAAGGCAACTCAGAAGTGTTAACATCTTGTTACTTCAACGAACTGCCTCTGTGGAACCTAAGAAGGAATCTAAAAAAGATATGAGGATTCAAATCAGTATATATATGTGGTCCCTACAAATCCTATAGGGTTACATGCCTGACTAGGTCGACCAGCTTATTCCCTGAAGCGACAGACGCAGAGACTGCCAAAATTCAAAAAGAAAGATGGAAATTGTGCTTCCTCAGAATGGGCTTCTTAACTGTCTTTCCTCCGGATCTAGTAGCTGCTTTCTCCCATGTTGCTGCAGATATCTATTGCCTTTCGCTTGAAATGAAAAGGTGAACTTTGAGATGCCAGGACTGGGCAGTCCTGAGAGGGCAGGGGGGTCTGAAAGTTCAGTAGTCAGCCCAAGCTGTCCTATTACAATGGCTTCGCCTTCCTTGGGTTCTGAGAACCTACCCAGAGGTCAGTCTAAAGTTCGTTTACAAGCCTGGGGACTCTTCACTATCCCACAGGGGCAGCAGGACAGAGGGGTCTTCAGTATTATACCAGTTTAAAAAAAAATAAAATCACAATTGTTCTTGGGACTGGGTGGGTTCCCTCATCCAGTTTTAGCAGGATGTGTCTGTGACCATGGGGCTCCTGCTAAGCTCTGAGGCCATAGAGTGAGTGGGCACTGGTGCCAAGCACCAGGGTAGGGAATGTGTAGTAGGAACCCTGCACATCAGGGCTCTGAAGGAAGAGCTGGCTGCCTCCCCTTTGCAGAAGGGAACTGCAGGGTGGACTGGAAGGCAGGATGTCAGATTCATATGCAGGAGCTGGCCCAGGAAGCCAAAGGGGCAAGATCACACCCCTGTGCTGCTTGATGTAATTGAAGGCATTCTTTAGGCACAACTGCCTGGTTTTCAGATGGTGGGTGAACGGGAAATCCCAGCCTCCTAGCAGACCAGGACCTTGCCCCCCTTTTCCCTGACATAGTCAATGAAGTCTATTGCTTCTTGAAAGTGGGAGCTAAAGTCAGCCATGTGGCTGTCTTCCATTTGTAGTGTAGGTGGCTCATGCAAGCCTCGGAGGTCGGCTGCAAGACATTCAGGGCCTGATGTGCATGTTGGGGAGGAACTCACACTTGGATGCACAGTAAGCACTTCCAAGTTAGAGGAACAGAAGGATTTCAACTGGGCCGTCTTGTCATAAGCTGGCCTGTAGCTGATGCTAAGCATGGGTTTCCCACACTGGCTGATGGGGTCTCTCTGGGTCTCAGTCTTTTCTTGTGAGATGGGTTCTGCCTCCACACAACAATCAGGATATTCCGAGTAGAAAGTCTTCTATCCCTCTTTAAAGAAGTAGCCCACAGACAGCGAGCAGCGAGGTGAGTACAATGCGTGCCACATTCTCCTTACGCAGCTTCTGCCAGTGGCGGCTGCCCTTGTCCAGCGCGACTATGGCTGCCACACCCCCACCACCCTCCTGCAGCAGCTGACCGCCTCACGCCCATCAGAGCACCACAGATTTGAGGCTGATGTTGAGCAAGCCGCACCCACTGCAGGTGCTGAAGGCCATATAAGGCTGATAGGCCAGCACCACGCAGTGCACAGCTGCATCCTTACGGAGCTTCTTGTGCAGCCGGCGCCCATTGAGCAACGTGACTTTCATGCCACAGCCCCGAGACCCACAGCCAGGATGCCCACCAGTGAAATATAGGAGCCTGGGCTGCGGAGCTGCAGCTAGCCTACTTAGCCTGGAGCCTAAGCCCAAGCAGTCGCTCAACTCTTCTATCCTGCCCTGCATGTTCACCCTGGCCAGATCATTCGCAGCCCCAGAAACTGGGAGGTTATTTTTCCATTGATTTTTAGAGTGGAAGAGAGAGGGAAAGACAGAAATATCGATGTGAGGAAAACACATCTATTGGTAGCCTCCTGCATGCATCTTGACCTGGGCTGGGCCTGGGGAGGAGCCTGCAACCTAGGTACTTAAACTAAATTTATTGGGGTAACATTGGGTAAAATTATATAGGTTTTAGGTATATAATTTTATAAAACATTACCTTTATATTGAATTGTGTGTTTACCAGCCCAAGTTAAATAACCTTACATCACCATTTATCCTTTTACCCTCTTCTACTTCATCCCCCTCTTCCTTCTGGTAATCACCATACTGTTGTTTGTGTGCATGAATCTTCTTTTTTCCTCTTTGCTTAATCCCTTAACCTTCCCCACCATACCCTTCTGACAGCTGTTTTCTGAATCTATGAGTCTGTTTTCACTTTGTTTATTTTGTTCATTAGATTCCACATATAAGTGAAATCCTATGGTACTTGCCTTTCCATGACTGGCTTATTTCACATAGCTTAATATTCTCCAGGACCATCCATGCTGTTGCAAAGGGTAAGATTTCCTTCTTTTTTATGGCTAAGTAGTATTCCATTGTGTATATATACACTGCTTTTAAAATAAGTGTGTGTGTGTGTGTGTGTGTGTGTGTGTGTGTGTGCATGCACGCACACCCGCGCACATGTGTATTTGAGAGAGAGAAAGAGAGAGAGAAAGAAAGGGTGAGGGGGAGAGAGACACATCAATGTGAGAGAGAAACATCAGTCAGCTTCCTCCTACAAACCCCTGATCGGGATTGAGCCTGAAAGCCAGGCATGTGCCCTGACCAGGAATCGAACTGGTGACCTTCTGGTGCATGGAACAATGCTCAATCTACTGAGCCACACAGCTTTTTTATCCACTGATCTACTGAGGGGCACTTGGGCTGCTTCTAAATCTTAGCTATCTATACTAATAATAGAGGAATATGCAAATTGTCTGGGACACCTTCACAGTAACAGTAATAGTAATAACCAAACAGCAAGCTGTATGGGATGACCAGGCCAGCAGGGGGGTTAGTGAGAGATGACCAAACAACTGAACAGCAGGCTGCGTGGGGCAACCAGGCTGGCAGGGGTTCCAGTTGGGGGCTACCAGGCTGACGGGGAGGCAGTTGGAGACAAAGCTGGTAGGGGACCAGTTAGGGGTGACCAGGCTGGTGGGGGGACGCAGTTGAGGGAAACCAGGCCAGCAGAGGTGGCAGTTAGGGGCAATCAGGCCGGCAGGCAGAGGCAGTTAGGGGTGATCAGACTGGGGGGGGGGCAGTTAGGGGTGATCGGGCAGGCAGGTGAGCAGTTAGGAGCCAGCAGTCCCAGATTGTGAGAAGGATGTCTGACTGCCAGTTTAGGCTCAATCCCGGGGATCGGGCCTAAACCGGCAGTCAGACATCCCCCAAGGGGTCCCAGATTAGAGAGGGAGCAGGCTGGGTTGAGGGGACCTCCCCATGCACAAATTCATGCACCAGGCCTCTAGTTTTAAGTAATACTACAATGAACATACAATGGTATATATTCTTTAGAATTATAGTTTCAGTATTCTTGGAATAAATTCACAGAAGTGGTATTGTGGGGTCATATATTTCTCTGATAATTATCGACGTTGGGCATTTTTTCATGTCTGTTGACCATCTGTATACCTCTTTGGAGATGTGTCTATTCAAGTCCTTTGCCCACTTCTTAATTGGATTTTTGTGTGTGTGTGGAGTTTTATAAGTTCCTTATAAATTTTGGATATTAAGCCCTTATCAGATGTATCAATGAATATGTTCTCCCATTCAGTGGGTTGTCTTGCCGGAAACCAAACATTGTTTCACTAATAGAAAGATGTGGACAGGAAGCCCAAAAGGCTAGTCAACAACCTTAATTGCTCTAACCACTCACTGTTTAGTTGAAACATCGTTAGATGAAGCAGCCTCCATCTCTGTTTGTCTTATGTATTTTTGTTAATGAAATTTCCTGCCTAAAGGCTATGGGTGTGTCCCAAAGTCTCAATAAAAGGGATAGCATGGCCAGAGCAAACGGTAGTCTTCTCACTAGAGGAAGGCTCCTGCCTGGCCCCCCAATATTCCCAAATCAATACTTTTCTAGTCTCTTCATTTTCATGGGGCCTCCTCCAGAACCTGAACCCTGAACAGGAACCCTGAACCACGCGGGACGTGAAAGGGGTTTTCCATTGTCTTTTCATTTGTTGATGGTTTGCTGTGCTAAAATTAGTTAGTTTGATGTAGTCCCATTTGTTTCTTTTTTTTCTTTTTTTCCCCTTGCCCAAGGAGATATTTCAAATATATACATGTATATGGCTGGGCTCCCACAGACAGCAGCTAAAGTTCTAGAGAGATATCTTAGCACTGGGGGGTTGCCACTGAAAACTCCAGAGTCTAAAAAACAAGCTAGGCCTCCCAGCAGAAAGCATCAGAACTAAGAAAAGTGCCCACATAACATCTCGCTGTAAAAAGCAGCAGGGTTGCTGACAGCCAGGGAGAGGCAAGATGGAAATGCAGGTACACTCTTAAAGGGTCAACACACAAAATTTTGAGTACAGCCACTCAGCTTGGACTCAAGCAGAGGGATGGCAGAGTAGACTGTGGCTGTGTAAACGTAAGCTAGGTTTGGGGGCTCTGGGGTTAGAACTTGGAAAGCAGATACCCCAGTTTCCTATGCCGAGTCATTCCCTCATGCTGTGAAGGTCATCTTTCTCAGGCCGACCTTTGTTTTTTTGTTTTTTGTTTTTTGGGGTTTTTTTTGGGCGGGGTTAATATATTTTATTGATTTTTTACAGAGAGGAAGGGAGAGACATAGTTAGAAACATCGATAAGAAAGAAACATCTATCATCCGCCTCCTGCACGCCCCTCACTAGGGATGTGCCTGCAACAAGATACATGCCCCCAACCAGAATCGAACCTGGGACCTTTCAGTCCACAGGCTGACGCTCTATCCACTGAGCCAAACCAGTTTCTGCAAAGCTGACCTTTGTTATCCAGACGTCTTTTTGGCTGGGGGGGAATGACAATTGCCCCACCCTATTGGAAAACCCCTGTGCCACCCAGTGGAATATCTGGGGCCCATTAAGAGACTGAGGCTGAGACTGGTTTGGCTCAGTGGATAGAGCGTCGGCCTGTGGACTGAAAGGTCCCAAGTTCGATTCCAGTCGGGGGCATGTACCTTGGTTGTAGGCACATCTCCAGTGTGGGGTGTTCAGGAGGTAGCTGATCGATGTCTCTCTCTTATCGATGTTTCTGACTTTCTATCCCTCTCCCTTCCTCCCTGTAAAAAATCAATAAAATATATTTTTTTTAAAAAGAGAGAGAGAGAGAGAGAGAGAGAGAGAGAGAGACTGAGAATGACAATTAGCCTCTAGGCAAAAGCAGTTGCCCACCCTGTTGGGAAAACTCTCATCCCACCTGTGGATGATGCCTGGGGCTATTCAAGGCTGAAGCCAATCAGTCTGCAGGCAGAGGTGAGTCTGTGGAGGCTTTAAATCTTTACCTGATCTAAAATCAAGGCATGAGACTCAAGACAGACTCAACCTCTGGGCTAAGGAATCCCAACCACTAGACTTTTAGGGGTTTCAATTTCTCAGATCTCAATCATGTTGATCAGGGCCAGAAAAGGGCAGTGACTCACATTCACCTGAATAAGAGAAGCTCCCAAGAGGCACAGGATAGACACACCAAAGAACCAGATTCAACAACATCAGTAAATTCCAGCAAGCTCCACAAATAGCACATCCAAAGAACCTGCATAACAGCTGGCATGATAAAATTGGGGCTGAACCTCACTGGAAGCAAGCTGGAAGGGAGATACCTCTTACAAATGGGACATCAACAATCAAGTCCCAGTTACCATAGGAGAGCCAAAATAATGCACAAAAGGGAAATTCCAAAAGCAACCAGCTCAGGTGAGCAAAGAAACTGCTCTACTTGATGCTTCATTATATTTCTATATAAAGCCATCCCACAAAGACTAAAAATCATAGCCGTCCTAGTCAATACATAGAAGCAAACACAAAGAGACAGCCAAAATGAAGAGACAAGCCCCAAATGAGAAAAAAAAATAATTCTCCAGAAAAAGAACCAAATTAAATGGAGGTAAGCAACCTATCAGTCACAGTTCAAAACAACGGTTATAAAGATGCTTAAGAAACTTAGCGTAAATTACAACAGCATGAAAAGGGAATAGTGGTCATGAAGAACAAGACAGAAATGAAGAATGATATATCTGACATCAAGAACACACTGAAAGGACTCAGCCAGCATGGTTTAGTGATTGAGCATCAACCTATGAACCAGCTGCAGATTTGATTCCTGAGCAGGGCACATGCCAAGGTTACAGGCTCGAACCCCAGTGTGGTTCGAGGTAGCTGATCAGTGGTTGTCCCTTATCATTGATGTTTCTATCTCTCCCTTCCTCTCTAAAATCAGTAAAAATACATTTTTTTAAAAAGAGCACATTGGAAGGTATTAAAAGTAAATTGAATGAAGCAGATTGAATCAGCAATTTAGAATCCAAGGTAGAAATAAATACCCAGTTAGAGCAGCAAATAGAAAAAATAATTAAAAAGCAGGAAGATAGCTTAAGGGAGTTCTGGGGCACCATGAATCAAAATAGCTGCATTATAGAATACCAAAAGAGGAATAGGGTGAGCAAGGAACAGAGAGCCTGTTTAAAGAAATAATGACAGCCCAGCCAGCATTGCTTAGTGGTTGAGCATAGATATATGAGCCAGGATGTCACAGTTCAATTCCCAGTCAGAACAAATGCCCAGGTTGTGGCTTCTATTTCCAGTATGGAATGTGCAGCTGATCAATTATTCTCTCTCATCACTGATGTTTCTATTCTTCTCCCTTCCTCACTGAAACCATTTTTTTATTATTATTAAAAGAAATAACAACAGTAAACTTGCCCAAACTGGTGAAGGAAAATGTCATACAAGTTCAAGAGGCACAGAGGGTGCCAATCAAGATGAACTCATAATTAAAATGGCAAATGTTAAAGAATCTTAAAGGCATCAAAGAGAGAGACAGAAAATTACCCCATTAGAATGTCAGCTGACTTCTCAATAGAAACACTTCAGGCCAGAGGGCAGTGGCATGAAGTACTCAAAGTAATGAAAAGCAAGGATCTAAATACAAGACTATTGTATCCAGCAAGGCTGTCATTTAAAATTGGAGGAGAATTAAAAATTTTCCAGACAAAAAAATATTAAAGGAGTACATTACCACTAAACCAGCAATGCAAGAAATGTTAAGGGAACTGCTTTAAGAAGAAGAAAAGGAGAGAGAGAGAGAGAGAGGGAGGGAGGATCAGAGGCATAACAAAAATAAAAATGGCAATAAATAAATACCTATCCCAATTAATAAAAGCCTAAGTGGTCATCACACTGTGATGCCCTCAGGCTGGCACAAGATGGCTGTGTGCACAAAGGGCACGTGTAGGTGGGTGGGGCTGGGCTTGATGCTGTGTGTGCAGCATGGAGCCTGCCTGGGGGTCCCCAGCTCCATGTGATGAGGCCTGCCTGGGGATCCTAGAAGTCCCGCCTCCTGGCTCCATATGGCATGTAGGCAGGACCCCCGGCTCCAGCCTACCTCTTTGGGGCAATCCATCAAGGATCCCTGGATAGGTTGGTGGGGCCTACCTCTTTGGGGCAATCGACTGCAGGGCTCCTGCACTATGACAGGCACAGGCTAGGCTAAGGGACACCCCGCCCCCAAGTGCACGAATTTCATGCACTGGGCCTCTAGTCAATAATAACCTTAAATGTAAATGGGTTAAATGCTCCAGTCAAAATTCATAAGGTTACTGAATGAATAAGAAAACATGATCTATATACATGCTATCTATAAGAGACCCACCTCAGAACAAAAGATACACACAGACTGAAAGTGAAGGGATAGAAAAACGTATTTCATGTAAATGGGAAGGGAAAAAAAGCTGGGGTAGCAATCCCCATCTCAGACAAAATAGACTTCAAAACTAAGGCCATAACAAGAGACAAAGAATGCCACTTCATAATACTAAAGGGAATGATTCAACATGAAAAATATAACCCTTATAACATACATGCATCCAATATAGGAGTACCCAAGTACATAAAGACTCTTTTTACAAAAAAACATTTTATTGATTTTTTACAGAGAGGAAGGGAGAGGGATAGAGACTTAGAAACATCGATAAGAGAGAGACATCGATCAGCTGCCTCCTGCACACACCCCACTAGGGATGTGCCCGCAACCCAGGTACATGCCCTTGACTGGAATTGAACCTGGGACCTCTCAGTCTGCAGGCCGATGCTCAATCCACTGAGCCAAACCAGTCTCGGCAAAAAAAAAAGACTCTTGATGGACTTTAAGGGAGAGCTTGACAGCAATACAGTCATAATGGGGGACTTTAACACTCCATTATCATCACTGGATAGATCTTCCAGACAGAAATTAACAAGGAACCAGAGACCTTAAATAACATATTAGATCAGTTGGATCAAACCAATATTTACAGAACATTTCACCCCAAAACAATAGAATATACATTCTTCTCAAGTACACAGGGAACATTCTCAAAGACAGACCACATGTTAGGGCACAAAAGAAATCTATACAAATTCAAAAAGATTGATATAATACTAAGCATCTTCTCAGATCACAATGGCATGAAGTTAGAAATCAACAAAAATATTTAAAAAAAGCTAAACACTCAAATACATGGAAGCTAAATAGCATGTATTAAACAATAAATGGGTTACTAATGAGATCAAGAAAAAAAAATTTCCTGGAAACAAATGAAAATGAACACAACACAAAACCTATGGCACATGGAAAAAACAGTCCTGAGAGGGAAGTTCATAGCCTACCTCAAGAAACAAGAAAAAGTACTAATAATCTATGTAACCCTACAACTAAATGAATTAGAGAACAAGAAAAGCCTAGAGGAAGTAGACAAAAGGAAATAATAAAGAGCAGAGCAGAAATAGTAGGCCATTAACAACTGATGTAACTGATTCAGTAATTAAAAATACTTCCAGCAGACAAACGTACTGGACTGGATGGAATTACAGGTAAGTTTTTCCAAACATTCAAAAAAGAACTAAAATGTATCCTACTCAGAGACAGGGAAGATGCTGCCAATAGGAAGGCAGACTGCAAGATAGTATGTGAGTGAGAAAACAGAGTGTGTGGTTGCATGGAGAGTGTTTGTTGGTGAGTTGATGGACAGCTATACTCCAGGAGACTGTGGTGGACTACTAGATGGGGCTCCCCTGATGGGGCAGCCCCTACTGCTGCTGGATTCCCTCCCAGAGTGACCAGCTTGGACGCAGAGACTGTGCCATCTTGAAGGGGAAAGTGGATGTTATTGGAAGCCTGAAAAGACTGGGGAATCTACAACTATGGTACCAATCAAACAGCTGCAAACCTGAGAACACTGGTCCTCAAGTGGCGCAAGCACGTGGATTCAGAGGAGTTCTACACTCCCACACAGAATTGTCAAATTTTGCCTAGGATAAGGTGAGGTCTGTGATCCAGGCAGGCCAGAGAAATGTGCGCATAACGGGAGCTGAAGGACATGGGAAAGTCTATGCCTAGAAAAATCTGTGGCTGTTGGGGCTGGCATGATCTGTGAATGTGGAAGGGGGTCTGCAGAGCTGCTAACAGAAGGGAAATCTAAAAAGCAATCCATTTTGATCTGGGCACAAAAGGATAGACTAAAATTTTTAAAAGTGTGCTAGCTGCTTAGACCCAAGGGAACTGCAATACAGTCATGACTAGGAAACAGGCAAACCAAATAGAACAGTAGAGGAAGTGAATGACTTTCACTACTGCACATTTTTTTTCATCTTTTACTTAAGAATCTAATTTTTTTTCTTTTTTCCTCACTTGATTTTACCTTTATAATTATTACATTTTTATTTTCAATCAGTATTATTACTACTACTATCTTACCTTTTTGAAAAAAAAGTATCATTTTATTTTCTCTTTATTTTACTTTGGAATTAGAGGTCTACATTCTATTTTCATCTTTCCTTTAGCATAATTTTGCCCTATCTCAACTCTACCTTTATGCCTTCAATCTCTTCCTCACTTTTCCACTTTTGTTGTCCTGTTTTTCTTACCCTATTCCTGCTTTAGATTTTCCCTATTCTTTTTTGTCCCCTGTTAAAATTTCACCCTACTTATATATCTAATTTCCAATCCCCTGCTCCAAATCCATACACACCTCTCTCTCCTCTTTCTTCACTATCCAAATTTTTTCCTCTGTGTTCATTTGTTGTTATTTGCTTGATTGTTTACTATATCAATTTTTGTGCTTATTTGTGCGATAGTTTTGCTTTTGTTTTGTTTGTTTTGTCTTGTTTTTTGCTTCTGTTTTCCCTCGCCTCAATTGATATTAGTTGTTGTTTATAGTTTGCATTCATCTCCAGGTACTTGTTGCTAGCATGTGTTTGGGATTAGTGGCTGTTCCATTGGAGTTTTCTCCTCATATTTGTAGTTTTTTCCCCTCTTCTTTCTTATACTCTTTCTTTTTTTCTCTTACTTTTTTTCCTTTTCCCAATTTCATTTTTGCAATACTTTTTTATTCTCTTTTTCCCTCCTATCCTCTAATTCACCTTTCTCTGGTGGTCACCTTTATTTTGGGTTATTAATATCGTGAATACATTCGTGTTTAGTGCCTTGTGCATTGTACCTTGTTGTGTTGTATTTTGTGCCTTTAAATCAATGCAAAAGAGAGAGAACTATATAACTAGATACCCAGAGAAGAGAGATCAGGGGGAGACAAAGAAACAGCCTGCATATGAAAGAAAATCATGCATCACCAGAAAAGGAAGTAAACGAAATGGAGGCAAGCAACCTGTCAGAGAAAGAATTCACAGAAATGGTCATAAGGTGGCTGAAAAGAATGGAAGACAAATTCGACAATATGTGTAAGAACCAAGAGGAAATGAAGAAGAAGCGTGAAGAAGAGAAAAATGACATTGTTGCTCTAAAGAACTCAATGGAAAGCATCAAGAGTAGACTAGAAGAAGTAGAGGACTGCATCAGTGAGCTAGAAGACAAGGTAGGAAAAAATACCTAAGTAGAGCAGCTTCTAGGGAAAAAAAAATTAAAAACCAGGAGAAGAGCCTAAGGGAACTTTGGGGCAACACAAAGCAGAACAACATCCACATCATAGGAGTACCAGAAGGAGAGGAAACAGCAGGGAATTGAAAACCTATTTGAAGAAATAATGACAGAAAACTTCCCTGAAATAGAGAAGAAAAAAACCCACACAAATCCAAGAAGCTCAGAGTCCCAAGCAAAATTAACCCTAAAAACCAATGCCAAGGCACATTATAATTAAATTGACAAACACCAATGACAAAGTAAAAATCTTAACAGTGGCCAGAGAGAGATAGGAAGTTACCTACAAAGGATCTCCCATCAGACTAGCAACTGATTTCTCAACACATCAGGCCAGAATAGAATGGAATAAAATATACAAAGTCATGGAAAGGAAGGGTCTGAATCCAAGAATATTGTACCCAGCAAGGCTATCAATCAAAATTGAATGTGAAATCAGAGTTTCACAGACAAAAAGGCCTAAGGGAGTTTATTACCACCAAACCAGCAATGCAAAAAAATGCTAAAGGATCTGTTGTAAAAAAAAAAAAAAAAAAAGACAGAAATAGGAAGCGAAGAAGAAACACAGGGTAAAGAATAAAAATGGTGACAAAAAAGTACTTATCAATAATAACTTTAAATGTAAATAGATTAAATGCCCCAATCAAAAGACATAGAGTAACTGACTGAATAAGAAAACATGATCCATATATTTGCTGTCTACAAGAAACCCGCCTCAGGAAAACACACACACACACACACACACACACACACACACACACAGACTAAGGGTAAATGGATGGAAAAAGGTTTTTCAGGCGAATGGAAATGAAAAAAAGCTGGGGTAGCAATACTTATATCTAACAAATTAGATCTCAAAGTGAAGGATATAAAAAGAGATAAGGAAGGCCACTTCATAATTCTAAAGGGAGCAATCCAACAAGAAAAAATAACTCTGGTAAACATATACACACCCAATACAGGAGCACCCAAATACATGAAAAAAAATGCCTGGAAGATATCAAGGGAGAGATTGACAGCAATACAATCATAATAGGAGATTTTAATACCCCACTTTTCACCATTGGACAAATCCTCTAAACAAAAAATCAGAAAAGAAACATCAATCCTAAATGACTCACTAGACCAGATAGAATTAATTGACATCTTCAGAATATTTCACCCCAAAGCCACAGAATATATATTCTTCTCAAGTGCACATGGGTCATTTTCAAAAATAGTCCATATATTGGGTCACAGGCAATGCTGGTAGGAATGCAGACAGGTACAGCCACTGTGGAGAACAGTATGGGGTGTCCTCAAAAAACTAAAAAACTCCCATTTGATCCAGTAATCCCACTTCTAGGAATATATCCCAAGAAACTAGAAACACGAATCAGAAAAGATATATGCACCCCTATGTTCATAGCAGCACAATTCACAATAGCTAAGATTTGGTAAAATCCTAAATGCCCATTAACAGATGAGTGGATTATAAATCCATGGTACATCTACACAATGGAATACTATGCTGCCATAAAAAAGCAGGAATTGTTACCATTTGCAGCAACCTGGATGGACCTGCAGAGCATTATGTTAAGTGAAATAAGCCAGTCAATGAAAGAAAACATGATATCACTAATTTATGGATAATAAAGAACATTATAACCTGATGAACAAAAAGAGAGGCAGTAAAGCACTGAATAGCTCAAATTACAGTAGGAAGGCTGGGGAGTGTTGAGGAGCAAGTGGAAAGAGATCAACTAAAGGACTTGTAAGCGTGCACATAAGCACAACCAATGGACACAGGACACTGGAGGGGGGTTGGGATGACAGCATGGGACAGGGGGTAGGTTCGGCTGGGGAAAGGTTAATGGAAAAAAGGAATATATATACTTTAAAAAATTAAAAAATAAAAATAAGATGTATCCTCCTCAAACTATTCCAAAACATTCAAGAAGAAGGAACAAAGAAAGACACTAATCATCAGATAAATGGAAATTCAAACCACTTCCAAGTTTTTTTTATGAAGCCGGCATTATCCTAAGTCCAAAACCAGATAGAGATACTACAAAGAAAGAAAATTAAAGACCAACATCCCTGATGAATACAGATGCTAAAATCCTCGACAAAAATATTAACAATTTAGACCCAGAAATACATTAAAAAGATCACACACTTTGATCAAATTGAATTTATTATGGGAATTCAAGGCTAGCTAGTACAATGTTTACAAATTAATAAATGTGATACATCACATAAACAATTGAAAGATAAAATCCACATGATCATATCCAGCACCCTTTTTTGATAAAAACTCTCAGTAAGGTGGGAATAGAGGGATCATACCTCAGCATAATAACGCTATATATGACAGATCTACAGCCACCATAATACTCAATGGGCAAAAATTAAAAGTGCTTCCCTTGGAAACAAAAACAAGACAAAGATGTTAGCTTTAACCACTCTTATTCAACATAGTACAGGAAGTCCTAGCCACAGCACTCAAGCAAGAAGAGATAAAAGGCATCAAAATTGGAAAGGAGGAAGTAAAACTATCATTATTCACAGATGACATGGTACAGTACATAGAAAGACCTAAAGACTTCAACAGGAAACTACTAGACTTAATAAATGAATTCAGCAAGATACAAAATTAACATCCAGAAATCAATGGCATTTTATACACCAATAATGAACTCTCAGAAACAAAAACTAAAAAGTAATTCCATTTACTCATTTACCATTGCAACAATAACACAAATAAGATACCTTGGAATAAACTTCACCAAGGAGGTAAAAGAGCTATACTTGGAAAACTATAGGACATTGAAAAAGAAATAGAGGCAGATGCAAACAAATGGAAGTGTATACCATGTTCATTGATTGGAATAATTAACATCATTAAAATGTCTCTACTACCCAATAAAATTATAGATTCAATGCACTCCCTATTAAAATGCCATGGCATATTTCATAGAACTAGAACAAATACTTCAAAAATTTATATGGAACCATAAAAGACCCTGAATAGCCACAGCAATCTTAAGATAGAACAAAGTAGGAAGGATCATAATTCTGGATGTCAAACTATACTACAAAACCATTATAACCAAAACAGCCTGGTTCTGGCACAAGAGCAGGCATATAGACCAGTGGATCAGAACAGAAACTCAAGAAATTGACCCACACTATTACAGTCAATTAATATTTTACAAAGGAGGCAAGAACATACAACGAAGTAAAGACAGTCTCTTCAACAAATGGTGCTGGGAAAACTGGACAGACACATGCAAAAAGATGAAACTAGACCACCAACTTATACCATACACAAGAATAAACTCAAGATGAATAAAAGAATTAAATGTAAGGCATGAAACCATCAAAATCTTAGAGGAGAACATAGGCAATAAAATTTCAGACATCTCAGGTAGCAGTATGTTTATGGATAAATCTCTTAGGGCAAAGGAAACTAAGGAGAAATAAACAATGGGACTACATCAAAATAAAAAGCTTCTACACTGCAAAAGAAACTGCCATCAAAATATGTGGGAGGACATATTTGCCAATAGTACATCTGATATGGGGTTAATATCCAAGATATATAAAGTATTCATACAACTCAACAAAAGGAAGGTAAACAAGCCAAGTAAAAATGGGCAGAAGACCTGAATGGACATTTCTCCAAAAAGGATATTCAAATGACCCAAAGACATATGAAAAATTCTCAAAGACACTAATCATCAGAGAAATGGAAATTAAAACCACAATAAAATATCAGCTCACACCTGTCAGAATGGAAATCATAAAAAAATCAACAAGTGCTGGCTAGATGTAGAAGAAAGGGAACACTAGTTTACTGCTGGTGGGAATTCAGATTGGTGCAGCCACTATGGAAAGCAGTATGGAGTTTCCTCAAAAAATTAAAAATGGAACTTCCATTTGACCAGCAATCCCACTTCTGAGAATATATCCTAAAAATCCCAAAACACCAATCAGAAAGAATATATGCACTCTTATGTTCATAGCAACATTATTTTCAATAGTTAAAATTTGGAAACAGCCTAACTGTCCATCAGTAGATGGATAAAAAGCTGTGGAACATTTACATTATGGAATACTATACAACTGTAAAAAATAGGGATCACTTACGCTTTGGGACAGAATGGATGGACTTAGGAAATATTATGCTAAGTGAAATAAGCCAATCTGAGAAAGACAAATATCACATGATCTCACTTATTTGTGGAATCTAATGAACAAAATAAATTGACCAACAAAATAAGACCCAAAGCAGGGAGGCATGGAACAGACTGACATATCTCGATGGGGTTGGGATGAGAAGAGATAAACCAAAGAACTTACATACTTATATACATAGCCCATGGACATGGGCAATAGGGTAGTGAAGACTTGGTTGGGGGAATGGAAGGACTGGGGAGACAGGGATAAACTGGGGGGTGAGAGATATCTGTATACTATCAGCAATAAATATATATATATATATGTTTGTTTGTTTTTTAAGAAAAAGAAAGGTCAGGGGTTTTAGATCCCAATCCTCAGAAGCAGTGACAGTCCTTGGTTGGTTTCCTCTTTTCTACCTCAGCAAATATCTAGCCCAAAGGTATTTGTTAATCTGTAACATCAATTTGAGTATTTCAAGAAACCCCTTTGTTTACCTTAGGTGATAGGGGCTTATCCAAGAAGTAGAGAAGCACAGAAAACCTAAGTAGATTTCTTAGAAAGTATTAAAAATGGACTCATCACACACTGGTGGCTCTCTGGGACTTTGCAAGGACTCCAGTGATTCTGCCATTCCCAGATATCAACATCTCTTTCTTAGGTTCGCTCCTTTGCTTCTGCTACTATCAACTGTGCAGAACATAAGTAAGTGTGCTCCTAATTGGGTTAAAAGACAAGTAAGGGTGGGTTATACTCAGAGATATGCACATACTTTTATAAATACATACCTAGAAGTCCATATAGTATTTTCTGGAAGGATAGTCAAGAAAGTGCTACAGCAGAAGTTTATGGAAAAGAAAGGTGGGGAATTGTGGTAATGGGTGACCCACTTGCTTTTTATTTTTACTGTGAGTGTATATCATTTTTCAATTAAAATAAAAATTGGTTTTGATATAATTTTGGATGTAACTCCATTGTGGACTTCTACTTCACAGAGTAATTTCTTTTTTCTTTTTAATCCTCACCCAAGGATATGTTTATTGACAGTGAAAGAGAGGGTGGGGAGGCAGAGGGGGAGGAAGAGGAAGAGGGAGAGAGAGAGAAACACAGGTGGGTTGCCTTCCCTATGCATGCTAACTGGGGATCCAACCTGTGATCTAGGTATGTGTCCTGACTGAGAATGGAACTGGTGACCTCAATCCATGGGGCAACACTCAACAAACTGAGCCACACCAACCAGGGCTCTATGTTTTATTTAGCCAAAAGTAATGTAAAAAAACATCCTCTGCTTTGAAGTCTATTTATACTGGCTTATTCACACACTGTACCATATAGTTATAGTTTTGTATTTGTGGAATCAAAATGACATGCTAGGTATAAAAAAAGAAAGAAAGAAATGTCCGAGATTTTACTGCCTGAGTTTTCTTCTAGGGTTTTTATGGTTTCCAATCTAACATTTAAATCTTTCATCTTTTTTTTTTTTAATCCTCACCTAAGAAAATGAGGATATTTGATTTTTTTAGAGAGAGTTGAAGGGAGGAGGAGGAGGAAAGAGAAAGAGAAAAAAATTGATATGAGAAAGTCACACTGATTGGTTGCCTCCCACCTGCACCTCTACTGGAGGTAAGGGGTCACGCAGCCAACCCAGGTACATGCCCTTGACTGGATCAAAACTGGGAACCACTAGTGAGAGGCTCTCTAACCACTGAGCAACGCTTCCCAGGGCAAGCCTTTAATATGTTTTGAGTTTTTCTTCTGGAGGGTGGAAGAAGGTGGTCTAATTTTTTTTTTTTTTAGTACATCAGTCCAATATTCCCATTGCCATATATTGAATAGACTATCTTTAGCCCATTGTATGTTTTGTCTTCTTTGTCACATATTAATTGACCATATAGGAGAGGGCTTATTTCTGGGCTCTCTATACTGTTCCATTGATCTATATGTCTGTTTTATGCCAGTACCTGCTGTTTTGATTATTGTGGTCTTACAGTATAGTTTGATATTGGGTAGATGATCCCTCCAATTTTGTTCTTTCTCAAAATTGCTGTGACTATTCAAATTCTTTCATGGTTCCATATAAATTTTTTGGAATATTGTTTCTAGTTCTGTGAAATTCACCATTGGTATCTTTTTTTTTTTAATATATTTTATTGATTTTTTACAGAGAGGAAGGGAAAGGGATAGAAAGTTAGAAACATCGATGAGAGAGACACCGATCAGCCGCCTCCTGCACGTCCCCCACTGGAGATGTGCCCACAACCAAGGTACATGCCCCCGACCGGAATTTAACCCAGGACCTCTCATTCCGCAGGCCAACGCTCCATTCACTGAGCCAAACCGGTTTTGGCACCATTGGTATCTTGATAGAATTCGTTGAATGTATAGATTGCTTTGGGTAGTGTGAACATTTTAATGATGTTAATTCTTCCTATCCATTAATATGACACATGCTTCCACCTATTTGTATCTTTTTTAATTTCGTTCCTCAGTGTCTTATGATTTTCTGAGTACAGTTTTTTACATCCTTAGTTAAGTAAATTACTAAGTATTTTTTGAAACAATTATAAGTGGTATTATCTTTTTAGTTTCTCTTTCTGATAGTTCATTATTGGTATATAGGGATGCAACTGATTTCTGGATATTTATTTTGTATCCTGCTACTTTACTGAATTTATTTATCAGTTCTAGAAGTTTTTTGATAGAATCTTTAGGGTTTTCTATATACAGTATCATGTCATCACAAATAATGACAATTTCACTTCTTCCTTCCCATTTTGAATGATCTTTATATCTTAGTCTTGTCTGATTGCTGTGAGTAGGCCTTCCGGTACTGTTTTGAATCAGAGTGGTGAAAGGGGACATGCCTGTCTTGTTCCCAGTCTTAAGGGAAGTACTTTTAAGGATGATGTTGGCTGTGGGTTTGTCAAATATGGCCTTTATTACGTTGATATATGTGTTATGTTCCCTCTGTTACCACATTGCTGAGAGTTTTTATCATTATCTAGAGGCCTGATGCACAAAATTCATGCAAGGGGCTCAGCCCTCACAGCCGCAGCTTCGTCCGGACGGTTGTTCTGCTGTTTGGCCGTCTGGTCTAATTAGCATACTATGCTTTTATTATTATAGAAGTGTGCTGGATTTTATCAAGTGCTTTTTCTTTATTGATATAAT
This sequence comes from Lasiurus cinereus, assembly GCA_011751065.1. Lineage (NCBI taxonomy): Eukaryota > Metazoa > Chordata > Mammalia > Chiroptera > Vespertilionidae > Lasiurus > Lasiurus cinereus. The sequence continues at coordinate 59,418,880 of JAAGEH010000393.1, forward strand.
CATGTGTTTTTTATCCTTCAGTTTGTTTATGTACTGTTTCATATTTATTGATTTGCAGATATTTATCAACCTTGCGTCCCTAGAATAAATCCCACTTGATCATTGTGTATGACCTTTTAATGTATTTCTGTATCTGGTTTGCTAATTTTTTGTTGAGGATTTGAGCATCTATGTTCATCATTCATATTGGTCTATAATTTTCTTTCTTCATAGTGTCTCTATCTCGTTTTGCAATTGGGATAATGCTGACCTCATAAAGTGAACTTTGGAGTCTTCCTTCTCGAACTTTTTAGAATAGTTTGAGAAGGATAGGTGTTAGTTCTTAAATGTTTGGTAAAATATACCTGTGAAGCTATCTGATCTGGAAATTTTTTATTACTACTTCAATTTCACTAGTTGTAATCTGTCTCTTCAGATTCTCTGATTCATCCTGATTCCATTTTGGAAAGTTATATTGTATATTTCTAAGAATTTATCCATTATGTCCAGATTGTCCAATTTGTTAGTATATAGCTGTTTATAATGTTTTCTTAAATCCCTTTTATTTGGTGGAGTCAGTTGTTACATCTCCTCTTTTCTTTATTTTAAAAATATGTTTATTGATTTCAGAGAGAAAGGGAGAGGGAGAGAGAGATAGAAACATCAATGATAAGAGAGAAACTGATTGGCTGCCTACTGCTAGACCCTAACTGGGGATTGAGCCTGCACTGGGGCATATGCCCTGATCAGGAATCAAACTGTGATCTCATGGTTCATAGGTCGACCCTCAAGTACTAAGCCACCACAGCTGGGCTCCTCTTTTATTTCTGATCTTAATTATTTAGATCCTCTCTCTTTTTTTCTTTTTTTTTAAATAAATCTTTATAATTTAGATTATTACATTTGTTTCTCTTCTTTCCCCTCCATAGCACCCCTCCACCCAGCTCCCACCCTTCTCTCTGCCCTTACCTCCCTCCCATTGACCTCATCCATAGGTGTATGATTTTTGTACAGTCTCTCCCTGTACACCCCTCACCCCCTTCCCCCTGAGAATTATCAGTCCACTCCTTTTCTGTTGTCCTGATTCTATTATATTCACCATTTGATTCTGTTGATCAGATTTTTAATTCACTTAATTTTTAGATTCACTTGTTGATAGATATGTATTTGTTGTTCATAATTTTTTGTCTTTTACCTTTTTCTTCTTCCTCTTCTAAAAGAGTACCTTTCAGCATTTCATATAATACTAGTTTGAAGTTGATGAACTCCTTTAGCTTTTTCTTCTATGTGAAGCTCTGTGTCTGCCCTTCAATTCTGAATGATAGCTTTGCTGGATAGATTATTCTTGGTTGTAGGTTCTTGTTATCCATCATGTTGAATATTTCTTGCCACTCCCATCTGGCCTGCATCATTTCTGTTGAGAAATCAGCTGACAGTCGTATGGGTGCTCCCTTGTAGGTAATGAACTGTTTTTCTCTTGCTGCTTTTAATATTCTCTCTTTGTCTTTTGCTCTTGGTGTTTTAATTATGATGTGTCTTGGTTTGGTCCTCTTTGGATTCCTTTTATATGGGGTTCTGTGTGCTTCCTGGACTTGTAAGTCTATTTCTTTTACCAGATGTGGGAAGTTTTCAGTCATTATTTCTTTAAGTAGGTTTTCAGTATCTTGCTCTCTCTCTTCTTCTGGCACCCCACATTTCTGATGTTGGTACGCTTGAAGCTGTCCCAGAGGCTCCTTACATTATCTTCACATTTTTGGATTCTTTTCTCTTCTTGCTTTTCCAGTTGAATGTTTTCTGATTCTTTATATTTCAAATTTTTGACTTGATTCTTGCGTTCCTCTAGTCTGCTGTTAGGTCTCTGTATAATATTTTTTATTTCAGTCAGTGTCTCTAGTTGGTCCTTTTTCATCTCCTCTTGGCTCTCACTAACTTTATCCAACTTTTCTAGCATATTCTTGAAAAACCTTATAAGCGTAGTTTTGAACTCTATATCCAGTCGTTTGTTTTCCTCCATTTCTTTTGTTTGTGATCACGTCCCTTGTCTCAGCATTTTCACTATGCCAGGAGAACTTCTGTGTTGGATTCAGCCTTATGATACCAGACTTACAAAACCGAAGAAGCCTCTGTTGAGCTTGGGATGGGTGGAGTCTCAGGGCTTAAGGGACCGCCTTGCCTTCCAGTCAGCCCCGCCCTCCACAGCCCCTGAGTCTCACGTGAGTGGGTAATTGCTGGAGCAGTCCTTGTGCGAGCGTGCCCACAGTGCCTCTAGACCGCTGCCTTTCCGGCTCCCCTGAGCTCCAGGACCACACGAGTCTAGGTCGCCAGGGTTTCACCCGAAACGGGCTTAGTGGAGTCAGAAGTGGCACAGTTGGGAGGGTCTGTCTCCCGCCCACTCTCAAAAGCCAGCGGCACAATCAGCAGTCTGTCCTCTGCGCAGTGCTGTGCGCGCCACCAGACCTCTGATCTTTTGCGACTCCCCTAAGTTTCGGTCCACCTCTCCCTTTTCACAGTCCAAACTCCCCCTGTATGAGTTTCGGCTGGATCTGGGGTTTAGTGTTGGAAGATAAGGGTTTCAATGCCTTTGAGAGTCTCTGTTTCCCTCCTGCCAGAGAAAACCAGCCAGGTTCTCCGGCACCTGCTCTCTCCACGTGTGCGTGTCCATACCTCAGCTTTTTGCAGTTCCTCTGGGTCTCCGTGAGCCCCTCTCTTTCCCTCTAGCTGTAGAACTTCCACTCAGCCAGCTTTCCTGTGGTTCTGGATGATGTCCGTTCTGTCTTTTAATTGTAGTTTTGAAATTGTTGTGCGAAGCAGCAGTGTAGGTGTTTACCTATGCCGCCATCTTGGATTCTCTCTCTTTTTTTCTTGATGAGTCTCGTTAAAGGTTTGTCAATCTTTTTTATCTTTTCAAAGAACAAGCTCTTGATTTCATTGATGTTTTATATTTTTTAGACCATATTTCATTTAGTTCTGCTCTAATCTTTATTACCCTTTCTTCTACTCATTTTGGGCTTTAATTGTTTTTCTCTTTCCAGTTCCTCAAAGTAGAAAGTGAGATTGGTTTTTTTGAGATTTTTCTTGTTTCTTGAGGTAGGCCTGTAGTGCTATGAATTTCCCTCTTAGGACTGCTTTCACTATGTCCAATAGACTTCGGGTTGTTGTGTTCTCATTTTCATTTGTTACCAGGTATCTTTTGTTTTCTTCTTTGATCTCACTGTTGACCCATTCATTGTTTAATGACATGTAATTTAGCTTTCATGTCTCTGTGTGATTTTCTGTTGTTATTTTTTCTCCTCTGATTGATTTCTGCCTTAACATGTGGTCTGTCCTAGAAAATGTTCCGCATTCACCTGGCTGGCATGGCTCAGGGGCTAAGCATTGACCTATGAACCAGGAGGTCACATTTTGATTCCCAGTCAAGGCAGATGCCAGCTTGTGGGCTCAATCCCCAGTGTGGGGCATGCAGGGAGCAACCAGTCAATGATTTTCTCTCATCATTGATATGTCTCTCTCTCTCCTCTCTCCCTCTCTCTTCCTATCTGAAATCAATAAAAAATCGTTTTTGTTTTTTTTAAATGTTTCATGTTCACTTGAAAAGAATGTATATTTTACTGCTTTGGGGTGAAATGCCCAAAGATATTATTTAAATTCACCTAATCTGGTATGTCATTTAAGACCACCATTTCCTTGTTGATTTTCTATCTGTCCATTGTTAAAATATCCTACTATGACTCTATTACTGTCATTTCCTTCCTTTGTGTCCAAGATTTGCTTTACATGTTTAGGTGCTCCAAAGTTGGCTGCATAAATGTTTACAAGAGTTATAGTCTCTTATTGGATTGCTTCCTCTATCATTATATAGTGTCTTTCTTTGTCTCTTACTAAACCTTTGTCATAAAGTCTATTTTGTCAGACATAAGATTTTGTTTTGTTTTGTTTTGTTTTAAATATATTTTATTGATTTTTTACAGAGAGGAAGGGAGAGGGATAGAAAGTTAGAAACATCAATGAGAGAGAGACATCAGTCAGCTGCCTACTGCATGCACCCTACTGGAGATGTGCCTGCAACCAAGGTACATGCCCTTGACCGGAATCAAACCTGGGACCTTTCAGTCTGCAGGCCGACGCTCTATCCATTGAGCCAAACTGGCTTCAGCAGACGTAAGTTTTGATACCCCAGCTTTTTCTTCATTTCCATTTTCATGAAATATATTTTTCCATCCCTTTGCTTTTAGTCTGTGTATCTGTTGCTCTGAGATGGGTCGCTTGTAGACTGCTATTATTGGTCTTATTTTCTTACCCATTCAATTATCTGATATCTTTTTACTGGAGCATTTAAACTGTTTTCATTTAAAGTGATTATTGATAGGAAAATATTTACTGCCATTTTATTCTTTTAATTATGTTTTTCTGTTGCTCCTCCTCCACCACCTCCTCCTCCACCTTCTCCTTTCCCTCCCCACTCCTTCTCTTTTCCCTCCCCACTCCTTCTCCTTCTTCTCGTTCTTCTTTTTCCCTCTTTCTTCTTCTTCTTGGCCCTTTAACATTTCTTGAATATGTATTTGGTGGTAACTAACACCTTTAGCTTTTTCCTGTCTGAGAAGCTCTTTAGCTCTCCTTAGATTTTAAATGATTGCCTGGCTTGGTAAAGTAGTCTTGTTTGTAAGTCCTTGCTTTTCATCACTTTGACTATTTCATGCCAATTCTTTCTGGGCTGATTTCAGAGAGGAAGGGAGAGGGAGAGAGATAGAAATATCAATGATGAGAGAGAACATCAATGATGGTTCTGTTGAGAATTCAACTGTCCATCTTATGGGAGCTTCCTGGTAGATAACTGTATTTCTCATACATCTTTTAAGATTATCTCTTTGTCTTTAACCTTTGCTATTTTAATTATGACATGTCTTGCTGTGGGCCTCTTTGGGTTCATCTTTTTTGGGGGCTTTTGTGCTTCTTGAACTTGTGTGTGTTTTTCTTTCACCAAGTTAGAGAAGTTTTTAGTTATTATTTTTTCAAATAAGTTCTCAATCCCTTGTTCACTCTCTCATCCTTCCAGTATCCCTATGATGTGCATGTTGTTATACTTCTTGTTGCCCCAAAGTTCCCTTAAACTATCCTCATTCTTTTTTTTCTTTTTTTTTTTGCTGCTCTGATTGAATGTTCTATCTTGTCTTCCAAATTGTTCATTTGATCTTCTGCTTCATCCAATCTACTCTTTATTCCTTCCAATATATTCTTGATGTCGCATATTATATTCATCATTTTGGACTGGTCCTTTTTTATGTCTTATATATTCTTCTTCATGTTGTTGTAGGTCTCACTAAATTCCTTGAGCATCCTTATCACCATTACTTTGAACTCTATGTCTGATAAATTGCTTGCCTCCATTTCACTTAGCTATTTTTCTGGAGAGTTCTGTTCTTTCATTTGGGGCCTATTTCTTTGTCTTCCCATCTTGGCTGCCTCTTTGTATTTGTTTTTATGTATTAGATTGATTTTCTATGACTTCCAGTGTTCATGGGGTGGCCTGTGAAATCTAGTGGTACAATCTCCTTGATCATCAGTGCTCTAGGAATGTCCCTTCTGTGTGTTATGTTGGCCCTCTTGTAATTGAGTCTTGTATGTGGCCCATTTATATGTGGCATCAACCCTCAGACTGGCTGTGAGGCCCCACCTTGACCATGGCAAGCTGCTGTGCAGGTGCTGATCACATGAAGTGGAATTTGCCTCAGCAGGATTTGGTTCCCTTTAAGATCTCCCTTTCAATATGTTGTTTTTGAAGCTTATCGGATCCTGCTCTGATGTTGTCTGAACTTGGCCACTAGTGTATTGTTTCTGAGCCTCTTGGGAAGGACTTTGGTGCAGGCCACACAGAGGGGAATGCTCCACCCAAGGAAGATGGTATCCAAGGTATGAGAGAATGACTCAGCACAGGGATCCTTGGGGCTGTCCCTTCAGCTCTCTCCCCAGAGCCACAAATCCCAGACTCTCTTCAGGCAACTCTAGTCTGATCCATCCTCCCTTTGGGAGAGCCTAGAGTGAGTGGCTGTAAACAAAATTTTGTGTGTTGGCCCTTTAAGCGGGTCAGCGGTGATATCTCTCCAGAACCTCAGCCACCACTTGTGGGAACAAAGCCAGCCCTTTTCATATATCCACCTTTCCTGTCAGTTTTAGTGTGGCTTCTGTGAATCCTTGGTTATAAGACTTTCCTAGTCTTCAGTTGGTTATTCATTAGTTGCCTCTTGCACTTGTTTGTATTTTAATTTAGTTGTAATCCCAGTTTGACCCTAGGAGCAGGTGAACGTAGCTCCCCCTACTCTGCTGCCATCTTGAAATCCCTAAGATCTTGTTGATGTTTGTGTAGGCAGCTTCCAAGGTGATTCCCACTGGTCACTACTTCTGAATTCTTGGTCTGGTGTCATCCTTTCCTTTGCTCCCCTTGGTTTTAAAACAATAGAATACAATAGCATCAAGCAGATGTTGCTTCTTTAATTAAGTTACAAAAGATTTTTATTTCTATCTTGCTGGTAGAATGTTATCTTCTGAGATACATGCTTTGATGAAGCAAGTTGCCTTGCTGGAGAGACTCACATGGAAAGGAACAAAGGGCAGCCTTTGACCAACAGCTTGCTAAGAACTGAGGTCATCATTCCAACAGCCCCCAATAACTATGTGAGCATGAAAGAGAATCCTTCCCCAGTCAACTTTTCAGATGATGCCCCAGCCTCAACAACACCTTCATCTCAGCCCATGACAGATCCTAAAGCAGAGGACACAGCTAATCCATGTCTGCCTCCCTGATCCACAGAAACAGTGAGACAACAAATGTGTATTAAGCCATTTAGTTTTATGATATTTTTATGTAGCAATATGCAACTAATACACATTTTAATTGACATGTTTTTAAAAAATTATTTGGCAAAACTTGATAAAATCATAAAGTTGCTTTTTTGATCTAGTAACTTTCAGGTGAGCAGGTAGGGGCAATCAGGCAGGCAGGCAAGCGGTTAGGATCCAGCTGTCCCAGATTGCAAGAGGGATGTCTGACTGCCGGTTTAGGTCCAATCCTGTATTGGGCCTAAACTGGCAGTGGGACATTCCCTGAGAGATCCCAGATTGTGAGAAGGTGCAGTCCAGGCTGAAGGAGCTTCCCCTTCTCTCCCCCACCCCCGGTGCACAAATTTCATGCACTGGGCCTCTGGTCCTATATAATAAAAGAGTGATATGCAAATTGACCATCACTCCAACACATAAGATGGCTGCCCCATGTGGACACGAGATGGCCACCACAAGATGGCCAGCAGGGGAGGGCAGTTGGGAGAGACCAGGCCTGCAAGGGAGGACAATTGTGGGCAATCAGGCCAGCAGGGGAGGGAAGTTAGAGGTGAACAGGCTGGCAGAGGAGGGAAGTTGGGGTTGATTGGGCCTGCAGAGAAGGGCAGTTGGAAGGAACCAGGCCTGCAGGGGAGAGCAGTTGGGAAGGACCAGGCCTGCAGGGGAAAACAGTTATTGGTGACCATGCTTGCAGGGAAGATCAGTTAGGGGTGACCAGACTGGCAGAGGAGGGAAGTTGGGGGTGACCAGGCCTGCAGAGAAGGGAAATTAGGGGGGGAACCCAGGCCTGCAAGGGAGAGAAATTAGGGAGAACCAGGCCTACAGGGGAGGACAGTTGGGGGTGACCAGGCCTGCAGGGGAGAGCAGTTATAGGTAACCATGCCTGCAGGGGAGGACAGTTAGAGGTGACCAGGCCTTCAGGGGAAGGCAGTTAGGGGTGACCAGATTGGCAGGGGAGGGCAGTTAGGGGCAATCACGCTGGCAGGGGAGTGGTTAGGGGGTGATCAGGCTGGCAGGCAGAAGCAGTTAAGGGCAATCAGGAAGGAAGGCAGGCAAGCAGTTGGGAGCTAGCAGTCCTGGATTGTGAGAGGGATGTCTGATGGCCCATTTAGTTCCGATCCTATCAGGCCATCCTCCTGTGGGCTACTCCAGCCAAGGCCTCAAGGGATCCCAGATTGGAGAATGGGCAGGCTGGGCTGAGGGAAACCCCCCTCCCTGTGCACAAATTTTGTGCACTGGGCCTCTAGTACGTATATAAGAGCATTAACTGTAACATACACACAAAAAATAGGAATAATGGAAATCTTGAACAGTAATAACTTAAGAAATTGTGATACATCTATTTGTTGAATATTGTCCAGTCACTCTAGTTTGGCTCAGTGGGTAGAGTGTTGGCCCATTGACTGAAGGGTCCTGGGTTTGATTCCAGTCAAGGGCACATACCTCAGTCACAGGCTCAATCCCTGGCTCTGGTCGGAGCATGTGCAAGAGGCAACCAATTGATGTGTCTCTCTCACATTGATATTCTCTCTCTCTGTCTCTCCCCCTCCCTTCCACTCTCTCTAAGGAAAATACCCTCAGGTGAGGATTAATAAAAGTAAAAATAAAATAAAGCCATTTAAAAAGTTGTAATTATGAAGATAATTATAAAAACATAGAAATATTAGTTATAAATATTAAATATTTAAAAATATGAAATACTACTTGCACAATGATTGCAATAATATAAATATAATAAGTTCTGGAAAGAAATTTCACACACTGAAAGTAGTTCTGTTATGGTAGAATTTTGAATGACTTTATACATTCAATATATAGGTGTCCTAAAAAAGTGTATACACACACTTTGAATAATTATAAAGGCAGTGTTTACTCAAATATATTTCATTTTCAAAATTGCGCTATTAGCTGTTAGAGTTTGTACACATTTTTGGGACACCCTGTATGTATGTGTGTGTGTATTAGCACTAGGTGTATTTATATATATGTACAACAACTTAACTTACTTGAGGGGAAGTCCATGGGCCCTTCTCCTTCTCCCTGCTTCAAGGTGACATATTCTGGCTTCACTGCTTTTGGCCTGTGTCCTTGGGATGTAGCCAACCTTCTGTCTATCAGTTACTGTGTCAGTCATGAAAATGTGCTGCCAGGATCTGCTGTGGGAGCAGAACTGACTGACAGCCCAGCTGTTGTTTCTCCAGATCCACCACCACATTCTCACCCAGGCTGTCCTCCTGTGGGCTGCTCTAGCAAAGGCCTGATCACTGTGACAATACTAACTCAGGCCCATTCCAGTAGACTGTAGGAATCCTCCAGGGAGGGACTACGGCTCAAGGACATGCCAGTGGCCTGGGCAGATCTTTCTTAGAACTGCTCTAACACCTGAGACCCTTTCTACCCAGCCTCCTTCCTTCCCTCTCTCCTCCACTTGTGTCAGACTTGCAAGGTTCTCCCCACCTTCTCCTGTCCCTTCCCCTTTTATCTTTCACAGGCATTTCCCCCAACACATCTTTTATTTGGTTGCCCTGTCTCAGTGTCTGCTTTTCAGAGGACCTGAACTAACAGGTTACCCACTCAGTCAAGTGCAAGGAGGTCCTGAGGATGCCCTGCCCTCATGGAGCTTGCAGTCCTGCAGAAGTAACTGACAAGTAATCCTGCAGGATAACACAGTGACATCTGCGCAGTGAAGGAGAATGAGGGACAGACTCCTATGGGAGCACAGGGGAGGGGCATCTAACAGCCTGGGATGGGAGGTGGGCAGGAAGGACTTCCCAGAAGAGGGGATCCTGGTGCTGAACCCCTAAGTGTGAGATAATAAACGCTAATGCTGATAATATCAAAGACATATAACAGTGACATGCCAGACCCTTTACATGTATTAATTTATGTAATCCCCACAGCAATCCTACTATCTCCATGTTACTGATGGGGAGATGAAGGCATAGAGAGAGTAAGTGGTTTTCCACCAGCCAATGCTAGACCTGGGGATCTGAAATAGGTAGTCTGGCTCTAGTATTCATGCTCTTAGCACTATCCCAAGTTTGCTGAGTGAAGCAGACCACATATGTGCACATAGCCTCTACAAAAGCCAGAAGTGCAATAGTTTGTATGGTTTTGTGTAGTCAGGGCCCAACCAGGGACTGACACCACACAGGAGGTTGAACAAGAAAAGTTCAATATGAAGAATTATTATTCTGTAAGGAGTTCTTATTGCTGTTTTAACCAGGGATTAGAATGATAAGTTTTAGCTTATAGAAATGAAGAAAACTCTAGGAATACATGAGGAACAGCCCCTGCCCTTGCCCTGCTGAGAGGCAGGCCTCATTGGAGAAGGTGACAGCATGGCTCATGCTGAGAAGCTGCTCAGTCAGGTGCCATACTGGCAGAACTTGCAGGGTAACAGGGAAGACATCCACAGCAGGTGCCCCACTTCAGAACTTGATTCAAAGCCACTGAGGGAATGCTGGGGTCTGTGGGGAGAGGCCTCACTAATAGCACTCTGCTGAGAGCCATGGAAGGGATGCCAGGGCAGCTGCAGGGCCCCGACACCCAGGAGGAGCCTGCAAGAGAAGCCTGGCAAGAGGGGCACAATGGAAGCAGGAAAAGTCCAGTCCTGCCCCAGTGTCTCACCAGCATTCTCTCCTAACAAAATCCAACACTGTGCCAGCTGTGGAGAGATGTTTAGCATGCCTCTCTCCATTTTCTCAGAACAGGCAATGAAGAATGGATTTGTAATTAAGATACAATAAATCAATAACTGCTCCAATTGTGGGGGCCATCTGTAATACTGCCAACAATAAAAAAATAAAGCACCCAGCATGCTAGCATAAAGTGCAAGGTAGGGTGCGGGGAGAGATGAGGCTGAGGGGCCTGGCAGGGACCAGAGTATGCAGGGCCTTATGGGCCATGGCGAGATTTCCAGGGTTTATTGTTAAGTGCAGTGGGAGCCTTTAAGAATGTTCTAGCAAGAGAAGGCATGGTAATGTAGGAGCAATGGGAATGGAAGAAGCAGGACCCAAGCTGCAGTTAGGAGATGGTACTGTGCCAGCAGAGGGGGGGTGAGGGTAGGGAAAAAGATGTTTAGCGTGCCCATCTCCATTTTCCCCAAGCAGGCAATGAAGAATGGGTTTGTGAGAGGTGAAATGTGCTGGTGGACCGGGTTTGAGGTGTGGGTAAGGAATGTCTGCGGAGATCAGGCTTGGAAGCTGGTGTTTGGGGTGCCTCCTCCACATCTTCTCACTATGGCAGAGCTCTCAGATGCCCTCTCTTCTGTCTCCTGCATGACGGTCCTCCCTCACTGATGATGCCTCCTTGGGAACACAATGTTGTTCTTACTGATGATGATGATGATGATGATGATGAGTGAAGCCTTTCAACCCACCAGGATGCTTGAGAGCTCCCTGACTGAGGCAGAGTGAGGAAGAGGAACAAACATGGTCTGTAAAGCATCACCAATTGTTTCGAACAAAGGCTAAAGGAGGTGAGCCTTGGTGCTCTCGTGGCTGAACCTTGCCCGCTCCCTCTCATGTGCCTCTCCCCCTGCTCTCCGCCCTGCACCCTCTAACTCAGCCCGAAGCTCTCGCAGGCTGGGAGCACATGCTTATTGTGCCCCCTGGACTCAAAGCCTCCCTGGCCCTGGAGTTCTTCCAACTCGCCCTGCTAGAGCCTTTTTCCCCGAGGGCCCTGCTCCCTGCTGCACCTCAAGGGTAAATCGCCTCCAGGATCAACCCAGGTTCTCTCCTGCCTTTACCCTCTCTCTCCCCGCACCTGCTGCACTGGATGGTTGTGGGCACTGCAGGCCTGGCGAAGAGGCAAACGGGAGCCAGAACCCACGTGGAAAAAGGGGGAGGGGTGACAGCACACAGATAGCATTGTTGCTGCTCCATAATCAGACCTTCTGATGATCATGCAAGTTGTATTTGTCATCAAACAAGACCTGCCAGAGCCTGACACCTTGGGCTGACTGGTGCATGGACAGGGTCCCTTAACAGCCTGGCTGTAATCTGTATCTTTCCCACGGCACGTTTAGGTGGACACCACTCACTGACTTGGTTTTCTAAGACCCCACGTCAATGTCAGCGTGGAATTTTGTGTGCCCCACCTGTGAGCAGACGAAGGGCCCAGCCTCTTTTCCCAATAGAAGGCCTCCCTCACTTTCCTGGGCCCCCGAGCTTCCCTCCCATGACCTCTCAGAGCTGGACATGGGAAGCCCCTGTCAGTTCCCTCTGCTCCTGAGACATCCCACAGGCCTGAGACAGGGGCCTGTCCACTTGCTGAGGCAGAAAAGAAGCAGAGTCGGGGTCCGAGGAGATTGGGTCCACAGGGGCCATTGGCCAGGGGCTGGATCTGGGCCACTCCAGGCAACCTTTGACCTCAGGACCAGACACCTGAGTTAAGATCCTGGCTCTGCAACTTACTTCCCTGGGCATGTTCTTATCCTCACTGCACCTCCGTCTCCATCCGTAAGTGGCGCTATGGCAGTGCCCACTCCTGGGTGTTGTTAAGAATGTAACACGAAGGTATTTGTAAAGTACTGTGAACAGTGTCTGGCACTGGGACAGCTGAGCAAATGAGTCTACCTTTATTCACCACAGCATGGTGGTTGGGAAGCGGCTCGAGTGGCACCTTTGGAAATGGTTCAGGTAATCATCTGATGTGAACAGGGTTGGCAGTGCTGCCCTCCACAGCGTGTTCAACCCCTGGCAGTCTTATTCCTGTGTCTGACTCCCAGACCAGCTTGGAACTTCTCCAAGGGCAGCCCAGGGCCATCCACTCTCCTACTCCCAGCGCCGTTCAGTCGGTGTTCAGGAAGTCTGCCGATAAAGGAGTGACTTGTGCCGGGAGTGAAGAGGTGTGCCTGGTACGTGAACCCAGAGGCACTGGCCTGTGAAGCTCAGCTCAGCCCAGAGTTCTCGGGGACCCACAGGGGACCCTTGCTGCTGTAGCAAGGCCTCTGAACCCCAGTCTTGCCCCTTCTGGGAAGGGTACCTCAAAAGTGGCCCCCAGCACCTTCTGATGTTGCTCCCGGTAGCAGCTGGAGGCCACCCTCAGGCAGCGACCCCTAGGAGCTGGTGGCACACTGATTGTCCTCTGCTGGGCCTGGGGGGTGAGCTGTCTCAGCCTGGGTCCCACTCAGTCCTGCAGAGGAGCCTGTGCAGTGGCCTGGGCTGTAGGGAACCCTCGGGAGTTGGGCCAAAGCAACCCCATTCGGGCCCTAGCCTGCCTCCTAACTGCAGACTCAGCTTCCTTCATTCCCTAACTCCCATCCCTCCATTCTGGATCCTGCTCCCCAAGACCTCCTCACCAGCCAAATGAATGTCGAGAGCCATCTGTTGCATAAGCCAACGACAGCTGTTGGGGAAATGCTTGCATACATATGATTCAATTTTGTTTTGCCTCATGACATGTTCTTCAGTTGAGCAAGGGGAGATTTGCTAAATTATTCAGAGGTTACATTAACCTGAAGGCAGAACAGACAGCCCTCGGGAAGGGCAGCGACAACTAACCTAGAGACAACTAAGGAGGCCCAGTAAACAGGATGCCCTGTGGTCTAAGGAGGAAGTTGCAATGGTGCTGGGCCCATGCCCCCAGACAGGGCCAATGCTGGGCTGGTCCTCAGCAGAGGTGGCAGGGGTGCTTTTGGTAGGTGGAGCTTTCATATTGCCCCAGGTCCTCACAGAGAGTCCCTCCACAGACCAATGTCACAGCCCCTGTGCCTGGAGCAGCTGCTCTGTGCCAGGCTGTGTTCTGGGATGCAGATGGGAAACAGTGGCTCAGAGAAGTTAAGTAACTCGCCCGAGGACACACAGGTCTTGCTAGTGGGACCAGAATGAGACTCCTGAGCCCTCATGCAAAGCCCATGCTGTTTCTTCTAGCAAGGCTGCAGCCTCACTGGGGAAGTAGAGTCACCTAGGGTTTCTACAGCTGGGATGGCAGCGTCCTTTTGTGAAGTGACAAAGCCTCCTGGAGACCCTGGGGAGCCCCACTCTTCTGCTGGGGCATTCTCGCTGAGCAGGTTTAAAGCAGTAGCACATGGGGCCCCAGGAGCCCCACCTGGAGCAGCTCAGTCCCCGGGTCACTGCTTTGTCATTTTGTCATACAGGGAGATGATGCTGGCCTGCGGGCTCTCTTCTGAACATCGAGTTTTTTGTAAACTTCCTCTAAGGAGAGAAAGATGGAGAGTGAAATTCGATCAGCTTTCAGAGTGGGAAGCTCTGAGCTACCTGGGACTCTTGTGGCATGCAGATTCCAGGCCCACCTGAGAACCCCTGAGTCAGACCTGGTGTGGGCAAGTGCAGGCAGCCTCATTGCTCACAGGCTTGTCCCTGAGTTGATCTGTGAGTTCCCTAAAACTTCAGAATCACTGCTTTTGGATAAGCCAACATGTAGGTTAATATTTTTTTTTAAAAATATATGAATACTATGTTTTGTTTTTAGTATGTTTTTGTTGATTTTTTTAGAGAGAGAGAAAAGGAGAGGGATAGAGACATAGAAACACTTATGAGAGAGAGACATCATGGATCATAGATTCGCTGCCTCCTACATGCCTGTCACTGGGGATCGAGCCTGCTATCCAAGCATGTGCCCTGACTGGGAATTGAACTGGTGACCGCTTGGTTCATAGAATGATGCTCAACCACTGAGCCACACTGGCTGGGCAAGTTAATATATTTAAATGCCTGAGGAGCGAAGCCTCTCATATCCATGCAGCTCCTTCTATGGCAAAAGGCCTGGGCCACGCCTGAAGTAAAGGCCTGCTGCAGGAACCACGTGGCCCATGCATGTGATCTCTGCACACCAATGGGAGCCTTGAAGAGTACACATGGACATGCAATCTACATACCCCCCCCACACACACACACACACAAACCATGCCCCACGCAGCCTTTGGAAGTCTAGCCCTAATAAAGGTGATATTAATTCCCTGGCCTTGTCCATTCTCTCCCAGGGTTAAGCACCACCTGTGGTGGGGCCTGGAAAGACCCTAGGTGGCAGGAATGGATCCCATGCTTTGCCACCTGTGTGAACGTCACAGTGGACCAGGTTCTGTTCCCACTACTCCCTACCCCTTTGAAGGGGGGCAAGGCCACAGGACCCACTCTGGCCAGTGGATTTGTTAGATCATAGCATCATTTTCACATGAAAGCATTCAGGAGCCAGGGTGTCTCCATCTTCCCTTTCCCAATGAGCCTCCAGATGTTGGGTCCCCAGGTGGGGATAGCTGTAGCAAAGACCTGCCCACCCACAGACGTGCATGTAGTGAGAGCAAAAGTAAACCTTTGTGGTTTTAAGGCCCAGATTTGGGGTTATTTGTGACCATCTACTTCCCTACCCCTCCTGATGCAATGCCACACTTAAGACCCAAACCACCACCAGATTAAGGTCCCTCTGCTTAAATAAGCATGTAACTGGGGCACTAAACTAGAAGTGAGGGTGGAGTGGCTCATTCACAGGGTGAGGACTCTGCTCTCTGGAAGCAGACCTGCAGATTCTTTTTTAAAAAATATGTTTTTATTGTTTTCAGAGAGGAGGGAAAGGGAGAAAGAGATAGAAACATCAATGATGAGAAAGATCATTGATCAGCTGCCTCCTGCACGCCCCCTACTGGAGATTGATCCCACATCCCAGCATGGGCCCTTGACCAGAATCAAACACAGGACCCTTCAGTCCATAGGCCAATACTCGATCCACTGAGCCAAACCAGCTAGGGCATACCTACAGATTCTTAATGCTCAGCCTCCACAGCACGGTCAGTGATGCTGCAAAACCCTGCCGAGAAACACATGCCTGCTTCTCAGAGCTGCTAAAATGCCTCATTCACGGGTGGGTGAGTTTGTGTCTTTCTTCTTTCTTCTCCATCAAAAGGGATTCACTGAGGCAACAGTCCTGGTCTGTGAGCAAATTGGGATGGGAAAACTCCATTTCTCAGTGTCTGTCTCCTACCACACACCTCTGCCTTCACACCCAGTTCTTTGAAAAGCTGAAAGCAATGCGCAAATGCAAGGAGCTGTGTTTATCCCTGTGGCTGCAAGCCCCCCTCAGTTCCCATGGCAGCCTGGCATACTCTGCCAGGCACTGTTCACACCATATTTTGTCTGGTACCTTGTCAGTCTCTCCCAACTGGGCTGTGAATGTATCGGCAGGGCAAGCCCTTCCTTCCTGTGTGTCGGCCACCTGGCTGAGCACCTGTGCTTTAAGTGGAGGGAGGGGTGGCAGTGGGGGAATGCCAGGAGGAAGCCCCAGAGAGGAGGACTTCCCTGGGCCTGAGAGCAGCCCCATCCAAAGGCATTTACTGAGCACCCACTGTGCTGTCACAGGGTGAGGCGTGGGGGAAAGTCCTGATCATGAACACTTCCTATATTGTTTTGTGACCATGACAACACTGTGGCAAGGTAAATTGTACGTGAAGTATCCTGTACTGCTGTAGAAGAGAGCACGTTTACTGAGCTTACATGAGATGTGACAAAAGGGGAATGGCCTTGAACCATACACCTTGCTTTGAGTACTCCTGGATTTGCCCCCAGTGGCAAGTGACTATAGGAACTCTGGCATCTGGTCTATAAAAGGAGGAGGCTAGCCTTGAAACCACACCCTTCTCCCACACCCCAGCCTGGCTTGAAACCTGGGTTGCTTGATTCACTGAGCGAGAATGCAGATGCTTTGAGTGTGATGGCAGGCTCAGGCCTGAGGGTAGGTGGGAGCCCCTCATCTCCAAGTCCGCAGAGCATCCTTCAGGGCCTGGCTGAGGAAGCATGCAGTGAATAAATGCACAATCAAGGAATGGGCAGCCTGGATGGGACAGTGGCCAGAAATTCCAGTTGCTCAAGAGCACGTGGGCAAAGATCAGTGCTCAGAGAAGAAATCTGGCCCAAAGAGCCATGCCTAGGGAGGGTGTGGCTGGGTGGACAGCTTTTGAGGTCCCCACTGAAAGCCCTGCACACCCCAGGAGGACTGGACAGCTTGTGTGGTCACTGACCTATGGCAACCACCATGTTGCAGGGGGCATCCTGACATAGATCTACACCCGCCTCCTCAGCCCTTCGCTCATTAGCACACATTTAGTGAGCACCTGCTAGGTATTGGGTTCTATTCTAGGCTCTGGAAATAGCAATCAAGAAAGATCGCTGCCTTTATATTCTAAAGTCTAGACAATAATCTAGGAATAAGTAGTTACAGAGCAAGTAATATTTTTTAAAATATATTTTTATTGATTTCAAAGAGGGAGAGATAGAAACTTCAATGATGAGAGAGAATCATTGATTGGCTACATCTTGCATGCATGCCCCCTACTAGGGATGAAGCCCACATTGCCCTTGATTGGAATCGAACCTGGGACCTTTGAGTCCATAAGCCAATGTTCTATCCACTGAACCAAACCTGGCTAGGACAAGCAAATAAGATTTTTAAAAATATCTTTTTATTGATTTCAGAGAGGGAGAGATAGAAACATCAATGATGAGAGAGAATCATTGAATGGCTGCCTCCTGCACGCCCTCAACTGAGGACCAAACCCGCAACCGGGGCATGTGCCCTTGTCCAGAATCAAACCTAGGACCCTTCAATCTGAGGCCAACACTCCATTCACTGAGCGAAACCCAGCGAGGACAAGGAAATAAGATTTTGATAAGTTCAGCTGTGGGTCAGGGATTAGAAGTGCTGGTGAAGGACACAGGGCTTTCCTAAGTTGGGTAGCCAAGAAAGACCTAAGCTGATAAGGTGACCTTGGAGCCAAGACCTGAGCAAAGGGAGGGTGGGAGCCAAGTGGAAATCGGGGGAAGAGCATCTGGGCTAAGGAAAGGGCAAGGGCAAAGGCTGTGGGGGCAGGAGCTGTGCCCGGCAGCTTGATGTTGGAGCAGGAGAGGGAGTAGGGAGTAGAGGGAGATGAGATGAGAGAGGTGAGAGAAGGGGCTGAATTATGTAGGGTGTGGACCCGGAGAAGATCCATGTGATGTGAACACTGAGAAGGAATTTATCTGTGAGATGGACTCTCTGTGATCATCTGAGGACACAAATTTTATGAATAACAAGAGCCTGATGGCACTTGCTGACAGGGGCTCCTCACAGCTCTGCCCCCAGGAAGAACTCCCAGCTTCCCTCCCTCCATCCCGCTGAACCTGCTGCTGACACCATCTGCTCAACCTGCAGGGCCCTGGTCTCTTTTCCTACCAACAGCCTGGTCCAAACAAAACTGCACGATTTGGTCTTGTTAGAAAGTAGAAATTGTTGAAATGGGTTTGGCTCAGTGGATAGAGCATTGGCCTGCAGACTGGAAGGTCCCAGGTTCGATTCTGGTCAAGGGCATGTATCCTGGTTCTGGGCACATCCCCAGTAGGGGGTGTGCAGGAGGCAGCTGATCGATATCTCTCTCTCTCATCGAACTTTCTAACTCTCTATTCCTCTTCCTTCCCCTCTGTAAAAAATAAAATATTAAAAAAAAAAGAAAGTAGAAAGTTTTGAGCATGCTTCCTCCTAGTTGACTTAGCTTTGAATTCCAGCTGCACCTCACAAAATAGCCTTGCAAGATAGAACACTGTCAGTTTCTAAAGAACAGGATGACCCTGTAAATAACATGGTCATCAATAATATGACCCTGACATTAAAAACTGTTTTGTCTTAAATTGCTTACTCTGCAAAAACAAGATGTGGTAAATGTGCTTAAAAGCGGTCCTGCACAAAGGGTTGCAGCTGCTCTCTGGACTTCCTTCATGGAGAAAGGCAGTGTAGTAGCTGGCCGGCTAATAAAGGCTCCCTAAATTTTAATTTGGTCTGGACTCCAGTGGTCATTTACTCATGTTCGCTCCACAATGGTCCCTCATTCCCATAAAATGGACTAATTGGAAACCTGGGCAGGACTTTCTCTGTGAAGGATGACTTCCCCTCTGTCTCCGTGCAACACAGTGTAGGTTGCAATGGAATCAGTCTCCCAGGCTGCAGCTCCTTTTTGCTCAAATAATTGCCTTTTAGTCTTCATCACAGCCTGACATTAATTGTGGTCTATTAGGGTCTATCAGGATGACTGCTTCATGCTGAAACCTTTGCTCATCATCTTGCCTCTGCTGCTGACATCAGCCCTCTTGGCCTGGGAAAGAGACCTGCCTGCCTGAGGCCCTCTTGTGGCCGCTATAGCAGACAGGCCTGTGTGGACATCTGCAGGCTGCTGGATACAGCTTCCAGGACATTGGCCCTTCCCAGGAGGCCTGAAGACACAGCTCTCAGAGGTGCAGATCACACCCAACTTGCTTTTGAGTGGTGCTGCCCCAGAACATGGAACTAACCCAGTCACAGGACTGAGGGCCAGGGCATGGGTCTGGGTCTGCCTGTGCTCTGTGGCCACAGTCCTGGCTTAGCATCCAGCTGTGTAATCAGGGGCTCTTCTGTCCCCTGGATATGTGCACGTGCCTGAAGCACTGCAGCTTTCCTTGTCCAGCTCCTCAGGCTTCGCTACCCCAGGAAACGGCTGATCCCTCACACCCTCCCTCTGTCTTCCTCTGTCATCATGCTGAATCACTGTGCCAGAGGACTTCCTGGCTTCTTTCTCCTCCTGAGAATCAATTTCATTTCCTTGTACACAGGCATTATTGCTTCTGCATGAAATCTTGGGAAGTTCTTGTTTAACAGTGTTGGCTCCCTGGTTCTGGTGGCTGGACTTTAGGGTGGAGAGGACCAGGGCTGGGAATGAAACAGGAGCTGGGGACAGGAGGCTAGTGCTCTCAGACCCTGGAAGGAAGGCAGCGACAAGGTGGTGGTAGGGCCAGGGTGGGAGGGGCGGGGAGGAGGATATGATCGGAGCCTGCAGGCTTCCAAGGTGACACATCACTGAGTCTTCCATTTACCCATGCTGGGAGCTGACATTTAAACAACCTCAGGAGAATGCTCATGCCAGCCGGCTTTCCTTGAGTCCTTTTGTTATCAGAGAGATGCATGCATGGCCCTTCTCCATTGCCAGTGGGAGTGCTGTTCTTGGGGTGCTGCTGGAATAAGCATTTCCAGAGGCCTCGCAGGAGCTTGAGATGTGATGAAAAGCTTTATTTGCATGGAATTGCACCCCTGGGTTTGCATAGTCAACTTTCCCTAACCCAGTCCTGAGAGGTGCAGCTGGGGCTTCAGCAGAGCTAGAAGCAAAGCCAGCATCCAGAGTTTCCTTTTGTTGGGGAGGAGGGGGGTGGGGGAGATAGCTGGTCCTGTGTAGCATCAGGGCTAGTCGCAATCCATTGTGTGTGGGTGAGTGCAGGAGCATGAGCCCCTGCAGGAGTCAAGTGCAACCACCAAGAGGCAAGAGACAAGAGAGAGAGAGAGAAAGCTCCTCTGTTTAGGAGTTTAAGTATCTCAGTTCTTTCCATGCTTGCAGTGGCCACACCTACTTTGGCCAATGACCTGTTCTCAAGTGTGACTGACAGACAAGTACCTTCCCTTTGCATCCAGACTTTACTGGGCATGTGTCTTTCTCACCCATTCCATCCCTTTTGGTGGCTATCTGGGGAGTGTTTAAGGGCATCTTCCTGGCAAAGCTGCACAAATGGCATGCCTATAAAACTTGGCCTTCTCTTTGCTCCTTTCTAGCTAATTAATAACTGGGTTAATTACAATGGTATCACTTTCACAACTATTCTCGCTTGATCTGAGAAGGCTAAAAAGGGCTAATTCCAATGTGATCCTGATATTTGGGGGGCTAGCAATCTGGATCTGTGCCAGCAAGCCCAGTGTACATTCCTGATAACCTATAATTAAGTCATTGCCTCTTTCCCAGAAACTAGTTTGCAGAACCTGTTACAGAGGCCATAAAACTGAGAACAGTGCACTGCCCCAGAAAGAGGGTTAATTAACACTGGCACCAGGCCAAAGCATCAGGTCTGACCTGGAGACCCCCAACATCTGGGGGCCTTCTTGCAAAGCTGAGAAAAGGACTGGAAGCATAATCCATATTTGTGGGATGAAGACCCCACAAAGGTAAAAAAGAGAAGCCCCTTGCATGTTACTTTACTCAGTTATTTCACTGAGTGAAAGCAGAAAGCAGAAAGAAAGCAGTCACTTCCTGGCTTTTGTTTTGTAAAATCCCTCCCAGATTGTTAGAGGAAGAGTCACTTGGGCAAGGACAAAAGATCTGGGAGGGGAATGAGAGTCAGGTTTCCTGCCAGGGCTGGGATTCCCAGGTGGAAATTCCCTGGGGGAGGCAGGGTGAGGTGGCCCTGGCCCTGCTTCCTGAGCTGAGCCTCTGGGGTGTGACAGGACCAGCTGGGGCAATGATGTGAGAGTAGAGGGTACCAGGACCTCTTTTCCAGGGAAGCACCCGTGGAGGGAGGGGAGAGGTCAAAAGAGTTCTACTTTTTTTTTATTCCTTAGCTATCCTTTCAGAAAGTCCCGTGCCCCTGTGCACAGGACCTCATAGGGGTTCACAGCGATCCCATGTAGCCAGTGAAGAAGCCCACAATCAGGAATGTGGGGACTCTCTGGCTGCTGCCCAAGGGCATCTCAGCAGGTGCTTGTGTGAGGACAGATGACAGAAGCCTAGGGGCTGCCCACATCCCCTGGGTCTTGGCTAGTAGGCATTCCCTCCACCTCCATTTAGTTCACAATCCCAGGGAAAGAGTAGAGAAAAACCCTGAAATGACTGAAATCAAGTTACTACAAAATCTTGCAGAATTGGAGTTTAAAATAGAGATGTTAAAAAATAGAGCAAAATAAAGTTACTGTTCATTTGAATCAGAGACCAGCAGAAAAGCTGCAGGAGCAGAAAAAGGGGGCATATATATTACACTGGAGGTTGGGGGTGTGGTCCTGGAAGACTTCCTGGAGGAGGTGAGGTTGAATCAAAAATATAAAGGCTTTCAGTAGATAGACCACTTTCAGTAAATTTCCACCAATGTCCGAGAGATCCTGTTCTAACCACGACATTTTCTATTCCAAGTAAAACAGGAATGTTAGGGGAATGTAGGCAGGCTTAGAGAATTTTTAGAGTTGGGATCCATGAAAAAAAATACAGTGGTACCTCGAGATACGAGTTTAATTCGTTCCGTAACCTTGAGGCATGGGAAACTATGAGACGCTCGAGTCTCGGTAAACTGGTGAGTCTCGGTAAACTGGTGGGTCGTGTGCAGCCGGCCGATCCGCGCGATTACTCCAATCTCAAATGTTGCCCGTATTTCAAAGCAAAAATCACTCGCTCGATGGCTCGTATCTAAAAAATCTCATATGTTAGGGCACTCGTATCTCGAGGTACCACTGTACAGGGCTACAGACTGGGAGAAGGTATATTTTCATAAGACAAGGAAGCCAGGTGCAATTACATCTCCATAACACAAGGGAGATGCAACAGCTACATCTACATAAAATAAGGGAATTGGGAGTAGCCTAGAGGTCTATATTTACAAAATAAAGAAGGAGGAAGAAAGCCCATAGGGAATAGGAGGACAATGAGGGAGGAGGGTTTCAGGAGTTATTACCGTAACCAATTTGAAAGGGAATAGTGACCAATCAGAGGGATATCAGAACACAGGAACTTCAACCATGGAGACAGGAAATCTCTGGGACCCTTTCCCCCTCCCCACCTGGGAGTCTGTACTTGTTCTTCAATAAATCTCCACCTTTGCTATACCACCTCCCTGTCCATGGATTCATTCTTTGACTCCGGAGGACAAAGAATCCAGGTTCCAGTCCAAAAATTCCGTTTCACAGGGAGGTGAATCCCAGCATCCCTCTGGTGCTCAAAGCCCTATGGGAACTTTTCAGGAGGCAGTCCCAGAGCCTGGGCACATATTGGTGACTATGCTCAGGGCTGCCGATGCACAAGACCACTGGAGCAGAGCTGGGCACCGGTTCATGCAGATGCCATGGCTGGCCAGCAAGGGGAGCAAGCTCACCTCAGCCCAAGGCCCAGGAGCCCTAGGCAGAAGGGTGGGTAGAAGCCCAGAGTGCTGATTCTTTTGGCCTTGAGTAGTTTTCTAGAGAGAAGACACCTTTGTGAGTGTTAGACCCAAACCTTTCTCAGCCCCAAGCCCACCCTTGCATTTTCTGAAAAGCTATTCTTTCAGGTTCCACCCAAGCTTTCTCCTGACTTGCAACTGGGCCAAGAAACTTTAGGACTTGATGGTTCAAGGTGGTTTCCAGAGATCCTGGGATGGGTGGGCCTCTGGTATTTCACGCCTAGACCCCTCAAGCCTGTAAACTGTGGAGAGACCTCCATGAACTGAGTCACTAGAAATGGCAGGTCAGAAGAATAGCAATAATGTTACTACTGCTGCTGCTACTAACAATAATAATATGTAGACCCCCAAACGATGAAATATTACTTAGCCATTAAACATACTGTCTTCAAAGGACATTTAACAACATGGGATAGTGCTCATAATATAATGTGCTAATTCGTCTACATTTGTCCTTCCAGGATTATTCTCTGCACCCCAGGAAGTCGACCCCAGCCGACTACTCTATCCCGACTCCTTTGTCTTGGGACTGCATTGGGTTCAGCCAATGGGGAACATCAGCAGGAGATGAAAGGGTGGGAGGGCGGAGAGGCTGTGATACTTCTTCTCCTTTCAATCCTTGTCTCAGTGCCTCTAGGATTAGAGGTCCTGCCGGGCACCCTCCTCTAAGCCTGCAGCCCTTTGGGGCCCTGCTACCACCATTTCCCCCCTGCCCTTTTGGTGGAGTGTGGTAACAGCTGCCAGCTATGGCCAGCTCCTGGGTGCCTCAACAGCTTTTGTTGGATGGCTTCAACCTAACCACACCTCAGTAACTCATCCTTCACTAAATGGCTCTCCATTTGAGCCATCAGAGTGAGAGCTGTTTCTGCCAGGACTCTGACTGGTAACATGTTAAGTGAAAAGAAAAGAATACAAAGCTTTGCAGAGAAGAAAGGCCAGGTGCATTATGCCACGGATCCCTCGCAGCAGTGCTGCCGGAGGTCCGAAGGAGGGCTGGCACCAGGCTCACATTTAGAAATGTTTGAAGGGATGTTCTGACTGTGTCTTTATCGGAAGGGAAGAGCATGCCAACAAAGGAAGGGTAAAAAGGACACTCGAGATTCATTTCATTTTAAAATAGCCATAAGTTATAGGATGTTTTTTTTAATACATAATGTTTTAATTGTTTCAAGAAGATGCATCTGAGGAGAGGAATAGGGGGAGGCGGAGGCTGCTTGATAAAGTAGGCCACATTAGCTCAGATGACCTGATTTTTCCCAATGCCAAATTCTAACCCAACCTGGAGCAGGAGAGGGGACTTAATTTCTTAGAATCCCAGCTCCACCACAGCTGTGTGACCTCAGTTTTTAAAATCTGTAAAATGATGATTTTAATACAGACCGTAAGGGTCGTTGTGATGACTGATGAGTCAGTGTATGTAAAGTCTGACCCTGTGCCCAGGTCATTATGGGAACTGTAACTGTGACTTCCATTTCTATCCCTGCAGCCCTGTCTAGATTGGAAAAGTTACAGCTATAGCTTCCTGGTAAAGAAGAAATGAGATGTAAGAGACAAAAGCTGTATGTTGTGACCTAGTATATTATAGTAGTTCTTAATAAGTAGTTGACAAATCAATGAAGGAAGAAATGAATATTTTACCAGGATCAGCCCTCCCCAGGCTGGGTCCTAGGATGCCTCTTCTCCTGAGAGGATCTTTATTCTGTGTTCCATTGTATTAGTTTTTATTGCTGTGTAAAAAATTTCCACACACATAGTGGCCTAAACAACATGCATTTATTATCTCAGAGCTTCTGAGCACAGATTAGCTGGGATTGCTATTCAGGTGACAGGCTACAATTAAGGGGCTGGAGGGGCTGAGTTCTTATCTGAAAGTTTGACTGAAGTTGGTTTCAGAGCCTGGGCACAGGCAGTCGATTCCCAAACTTATTGGCTCATCCAGCTTGTAATGGAATTCATCTCCTTAAATGTAGGATGAAGGTCTGTTTTCCTCCTGGCTCTCAGCTCCTAGAGGCTGCTCACAATTCCTTGCCAAGTGCCTATCTCACCACATGGCAGCTTCCTTCTTCAGAGTCAGAATGGAAGAATCTCTCACTCCAGTCTGCCCAGGTGTGTGTGTCTGTAACACACACATATATGATTACCTTTGCCATATGCAAACATACCTTAGAGACATTGCAGGTTTAGTTCCGAATCACCACAAAAATAATGAATATTGCAATAAGTCTAGTCACATGAATTTTTTGGTTTTCCATTGTATATAAAAGTTATGTTTACACTATACTATAGTCTATTAATATGCAATAGCATTATGTCTAATAAAACAATGTACTTACCTTAATTTTAAAATGCTTTATTACTAAAAACAATGTTAACCATCATCCGAGCTTTCAGCAAATCATAATCTTTTTGCTGGTGAAGGGTTTTTTTCTTCAATTTGTAATAATCTCAGCATCTGCAAAGCGCAATAAAGTGAAGTACAATTAAACAAGGCATGCCTGTAATGTAACCTTATCAATGGGATGACAGAGGGTGACTCATTGAGGGTCACCTTAGAGTTCGTGTACCACACCTATCCATCCCCTCAGAGTCCTGTTATCTGTTGAGTGGTGAACAAACATGCATTTGCCTTCCATGTACACTATTTGCATTTTTTACCAGGACACTCGGGAAATAATATTCTTTATCCCAAGATAACTGTGATAACAGCAGGCATGCAGGCCATGTTTATTGTTGGTTTCTCTTGAGTTGATGATGGGAGAGGTCGTCTTACCACCTGAAGCCTTTATACCCTTCAGATTCACTATTCACTTGTCCGCATTGATTCACCCAGGCACTGGCATATGTTTCCGAGCATCTGCTGTGTGCTATACACGGAGATCATGCTGCCAGTCTCTTTGTCAGTAGCCAACTTACTTAATTCTGTCTTTTCCTTCTGTGGAGTAAAAGCATATTTCTTTGCTTTGAGCCAAGGTATGTATTCAACTGAAAATCACACAAAACCCTTCAGTGGCTAAATAAGTAAGGGATCTATTTTAGTCACCTAACAGGCAGACCAGGCTTGGCAGGCCAGGCCTGGTACAGCTGCTCAAAGATGTCATTGTTACTCCAGACTCCCTCCCACTCTAGCACTTGATTTCAGTCCTCATTGTCACAGCCTGCTGCTGCATCACCAGGCCTGCACCGTATTTACACAGGTAGAAGCAGGGGCAGCAAGGAGACCTGTCGTTTCACTCTAAAGGCTCACCATCCCCAAGGACTTTCAGCTACATCATCTTAGCCAGACGTGTTCAGGCGCCACCAGTAACTCCAAGAGAACTGGGGAAGCACATTTTTAAGCTGGGCACCTTGCCAGCAGAAACAGAATCCAGCTCCTGTTGGTGGGAAGATGGAGCTGGATTTGGGTCGGTCATCAGCAGGATTGCTGTGGCATCTTGGGCCTCATCTCCATGGTGTGGCACAGATGCTGGCTCTGCATTGACGCAGTCAATTCTTTTCTGGGTCCTTGTCAGCAGCTGGCACTGACACAGAAGTTCCTAGTTTATTTGCCAGAAAGGGATCATCTGCTGAAAAATGGAGCTAATGTTTTTCTATCCCAAGAGCGTGGCAGGGTGGCAAGGGATCCACAGCCTCCACAGGCTGGGATGTCCCAGTGCAAGTAATGCTTTAGGGTAGAGATCTCCTTTGCTTCCCTTTTTAAAGTGCACGTAAGCGCGCATGCGCGCCCCCACTCCCGCCCCCACCCCACACACACACTCCCACACAGGCCCTAGACCTGTTTGCCCTCAGACCCATTCCATGTGCCCACTCCCTGCTCTGCACTGTGGTGAGAGAGGTTGAGTCCTAACAGGCTCATTTTGATTGGAAGTTATGCTTGGCTGAAAGCGAGCATTGGAGAAGACTGGGGGTGTGGGAACAGGGTTTTCTCCTCTTTTCTGCCTTGGGTAGTGCCCCCAGCAGCAGTGGCTCCATGGTGATCCCACTACCCCCTCCCACTAACAGCCTGCTCTGGTTCCTACTTGGTGATGTAACCCCAGGCCCTGGGCTCCGAGACAGCACATCTTGGCATTGTCCCCCCAGCCCAGAGCTGGCAGTGCTGGCCCTAATCTCTGGGTTCTCTGAGGGCTCCCCAGTCTCCCATCTCCTGTGCAGCCAATATTCTGTCTCAAGTCCCTCTGCTTTAAATGTTCAAGTGGTTTTTGCCTCATTAGATCCTGACTCATACAAACAGTGCAATAAACACCCAAACACTCATCCCAGATTTCACAATCATTGTCATTCTGCCATACTTCAGCTATTTTTATTTTTGTAGGGAAAAAATCCCAGACATCATGATGCTGCTAAGTGATCTCAGTATGTGTCTCTAAAAAATAAGAAAATGTTCTTACATAACAAGCATATTCAAATTGCTCTCATCCATGTTCACACATTCACATCTAACAAAATGAGCAGAGGTTTCTTATGGTTTTCTAATTCTCCCATTGTTCCAGTGGTGTTTAGTGTATAGTTGGTTTGTTCGAATTGAGATTTTAACAAGGTCCTCATGGTATTTGGTAGACGTTACCTGAGTGTTTTTCGTCTTGAACAGTCCTGCCACCACAAGATGTGCATGCACACACGTGCACGCACGTGCGCGCGCGCACACACACACACACACACACAAACGTGCTCATGATGGAAGCACACCCACACTGAGCCCCTGACTCCCCCTGCTGTGTCCACTTCTCCCAGAGCCTCTTCCACAAACTGGTTCCTCAGCTTCAGTCCACAGCCCTTCCGTCTCCCACTGTGGCCCCCATAGCCCTTCCTGCACAGGGCATGGGCCCTCTCCTCCTGTACCCCCACAGCCCTTCCCTCTCCTCCTATGGCCCCCACAAACTCCACCACTGCTTAGTACTTAACTCTTTTTAATTTTTTCTACATTTGTTTATTTTGTTCCATACTATTGTGTAAAGTCAGGTGGAAGCAAAAACTAAGCCACTTAATGACTTTTAACCACAAAAGGATCTCCAAGATCATCTCATCTAAGCCATGATAAGTCTTTATGGCTCTATGAATTGCATCCTTCATAAGCCACCACTCGTTTTACAAATGAGAAAACTGAGGCTCAGGGTAGCTCCGTACTTTATCTAAGGACCGTGGCCGGCCAGGATGCACCATCTGAGGGGGATTTCCTCTGGGCCAGGCGCCTTGGCTGCTCTTTTCCCTGAAACATGGGAAATGCTCACTAAATGATGGCCGCCTAATAGATGTATTACCGCTCTGGGTCTGACTTTTAGTTACTTGAGGTGAGTGAAATTGTGGCTTTTAGAGTTAGTTGGTGAAAGTAAATAGTGGTTTCTGGCTAAAATCTCACTCCAAAAGCTGTTCCTTTGGATTTTCAGGGAACATTTGATCCACTGGACACAGGAAGCCACAGTGCTGGCTAATAGCCAGCTAATCTTAGGAAAAAGAGTCCCAAAAAAGTCAAATGCACTTCACCTGTAAATCCACAGTGACAGAATGGAGCGCATGGTCCCAGGGCCTGGGGAGAGGGAGGAACAGGAGGAGCTGGCCAGTAGACCTGGTGGTAAAAGGTTTTGAAACTAGATCAATGCAGCGGTTGTACGTTGTTGTCTATGTACTCAGTGCCATGGCACTGTTCACTTTAACATAGTTAATTTTATGTTATGCGGATTTCCACCCAATAAAAATAAATATAGCACTCTTAACAGGATCAATGTCTCAACTAGACTCTGTTAGATCCACTCCCCGGCCTTCCCACCTCCTCAGACTATGTCAGTGGATGACGAGATGTGAGTTGAGGGAGCACTGTTTGGCTCTCCCTCCTCAGCAAAGTGAGCCACTGTCACAGTGTTGCCTTTTGAAATTGGAGGTGCCTGTCAGAGGGGTATCCCTGGGTTGGAGGGAGACTTTGGAGCAAAATGGAGCGGTTGCGATAAAGTGGCTTGCACACGCAGGCATTATCCAGGAGTATCATGGGGCAGTAGGTTTCCTGGCTGTCCTACCAGCACCTCTCCCCATGAAAGCCACCCCAAGTAGAAGGACTCCTGCTGTGGAGGGACCGGGGGAGCGCCCCAAAGTCAGGGACACCTGCCATCCTGAGGATAGCAATAGAGGACCCACAAAGCCCAGGGGAGCTGCAATCACACACCCAGTGAAGCGAAAGTGTTCATATCACCTCCCCCGCCCCTTCTTGAGGTCCCCAAGCACAGGAAGAGAAAGGGACCGAAAGAGTGAGAAGTCTGAGGACAGCCCATCCTCACACCCGGGCTCCTGGCTAAGGGCAGGCTGGTGCTGGGAGAACGGCCAGCAGTGGGCACCACATCAGATTCAAGATTTAAGATTGTGAAAAGGGACCAGGTTGGACAGGATTTGTTTGATTTTTAATACCTGAAAGCAGCTCAAAAGCTCTGGGACCAGCCCAAATTTTTATTAAGAAGGATTGTGAAAAAGTAAATCCATTTCATGTTTGTGTCCCAGGGAGTTCAAACTGTTGCTTATTCTGAATCTGCTTCTCATCTGTAAAGAGAGGACAATATGTCTTCTTGCTGGGCAGTTGCAAATGCTTGAGGGAGTCATAGTTACAAGGGCACCTGGCACCTAGGTAGCCACAAAACATGGACCGGAGCAGGCGCTTTCAGGAGCAGGTAACTTTCCTAGGCAGAAACACCCATATCCAGAGGAAGCTCATCCTCTTGAACAGGCCCTGTTTTTCTCATCCCCTGGATGAGAAATAAGGAAGGCTACCTTTCCCTGTAAGGAAGGCTTTCTCTCTCATTGAAAAGCAGCACAGAGGAAAAACAGGTGAGGCACAGGGATAAGGCTACCATCTGCAAGCCAAGGAGAGAAGCTGCGGGAGAAACCAAACCCGCTGATACCTTGGTCTTGGACTTCCAGCCTCCAGAATTGTCAGAAAAATAAAATTCTATTGTTTAAACCACTCGATCTGGTATTTTGTTATGGCAGACCGAGCAGACTAAGATAGTCAGACTTATTTTGTTCAATGGAATATAGACAGAAGTGACAGAGTGACAATTCCTTCTCCAGGCCTGTGGACCAAAATTAATTTTAGACTGTAATAAAGATTAAAAGCATTTATTTGAGCACAAAGAACTACTGCTTAGGAGACAGATTCAGGTAGCAACCAAAATTGTTCTCTGCAGAAACAAAGGAGAGACCACCTTTTATAGAGAAAGTTGCTGTCTATAGTTCCCATTTTGGTTTGTTTCATGCAAATGAGGTTTCCAATTCATGTAATCTGATTGGTCCAGATTGTGTGGTTCTTGTTGGTATGGATGCAAATGAGGATATAGTCTGTGCAATTCTGATTGGATTGGGCAGGTTTCAGTCCATTGGCTGACAGATGAAACCCAGAACTTTCTTATAGTGGCTGACTCTTGCAGGGGAAACAGGCTTGGCACAGTATTGGAAGTTGAGAGCTCAGCCTGTGACTTTTCCCCACATGCAGTGTGTTTGGGAGGGTGAGCAATAGCTGTTAGACTCTAGTGGTGACTTTGGGCCCAGTGAACCATGAGAATATAATTTTTCTCAGGATTCATAGCCTCAAGAAGCTTCACACGTTTCTGCCCCTGCTCTTGTGCCCTGCCACTCACCACGAGAAGAGCATGTCCTAGACACCCATTGTCCCAGGGAAGAGTAGAGACACATGGAGCTGATGTCAACCCAACAGTAGCATTAGCCTGAAGTCAGAGCCACGAGTCTTCGGTCTGGAGCCCACCCTGGCCCAGAAGCCTCACAGCCAACCATGGGCCCATCAGTTTTCTACACCATTGAATTTGACCAAGTTGCTGGCAAAGAAGTCCATCATGGATCAGCTGTGAGAACTAAGTGAATATATGTGAAATCACTATGCAAAGGTAAGATTGATATTATTGAGTAAAGAGATCAAATCAACTATATAACCAGTGACACACACAAAAAAAATCATCTGTAGTCAGAGTGTCCCAAAAAATCTATACACACTTTAACAGCTGATAGACCAATTGATGTTTCTTCCTTTTCAAATTTAACCCATTGGAATAGATCATTATTCAAAATGTGTATACATGTTTAGGGGGTACCCTGAGTGTGGAGAAGGAGCAAAATTAGAGGAAAAAGAGATTCATAATTATAAAGATAGCATTTAGTTCCATAAGCCAGGTGGTTCATTATACTATTCCCTATACATTTTTATATGATTTAAATATTTTATTCCAAAAACATACATTAATCAGTTAAGGCACCTACTTTGCCCTTCATGCTGTGGCAGGCCCACCACCAAGCTCTGTCCCCATTCTCTGTGAGCCAGCTTCTCTCATGGCCTGGAAGTGTGAGTGAATCTGTGCTCTGGGAACAGCAGGCCGCTCAGCAGGTCTGGGCCCAGGGCAATGCGGGGGACAAGGAAGTGATGAGACTGAGCAGGTGAGTGGAGGACTTGGGGCTTTATACTGGAGACTGTGGACTCTGTATGTTGAGGGGAGCAATTTGGACAGATGAGTGGCTTGGCTACAGGAGATGGGGTGACATTGGACACACACCTGAGGCAGTGAGAATGGTGTCTGTGGGAGTGGAAGGGATGTGGAGAGAAGGGGGTGTTCAGGAGAAGTAGTGCAAATCCAGCTCCATGGCTGGCCTGCTAGAGTGTGGTAACCAGTTCCAGCGGAGGTGGAGTTTTCCCGGGTAAAAATGGAAACAGCCAGCAATTGCTATTTATAAAAATAACTACAAAGGCTTGACAACCCAGAGAGAATGTTGAAAAAGTAAATTGAGGACTATTGGGGAAGTGCTCAGTGCTTCTCCTCTTCAAAGCATTTCTGAGGCATGAGCTCAGTCCTCCTCTTTCCAGAGCCCTGGGAGAAACATAGGCAAGAAGAACAGGGGACAAATGTGGTGACTTCCTCAAGCAGCAGAGCTGGCAGCTGAAAGTTTACCATGGATGCCACTTGAGTGTTCACTCCTTCAATCTGCTCCTCTGCCCTGCTCCTCGGACACAGCCTGCTTAGGGGTGTGGAGGTGCAGCAGCAAGGGAGGGAGGGCAGCCCGGGGTGGGTTGGGGAAAGCTGCTAAGACGCAGGTGGAGGTGATAAAGGCGCACCTGGGCTGCTGGTCAGGAGTCATGCTGGTGGGGTCCAGATAGGGCTCTCGCTAAGGCCATGGGACTTAACTGTGAAGTTGGCCCAAGCCAGAGTCTAGGTGCAAGCCCAGTCAGGAGAAGAGTTTTAACCCCAACAAGGTGACAGGGAAGAAAAGGAGAGCAGAGGAGGGATAAGAAATGTGTGTCCCCTACTCTTGGCATGAGCGCTGCCTCATATGAATGCAGGATCTTGACCCTTCTGCTCCATGTTGTGACCCCTACAGCTTAAGCATAGCCATTATCACTGTTCCAAAGAGGAAGAAACCGAGCACCTGTCTTACACAGGGGCAGGGATGGGATTTGAACCCAGACCCCTTTGCATGAGTTTCCTTGCTTCTGGCAAATTCCGACTCATTTTTCAAGTTTGTGTTCAAGGGCACCTCCTCAGGAAGCCTTCAGAGATTACTCCGGGCCATAGCAGCACAGAGCCGGCGGGTCCAAGAGCGCCCACTGCACTGAGTTGTAAGTGGCTTGTTGCTTGTCTCCCCTTGATGCACACCTCGCTGTCTCCCAACCCTGGCGGCACCAGATGCCACTGCTGCCCTGTGTCCCAGACTGGCCCAGGTCTCCTGCAGGGTGACCTCTACTGGCAAAGCCTTTCCCTGAACCTGAGGTCAGACTCCCAAGGAGAAGCTGGTGGGTCAGAATTCACTGCCCAGAGCCCTGTGGCTGAGGGGCAGGTAGGCGAGGCAGGTGCAATGACTGATGGTCCAGAACAGACAAGCTTTATCCACAGACAGAACTGTGACAGTATGGACCGAGCATCTAGGTCCCCAGGACCTATGAGCAAAACAGATCAGGAGCCTACATTCCTGTGGTAAGAGAGACATGTACATAAGCCAGGCAGGCAATTTCCCAGAGTGGTCTGTGCCAAGAACAGGTGACATGGGGATGGGACAGGGCTGACGTGGACCCTCCTTAGGCAGGTGGCCAGAGGGGAGGTTGGCACGTCCCAGCAGAACTTGCATGCTGTGGAATCATGCTCCCAGGGCACTGCCATCTGAGGAATGTCCGAGTTGTGCACTGCTCTGAAGAGCTGGACCCAGACCTGAGAGCACTGTGGCAGTCTCAGGGTTCGGCACATTTCCTCCAGCCTTCATAGTGAGAGACTATCTCATCGCTGTCAACAGAAGGCGTGTTTGTATGTGTACATATGCTTGAGAGAGATTTACTGAAAAGATGTGGGTATAAGACCAGCTGGCAACATTTTCCAAGCCAGGATCCTCTTTCAGCAATCTGCCCAAGAGTTCTTGTTTGCAATGCTTGAACCCCAGCCAGGTAAGGAACACACAGGGGCACCTTTGCACTCACCCAGAGCTCCTCATCCCCTCAAAGGGAGGGGTCCCTAACCTTGGAAGGAGGGATGGAATGAATAATCTCCAAGGACATGTAAAGGTCTTGGGCAACTCACCAGGTCCAGAGCACAGATTTCACTTTCAGAAGTGGAAGAGGGAGATGCAATTACTCAAGGTCTCGCTTATGTCTCCTAAAATGCATTTTCTAGAACCTTAATTATTGTACCTGCTCAATAGGTATAATTCCTACCACTCTCTCATTAGTAATTTATTTTTTAAACTTTCAGATTTTTGATGACCTTCAAATATGTCAGGCACAGGTGTGCTAAAGAGAGGTGGAAGTGATGCAGGGAATTGCAAAATGTAAAATCACCAATCTCCTCCCTAACCCTGTTTTTTTCTCTTTTTGCATTTGGTTAGTTTGGAGAAATTTTAAAAAACCTGGCTGGCTAAAAAGTGTGCCAAGGGACAAGATAAGCTGGGACCTCAGACTGGGGGAGAAGGCAAAACGGTGTGATAGGCAGAAGAGTGAGTCCCCTCTACTCTCCCTTCCCAGATGGCCACATCCTAATCTCCAGATCTGTGAGCATGTTGTTGCGTAGCCAGTGGGGAACTGAGATCCTTGATCAGCTGCCCTGAGACAGAGATCATGCAGGAGGGCCTGGGGGTCCTTGCAGTGGAAGAGGGTGGCCACAGTGATGCAGTGTGAGAAGTGTGAAATTTTGCAAATGTATTAAGAATTCTGAGGCAGTGAAAGGGGTCTCCTGAACAAGGGCTCTCTGTGGATTGCATAGGTCACTTGTCCATGATACCAGGCCACTCATAGTGTCACCTTCCTGGCATAGTAAGCCTGGGATGTTCAAGAGCTTTCGCCTGGGCCTGTGGTCGGTAAATGAGCCACCCCCCAGGGCTGGCCTTTACGCCTGACCTGAGACTTTAAAAGGAGGATGTGCCTGATACATCTGAACAGAAGCCTTTCTTCTCTGCAGACAGTCCCCCTCTGTGTGCTCCTTCTGCCACTGCTCAGAACTCTGCAGTCCCACAGGTGGCAGCCCAGCGGAGTTGAGAGTGCTCAAAGTGTAGGTGGGAATCAGAAGCAGCATTTTTTTTCTTAAATCAGAGCAAAGGAATAAAGGTACTGTCTCTAAAATGTCTGTGTTACTGGAGTTTAGAATCCCAGTTTATGTTCCTTCTTGCCAAACATATATTCTTGCAATCCACATTTTTGGAGATTCCAAGTTGTTCCCCCACCCCGTTCATAAAGATTTAGCCACATGTGGCACCACACCCCCCACATCCACAGATTCACCCATCCCCACCAGCCCTGAGATGAGCTAACTAGACCAGGGACTGGGGCCCTGTTTACAATCTACAAAAGCAGCTTTTAAGCTGATGTATTATATCATGTCTCCCACTTTATGTGTGAGTGCATCACCTGGCAATCTGTTAAAATGCAGTTTCTGTCACAGTAGGTGGAACATGAGATTCTGCATTTCTAACAAGCTCCCAGGTAATGTGGGTGCTGCTTGGCCATGGACCACACTTTGAATAGCAGGATACAATCTACATACAGAAAAATGCACAAATCATAAGCAGCAGCTTAATGATAAACACAACCATGAAACACATCCCAGATTAAGAAGTGGAAAATTATTTGTATTCCAGAAGCTGCTTGTGTCTCTTTCCAATGACTACTCTTTCTCATCTTTCCAAAGGTGAAACCTCTTGACTTCTAACACCCTAGATTGGTGTGGCTTATTTTTTAACTCTATATAGCATGTATTACGGACTGAAGGTTTGTGTCTACTCCACCCCCAAAACTCATATGTTAAAATTCTAACCTCCAGTGTAGCCCTATTTGGAGATTGAGCCTTTAATGAAGTAATTAAGGTTTATATATAAAGAATGACCATTAAGGTCATAAGGTGGAGCCCTAGTCCCATAGGATTAGTGTCCTTATAAGAGACACTAGAGAGCTCACCTTTCCCCTCTTTCTCTCCCTCTTCCCAACTTCAGAGCATACTAGGAAAGACCAGGTGAAGACATAGTGAGAAGGCAGCTGTCTGCAAGCCAAAGAAGAGAGTTCCCAGACAGAACCTTGGATTTCTGCCTCCAGAACTGTGAAGAATAAGTTGCTGTTCCTTAAGCCAGCCTGTCTGTGGTAGTTGGTTATGGCAGTCCTGGCTGACTACACAGCAAGCCCTGAGCTTGAATAGGACGCAACCTTCATGGGGCATGGGGTCAGAGAAGGTGGTCCTTTCCATAGGCACAGACCTTGACTGCTCTAAACCAAGCACGGGTCTTTCAACACCCTTGCTAGTGGCTGGTTTAGATATGGGCAAGCACTGTGCTGAGACCAATGGAAAAATTACTGATATATACCTTTAAAATTACTGATATATACCTTTAAAATGCTTCTATTTTCATTTTTAAAAATATTTAAGTACTATTTAACTTAATTATTAAACTTTGTGTACTCCTTTAAATTTTTCACCTTAGCCAAAATTGACCTCTCCTCACCTCATTTAGGCCCAGCCCAGAGTGAAAATAAAAACTGTAGAACTGTCTTACTTCTAGACTTTTTATTATGTGGAATAATAAAAGATCGTACTGTTTAAGTTACTTTCAGTCAGGTTTTCTGTTTCCTGCAGCTCAAAGCATAATGACAAATATAAAAGCAATTAGCTGCAAGTGACAGAAATGGAAACTGGCTTACCCAATGAGGACAGGCGCAATGTCTGAGGGTCCAGAGTGGGGGCGTGGAGCAGTTTAAGCTTTGCTCTGTCCTGTGCTCCCATCAATACTTCCCTCCATGTTTGTCTGAAGGTGAGGGTGGAGAATAAAGACCACACCTGGTCTCTGTCCCAGTTCTGGTTTGGACACAAAGCTTCTAAAACCCTTCCCTGAGTGAGAGTAGTGTCTGTTTTTCATCAGCCCATGAATCATCCCTGAGTTGATGTTGCTGAGATGGCTCAGGATGCGGCTGGTCACCAGAAAGACAAGCGTGTGATTAGAGGGTTGGAGTTTTGAGGCAGCTCCACCTTCAGGAAGGGGAGAAGAGCTGGAAACTGAGTTTGCAAACATGTGGCCAATGTGTAATCTATCATACCTAGTCAATAAAATTCCAATAAAAACCTTGATGCCAAAGTTCAAGTTCAGCAGAACTTCCTGGCTGAACACACTGCTGTGCTGGGAGGGTAGAGCTTCCCTCCATTCAGAGCCTACCTCCACTCCCCTACCCCTAGGGAGCATCTCAGCCCTCCACACTTTCAGGGACCTCTAATTCCCTGGGGAGAGGACACAGTGTTCCATGTTGATCCTGATTGTATCCTTTTATATTAGAATTGTGGGTATAGTAATGCTTTCCTGAGTTTTATGAATCACTTTAACCAGGTATGGGACCTGAGGGGTGTTGTAGGAACATTAGAGATTTGTAGCCAGTTGGTCATAAGGCCTTTTGGCTGAGACAGCACTTGAGCCAGCATCGGAGTAGCAGTCTTGTTGGGGATGGTGGTGTGTCCCTGTGAAATCGCACTAGCGCAGGTGGGGTCTGCATTTGTGTCTGGGGAAGTGTACTGCAGTACTGGTTGGTGTCTCAACACTCCATCAGAAGCATGGGCTTCCCCCAGAGTCACAAAAAGCAACGCACCTACTAGTTTATTTCCAATAAACAAGAAAGAAAAATGTAACCCCCAAACATGGAATATATACTCTTTCCTTCAGTTTTATTATGCCCATTTATTTCATCCTAGACCTATGATAATCACTGGGAGAATGCCATGTATTGACTTAAATGCCCTGGATCTTAAATCAGTCACCACCAAGCCGAAGGAGTTATGATTGGTTTAGACAGATCAATCTATCTACCTCAAAGAGTGCAGAAGGGAATCATCATCCCTTGGTCCACAGAAGCTTTTTTTTTTTTTTTTGAGGTAAATAACTAAACAAAATCGAGGTTCTGTTGGGAAAAAGAAGGGGGAATAATGGATGTTAAGGAGACCACCAATAGTGGCTTTGATTTGAATCCCAACATAGGTATTTAACAGCTATGGGAGAAGACTCTTAGGGTCTGTTTTTGTATCTGTGCAAAAGAGATAGCAATGTCTACCTGAATGAGTATTTGTAATTTAAACAAAATGCATAGTGTGTGACATATAGTAGGTACATAATAAATGCATAGTGCCGGACATGTAGTTGGGTACACAAACAGCATTCCTCAGACATCCCCCCACCCCCCACACTGCCTTAGACACTGAGCTCCTGAGGGTTGAGCACAGTCTTTTCATCTTTGATTACCTGGGACAGTGCCTGGCACTTGAGGAAACTTTTATCAATGTTTTTACATGAATGGACAAGAGGACGTTCCCCTGAGTGACTGGAATCCCTTCTCTCCCTAACATGAAGAGCTATCTATGTAGCCCATTCTTGCTTTGACTAGGAAAATTGTTGTTAGCTAAATATGAATTTCAGCCATAACAGCTCTTTGACCTTCATAGTTCACACATCGGTGTTCTTCTTTTACTCCATCTTGATTTTCTATTTCTATTTTTCTGAGCCTCCTTAATTTCTGCCTCTGTTTTTGTTTTTGTTTTCCTAGGAGCGTTTTATTGTGTCTGCTTTAAGAGATAGGACAAAACAAGCAAATAGACACATAAATCAAATCCTAGCTTTCAAAAAATAAAAGGACACATTGAGCCCTTGCACCATTATGAAATGAATTCTTTCCCAGGCTGATCTGAGGAGCACCCAGGCTTCACATTAGGCTTAGTTCCAAGGGGATGAGGGTGCCAAAGGGAAGGCTGCTGCCTGAAAGACAGCCAAGGAAAAAGGCTTCATTTAGAGGCCAGCCCACATGGCACAGTTGGCCCCGATAAACTGAACATTTCCCCAGCTTCCAGGGGAAATGAAAGACATTCTCTCCATAGCTTCCCTTTCAAGCTCTCACAGCTGGAGGGGCAGGAGAGCCAAGTTCCACCCTTCTCAATACAGGTTGTCACTCAGATGCCAGGATATGCTGATCTATTAGCCAAAGGTTCAACCTGAGGAAAAGGCCCATCACCCATCTCTTTGCTTTTTCATCATTAAATGCCCCATGTAATGAAAAAAAACAACAACAACAACAACAAAACACCCTGATTTTCCCTTTTTCTCTTCTGCCATTGCTTAAGGAGACAAGCACAACTAAAAGTTTTCAAAAAAATGCAAGAGAAGTAAAAGGAAGAAACACAATTTTGGAGCAGACCCCTCATTTGTAATTCTGCACCTAGGGCTGTCTGTGTTGCATAGAATCTGAGAACTGGAAAGGAAGTTGGGGATCCTCTAGTGTAACCCTTATTTTACAGATTGGAGGCAAAGCCTGAAGAAGTAAAGTGACTCACTCAAGGTCACCCAACCAGTCAAGGGAAACGGCAGGACTGACTTACATCATCTCTGTCCTAATTCAGTCTTTACTCACTACACTATTTCAGTCCACAGGCCAACACTCTACCCAGTGAGCCAAACCAACCAGGCCCATATTCACAAACTCTTGAAGGAGATTCAGTAATTCAAATCATGACACTCTTGTGAAGGCTGGCATAGTGTGGAGCAAAGCCACTGCTTCTCTGCTATTTTAAACCAGCCACCCAAATAGGGAAGTTCAAGAACCCAGCTTACTTTTCTTGTCATACAAAATAAAATCGTTTACAGGCAGACATTCCCTAGCTCACAAATAAGCTGTATACTCACAGTGTTTGGAATTTGCTATTTAGAACTCAGGATGTGTTTTCTTCCCGGGAAGTCACATGATCAAGTGTGGTTAGAACCCCAGGCTAGGTCACAAAGGGCGGCTTAGCCAGTAAGTAACCACAGGGGCCAAACGTTACTTTATCATGTTGTTTCTAAGCAAAAGCACATTCCAAGTTCCACGTAGGAATCGTGGGAACAGAGCTAGGCCACCATGGTGCCAGCAGGAAGCAGACCCTCCTAGGTAAGAGCGAAGTAGCCAGTGGAACGTGAACTGGCACAGGCTTTAGAGGGAAATAAAGCTGTTTGTGAATCACCTCTGCCAATTAGCAGCTAAACTAGTTCCTTAACTTCTTTGAGCCTCTGAAAACTGAGCATGATCGTTGATACCTCCTAGGTAAATTATAAGCACAAGGCAATACAGTGCATAGAAAGGACTTACTCAAGTGTCTTCATGTACAACAAGCTCTCATTTATTACTCTAGCTGTTTGGGGGGCCGGGGTGGGGGAGGAATGGGCATGGGCCTGATAGTGTGAAGGGCTGAGATGTTCCACAGGGGGAAAAGCCTGTCAGGTAGAGGCAGGGAGAGGGCCACAGCCTGTGGGGAGGGGCCAGTAGAAGAGGCAGCAGCTGCGGTCCCACCCCAACTGAGAGGAGCAGGGTCTGGGTGGGTCCACAGAGCTACTCCCTGTAACCCTGCTATAAAAAGAGCTGGACGCGGCAGTGTGCAACCATAAAGCAGACTGCCCTCTGCAATCATCTTCCCCATCCCCAGGGACCAACTCCCCACCCTTCCATCTGCTTCTGAGCCCTTTTAGGTCTCATTTTTGTGACTACAATGTCCAAACCAGTGTAACAAACCTCTAAATTGTGTTAGATTGTTAGCTTCTTCTCCCTCTTCCCACAAGTCCAGGCCTACTTCTGGCTTAGAAGGGGCCATGGGGATAGGTGGGGGTCCCCGGCATTGACCACTTCTCTCTTCCAGCTCCGCCCCCAGTCCCGATACTCACTAGCTAAGTTTCAGACCATCTGAAGTCAGGGAGAGGGGATGGTGGAAGGAGGCACAGCAGTGTGACCTAGCACGAGGTCCTGTGAGTGTCTGGTGCACAAGAGTTAGCTGTGTCACAGGCCTGTGGCTCCAGATGGGACCTCCAAAACTTCTCCCACTTGCCTCGAGGGAGAGGGAAGTGCTATGGTGCCCGGCTGTCCCAGTTTGCCCAGGACTGCAGGGTTGCTTGGGACTTCAAGGTTTCCCCGTATGGAAACTGAGACAGCTCCAGGCAAACCACGAGGAATTGGCCACCTTACCCAGTTTCCTCCAAAACAGCCCTTTCTCCTTATGCTTCAGACTGGTGGGGCCAGTGGGCTAGAACTGGTATCCTCCCTTAGCAGCTCCTGCAGAGAGGGTCTGCCGGGCTCCCAGATGTAGATTCTTGGGATCTTCTAAATCAGTGGTTCTCAACCTTTCTAATGCCACGACCCTTTAATACAGTTCCTCATGTTGTGGTGACCCCCAACCATAAAATTATTTTCGTTGCTACTTCATAACTGTAATTTTGCTATTGTTATGAATCGTAATGTAAATATCTGTTTTCCGATGGTCTTAGGCGACCCCTGTGGCCCCCTCCCCACCTCCCACCCACAGGCTGTGGCAGGAGCCACCCTCCACCCAGAGTCTGCCTACCCCCCCTCTCCCCCCCCCCCCCCGTGGAACATCTCAGCCCTCCACACTGTCAGGCCCATGCCCATATGCCCTTCCCCCAAGCAGCTAGAGTAATAAATGAGAGCTTGTACATGAAGACACTTGAGTAAGTCCTTTCTATGCACTGTATTGCCTTGTGCTTACAAAATAAGACAACACAGGTTGAGAACCGTTGTAAATTATGGTTCTCTTTGAGATCCCTGCCCAAACTGAAACCCATCCTCAATATAGCCTTGGACCTGTATCGTTGTTAGTCTCACTGGTGCTTACAGACATCTCAGCAGGGATCTTCAAGACAGACGCTTTGTAGCTTGGTGAAGGCTGGGACCTAGGTTCAAATCTTAGTGCATCCTTTCATCGCCTTGGGTGTGTTACCTTGAGCTGGCTATTCAGCTCCTCCTTTCTGCACATGTGGAATGGATTGATAATGATACCTACCTCATAGAATTGCCCAGAGAATTACAAAAGTTAACTCATGTGACACAGTGTTGAGGACCTAGTAGCAGCCACTCTCACCATTATTATAGCAAGCTGGGATTGTGTAATAAAAACTGTAGTAACTTTCAAATCTGTTGCAGGCATATTTTCTTGTTATTTTCTAAATTTTAAACCAAATTAATGAGTCTGGTTGGAAAGGCACCAGGGACAGGACATTCACGCACACTGCTGGTGGGAGGGCACATTTATAGTCTCTCTGGAAGGTCATTGAGCAATAAATCTCAAAAGTCCTAAAAATGCCTTTGACCCAGCAATTCCACTACTAGGAATTTATCCTGAGGAAATAATTAGAAAACTGGTTAAAGATTAATGTGCAAGATTTTTTGTTGCAATATACTTAATATGGGAAAAGACTAGAAACAATATAAATATTTTAAAATAAGACATTGATTAAATTTTGGTTCATACACACAATTGCCCAGGACCCAGAGCTTTTGGTACTGAAACTCTCTCATCATTAATGTTTCTATCTCTCCCTCTCTTTTTCTCTCTGAAATCAATAAAAATATATTTAAAAATAATAATATCGTGGGTTTCTATTTATTGACACAAGAGAATGTTCATGATGTAAAGTACGTATTTATACAGCATACATTTTAAAATTATGTATATTTCAGGATTTTTCTTAGTATAGGGATTATAACAATCTAGCTGAAATAAAAATTTTATATATTGCTTTTTTTTGGCTTAGCATTATGCAAGAACTGGTTTGTTTTATATAACAAAGTTTCTATCAACTCCAAATAGCAATACTACTCATCAAGTTGATGTTTTATCATTTAAAAAATCAATCATTTATTGTTGAACCAAGTTATTACAAATGTTTTTTTGTTAGGAATATATTGCTAACATCTCTCATGCATAATGTTTTTAGTAGTATTTCCTTAAGATTAAGTCCCCAGAGAGCGTCAGCTGCTGAACTCAATGGGTTCCCCGCCTGAGGGACATCAGGACTTCACATTCTGATGGAAAGTTCTGGAATTAGATTTTGAGAAGGATGGAAAGCTGGTAAGAGGGATAGGGTGAGCGATCCATGTCCTTAGGGCCTGCAGCCTGGCTGTTGCTCCTGGTCTAGGATGGCAAAATAAGTCAGAGAAATGAGGAAGTCTACCATGTCCTTACTTTCTAGCAATTCACAACAGAAATATAGTGATTTCTCCTATTTGTCTAATTATAAGTTAGACAGTAATTATAATAAAAATCAGCCCTTACTTTTAAATGCTATGCTACATTTTTTGTTGTTGTTTAAATCTCTGTTAATTTCATCCAGCTAACTATATTGGCATGGAGGTGGCAGTTTTTGAGTTCCTTAAACATCTGACTTTCTGTACACAATTTTGATTTTGACACTTTTCTTTGAACCACATTGTTATTATTATAGACCTGTTTTTCAACATTAAGATTGTTCATCTGGCAAATTTTATAATCTTTATTGTTGAAAGTATTACATATGTCCCTCCCCCCCAATTGACCCCTTCTAGCCTGCACCTCCCCCACCACCACCACTGACCCACCTGGCCTTCACCACACTATTGTTGGTATCCATGGGTTATGCATATAAGACTGTTA
Source organism: Lasiurus cinereus (assembly GCA_011751065.1). Classification (NCBI taxonomy): domain Eukaryota; kingdom Metazoa; phylum Chordata; class Mammalia; order Chiroptera; family Vespertilionidae; genus Lasiurus; species Lasiurus cinereus. Next base: position 59,461,532 of record JAAGEH010000393.1, read on the forward strand.
ATCTGTTTTAACTAATAAAATATTAAAAAAAAATTAAGTCCCCAAAGTTCAATTATTAGATCAAAGTATAGGAAGGTGGATGTGTGTAGGAGAGGGATATAAATATTTTTAAGGCTTTCAAACAAGGTTATACAAAATCACACCAGACTTGGAGTTGGTGCTTGTCTATTCTCACTGCCTGTGTGATACCTGCCATAGTTCACATTCCAGGCAAGGGGTCATCCTGAGTACCTGATCCTCCTGTTATGATGGACTTGGTGGTCCCAGATTCAAATCCCTACACACACTCACCAATAGATCACTATGTGTGGCAGAAGAGTAATTTGATTACACAATGTGGAGATCAACCCAACATTTAGCAATTTTTAAGTACATTTAAAAAAATGTTTTTAGAGACTGAGAGATCAATTTGTTTTTCCACTTGTTTATACATTAATTGGTTGATTTTTTTTGAAAAAATATATTTTTATTGATTTCAGAGAGGAAGGGATAGAGAAATAGAAACATCAATGATATGAGAGAATCATTAACCAGCTGCCTCCTGCATGCCCCACACTAGGGAAGGAACCTGCAACACTGGACTGTGTCCTGACTGGAAATCAAACCATAACTTCCTGGTTCATAGATCCACACTCAATCCCTGAGCCACTCATTGGTTGATTCTTATGTGTGTCCTGACACTCTAATCAACTGAGCTACTCAGCCAGGGCTCTAAATGCATTTGAATTGCTCTTGAATTGCTGCCTTTGTTTCTGATTAAGTTTGTATATTTTTCAGAATTATTGATTATACAAAAGTCAAATGTATTAAGAAAGAAGCATCTTCGTAGAAGCCTCAGACAAAAATTGAAAAGAAAAAGACTGAAAGAAGCTTCAAAATCTTTCTTGTTCTAATGTAATAGGAGCTAAAAGGTCTGATGGACAAAAGCATGAAGTTAAAGAAAAGAACCATAACTAAGAAAATACAAATAATGAAAATGTGAAGAGAAGAAAGATTAATAAAAATTAGATTATGCAAAATGCATTTTTTAAAAATATTTTTATTGATTTCAGAGAGGAAGGGAGAGGGAAAGAGAGCTAGAAACATCAATGATGAGAGAGAATTGATCGACTGCCTCCCACATGCCTCATATTGGGGATGGAGCCCACAACCTGCAAATATGCCCTGCCCGAGAATTGAACTGTGACCTCTGGTTCATAGATTGATGCTCAACCTTAGAGCTACACTGGTTGGGCAGAGCATTTCTTCATTAAAAGGGAGAAATAGATTTTGAACATAAACATATTTTTTGAACAACCCAATTTAATGAAGAAAAATGAATCATATGAATATTCTAGAGGCCGATGCACAAAATTTGTGCAAGAGTAGGCCTTCCCTCCCCCAGCTGCCAGCACAGGCTTCTCTCTAGAACCTGGGACTTGGGCTTTTCTCGAAGCCCCAGCTTCATTCAGAAGGCCGTCTAGTCTAATTACCATATTACACTTTTATTATTATAGATTGAAAAATATTTGCATTCTTGGTGATTTGACCACAAAATATCAACATCAACAAGGATACCACAGGACATTGAGCCAATAATGTAGGGGCAAAATATAGTAAAAAAAACAGTTTTTAAAGTGTCATAGCTATGTGTCAATAGTTAACCATCCAAATGATATGTTATTTTTCTGGATTTTGTCATGTTTTTAGTATTAGTTCGTGTGTGTTGTTGTTTTTTTTAATTTGTAATTTGTTGTGAATTCTCCTATATTAATATCCACATTTATGCTTAATTTTGTCTTTATAATTTGATCATTTTTTTCTTAGACAGGGTCCCAGATTATATAAGCATCAGGTCCCCAAACACCTATCTGTGCCCTTGCCATGACAACCTGCAGATGTTCTCAGACAAGGTTTTGAATCCAGCTTAGCGTATCTCCAGCATGATACCTGGCACATTTTGTAAGAAGAAGCTGCCCATAGCCACAGCACCTTTGGGAAGAGTTTTACAAGCACTAGAGGCCCAGTGCACTGGGGTCCTTCAGGGTGGCCTGCTCATGCCCCCAGTCCTATAGCCCCACTGGCACCCTGCCTTGGCCTGGCACCGTGCCCTCACCTGTTCCACTATCCCATCTGTGGGGTGATCAATCAGGATCAGGTCCCCCAGACTGACTTCTTCAGCCCTTGGGAGCTGGGTGGTGTCTCCGTCCCCTGCTGCTGCGGGCCATTGGTGGGGTGATCGGGTCACCACTTGCTCCTGCCTTGACGTGGCATAGCCCGCTCACCTGCTCCACCATCTCGCTGCTGTCCTGCTCTAATCAGGGTCCACTGGAGCCAACAGCGCCTCTACTGCCACCTACTGCCAGCACTGTGTTGCCAATGCCTGCCATGTTGTGCGTCACCCCTAGTGGTCAGTGCACATCATACCAAGTAGTCAAAAGACTACCTGAGGGGATAATTTCCATATTAGGCTTTTATTATATAGGATATGCCAGAAAACTCTCTCCATAGGTCCTGTAGGTGGGAAAATGGGTTGATTCACTGAAGCTTTCTTTTTTTTTTAATTTAATAAATCTTTATTGTTCAGATTATTACAATTGTTCCTCTTTTTTCTCCCCAAAGTTCCCCTGCACCCGGCTCCCCCCTCATTGTCCTTACCTCCCTCCTCATTGTCCTGATCCATAGGTGTACAATTTTTGTCCAGTCTCTTCCAGCAACCCCCTCACCCTTTTCCCCCTGAGACTTGTCAGTCCACTCCCTTTCTATGCCCCTGATTCTATTATATTCACCAGTTTATTCTGTTCATCAGATTTTTAATTCACTTGATTTTTAGATTCACTTGTTGATAGATATGTATTGTTGTTCATAATTTTTATCTCTACCTGTTTCTTCTTCTTCCTCTTCTTAAAGAGTACCTTTCAGCATTTCATTTAATACTGATTTGGTGTTGATGAACTTCTTTCGTTTTTTTCTTATCTGTGATAAGAAAAAACTCTTTATCTGCCCTTCAATTCTGAATGATAGCTTTGCTGGGTAGAGTATTCTTGGTTGTAGGTTCTTGCTGTTCATCACTTTGAATATTTCTTGTCACTCTGTCTGGCCTGCATAGTTTCCGTGGCTTTGAACTCTATATACAGTTGTTTGTTTTCCTCCATTTCTTTCATTTGTGATCTGTTCCTTTGTTTCCACATTTTTGCTCCTTCCCTAAGTTGGTAGAGTAGCTTTGTGTGCTAGGTGTCCTATATGGCTCAGTAGCTCTGCCTCCCCAGGTACTTGAGCAGGACTCTCTTGGTGCACCCCTTTGTGAACTGTGTGTACAGCCTTGTTATAGTTAAGTCTTGATTGTTGTTGGTATCACTGGGGGGAATTGACCTCAAAGCCAATTGGCTGTGAGGATCAGCTGCCTCTATCCTGGGAGAACTTCTGTGCTGGAGTCAGCCTTATGATACAAGACTTGCAAAATTGCAAAAGCCTCTGTGTTTAGCTTGGATGGGGCAGAGTCTCAGGGCTGAGCAGACAGCCTTGACTTCCCATCAGCCCTGCCTTACATGGTCCCTGGGTCTCAGTGTCCCTTGGTAATCACTGCAGCCCTCTCTGTGTGCACTTGGGCTTGCCCACCTCCAAACCTCTACCTGTCGTGTCTCCCCTGAGCTTCTGTGCACTCCAAGGACCCGTATGAATCTGGGTTTCAGTGCAGTCAGAAGTGAAGTTCAGCGCAGTCAGGAGGGTCTGTCTTCTTCCTGCTAGAGAAAGCCTGAAGCACAATCAGCAGTCAGTCCTCTCTGTGCACACTGGCACATGGTCCTCCAGATCTTTGCCTTTCGCATATCCCTTGAGTTTCCGTGCATTCCTCCCTTTTCCCGACAGTCCAGACTCCCCCCGTATGAGTCTTGCCCGGAACTGGGGTTCAGTGTAGTCAGAACTAGGGTTCAGTGCAGTCGGGATTTTCCATTTTCATCACACTAGAGGAAGGCAGTGAAGCACTCTGCTGCCCATCCTCTCCATGCATGTGTCTCCATACTTCAGTTTTTGCAATTCCTCTGAGTCTCCATGAGCTTTTCTCTTTCCTTCTAGTTGTAGAATTTCCACTCAGCCAGCTTTCCTGTGTTTCTAGATGTTGATTGTTTTGTTTTTTAGTTGTAGTTTTGAAATTGTTGTGCGAGGCAGCAGTTTAGGTATTTACCTATGCCGCCATCTTGGATTCCCTTTCATACTCAGGTTTTGATTCACTGAAGCTTTCATTACTCAACACACACATTTACTGAGCATCTACTACATAATGCCAGGCACTGGGTACACAGAAGAATAATAGGCCATGAGTGAGAGAAATGGATGTGCAATAAGAAGTTATTCAGCAGGATGCAATCATGAAGCAACTCTAGTCCTTCAGCCACTGTCTTTTCAACCTGGTTCCAGCTTGCCTCTTTCCCCACCCCTGCATGGCATCTCTGGCACTCATCAAGCAGCAGGCCCCTTAAATCACAAGAACAGCAGCTGTTCAGTCGTCTGGTCCAGCTACTAATCAAAATGCTCCATTCACTTTGTGATACCTTCTCTCCCTGGGCGTGTATGCGGCAGTGGGAGGATATGGGTGTGGTCATCTTCAGTGTACTTTCTCCCATCTCCTGCTCACAAGCCTGGATTCCTGATAAGGGGTGGGGAAGGAGGAGAGGGGATAGGAACACCGGTAAAGGAGCAGAAACATTCTTATTTAACAGCTTCAGGAGTGACCTGACTTTGGGGTTCAATAACTAACTTCTATTTGAGACACTTCTGTGCATTTCTTGGTGAAGCCATTAGAATTTCAGCAGCCATGATTCCAACTAAGGTTTCCAGATAAAATAGAAAAAAAGAGCCGAAACCAGTTTGGCTCAGTGGATAGAGCGTTGGTCTGCGGACTGAAAGGTCCCAGGTTAGATTCCGGTCAAGGGCATGTACCTTGGTTGCAGGCACATCCCCAGGAGGGGGCGTGCAAAGGCAGCTGATCAATGTCTCTCTCTCTCATCGATTTTTTAACTCTCTATCCCACTCCCTTCATCTCTGTAAAAAATCAATAAAATATATTAAAAGAAAAAAGCCCAGCAACATTTGAAGCTCAGATAAACAATACATAAACAATACAAATATTGCATGTAATATGAAAAACTCATCCAGTGCTTATCTGAAACGCAAATCTAAATGGCCATTCGGCTTTGTATTAATCTGGCCACCCTACCCACTAGTTTCACTGTAAGGTAGGTGATGTTGGGAGTTCACCGAGGCAGCCCTTCAACCTCTGGTTTTTCATGATGCATTTCTGCTGGGTCCCTTTGTCTGTTTCCCCACGCTTCCTGAGTGGTACTCCTTTCAGGGAGGCTTACAGTAGGCTCACCACCTCCTGACTCACACCTGGGCCATGGAACTGCATACCTTTGCTTCACAGCCCTGACCTCTCAGACCACACCTCTTGTTTCCCCCAAACACTTAAAAGTACAAGGAAAGCATCCCTTGAAGCACTTCTTACTTATCTTGAACTGAGGAGGATGCACCTGCCTCCCCTTCCCCTTGGAAGGACACTGGGAGACACAGGATCTCAGTCAACCCCCTCCATAGAAACCTTTCTGACCTCTATTTATAGGTGAGAAGTGAGGAACTTTTACAGTCTCTGAGTTTCTCCTGCATGGGGTCTCAGCCCTTTGTGTAAATTGGGTCCTTTTCAGCACTGACTACTTTGTTCTCTGCCTTTGAGGTCTCTGCTGAAATTTCTAGATAACAGAAAAAGTCCCTTTAAACATCCAGTTATATTCCCTTCTTGTGAAAAAATTCCAAATGTGGCACAATGGGAGCTGTGGGGAGAGCTTATTTGCTAGGTCTGGGGCAATCAGGAAGAGCTTCATGGAGGAGGAGGCCCTAACTTAGTGCTGTTCAAACTTTAAAGAGCCCATGATCCCCTGGGATGGAATTAAAATGCAGCTTTGGCTTCAGTAGGCCCGGGTGGGGCCTGAGATTCTGTATTTTCCACAGCCCTCCGATGATGTCTTCACATGCACTTTGAGTAGAGAGGAGCTAGAAGGACATAGAGGAGGAGTTGCCAGGCCCTTGCAGAAGATATAAAGGGTTGGGCATTGCAGGCATTGCAGCAGAGGAGTTCAGATCAAGTCAACACTGACTCTGTGGGTTCAAACCACACTGGTGGGAGGTGGGGAGGGCTGGCAGTGGATGGAGATCCAAGAGGGGTCCTGACTCTGCCCAGCAAAGCTACAACAGGAAAAGCAGGATGTGTGGGTTCCATTTGTGTCAGATCTTGTAAAAAAAAAATGCTTTATGAGCCAGCCTGCATAATTACATTTCACAAACCCATGTGAATAGTAGTAGCTACTCAGCGAATCTGATGACTTGATCATAAAGTGCCTAGGACAATAGTATTCAAGTCTCAGTTTGCACAGTGCCCAGCTGGCACTGGCTTGCAGTAATTTACACAACTCTGTGTCTCTCAACATGCCTGGGAGGTCTGAGTCACCTGAGGAAGGTTTGCTGTCCCTGTGTAACATCAAGCGGAGGGTCAATTACATACCCTAACTTTGACAGTGGTAGGCATAATACAGGCTCCATAAACATGTTCACACCCTAATCCCCAGAACCTATGAATGTTACCTCACATGGCAAAGAGGACTTTGAGATGTAATTAAGTTAAGGAATTTCAAATGAAGAGATTATCCTGGGGTATCAGGTGGTCTTAATCTAATCACATGAGTCCTTAAAGGTGGAGAAACTTTCATAGTTATGGCCAGAGGGAGAGAAGTGACAGTGGAAGAAAGGTCAGCAAGAGGGCAGTGAGAGCATAAGTCCTGTTGCTGGTTCTGAGATGTAAAGGTCTATGTCCAAAAACCAGAGAGAAGCCTCCAGCTGCGAAGGGCAGTCCCAGCTGATAGCCAACAAGGGAATGGAGACTTCAGTCCTGCAACCTCATGGAACTGAGTCCTGCCAACTTCATGAACAAGAAAAGGGATCCTCCCCCAAAATCTCTAGAAAGAAATGTGGCCTTGTGAGGGCCTGCACCAGACTTTTCACCTACACAACTGTATAAAAAAAAAATTGTCTCATTTGAAACTGCTAAGCTTGTAGTGATTTGTTATAGCAGCAACAGAAAACTAATACCCTGCCCAGCCTGGTCTCTCCCTTCCTTGTGACAGGAAAGCCTGTGCCTAGTGTTGAAAACTAGCTTCAGTTGTCACACCCAAAGCTAAAAGTTCCCAGAAGCAACTGCTGTCTTCTGAGAACAATGAGCTGCTTGTAAGCCTGAAAGAACAGGATGAGAAATCCACTTTGCAAGAAGCCCTGAGTCTGGTGAGCATGCCCTCAGATAGCAAGTTCATCCTTGAATATTTGCCTTCTGTCGTGCCTTTATTTTCCACTGCTCCCTGCCTGGCTCCTTTGGCTTTCTAACTTTGTCCAGAAAGCATCCAAATTTTGTATGAGAAAAGCTGTGTGAACACAGCATGTGGAGTTACATGCTCCTCCCGCCAGGATTTCAGATCGTTCAGTGGCACCTTTGTTAGCCTACTGGGCAATTAAAACAGGAAGGGATTTGGATTCAGTCCAGTCCAACCATATCATTTTACATGGGAAGGAAACTTAAGTCAACTGCTGAGAATCCCTCTTCAGGGGTGGGCCCAGCCCACAGGATCCAATGGGATGGAGTGATGACAAAATTAAGAAAGCAGGGAGAGCTGAGAGCTAAAGGAAACTGGGTCCAGACAATCAAGAGGACTTCCCTGAGGGATAACAAAGCCATCAGAGCCCCAGTATCCACCGGGGCTCCAGGAGAGTGGTGCCTGAGAGGCAAGCAGTCAAGATGGAACTGGAACTAAAACCCTCCAGCAAGGGACCAGATGACCAAGGTCAGACATCAGATAGACAGAGTTGCATGAACCTCAAACTGAGCACACATCCTTGTGCCAAAACAGTCATCAACTTTCAGATTGGTAAACATGTGTTCAAAAGTATTAAATGTGCATCCACAGATTGTCTTCAAAAGATTAACATCTAAACCAATTAAGCTCAACCTAGTAATTACCTGAGTAATTAAGCAAATTCAACTTCCTTCTTTTCTCCTCTATATTCATTTTAAACATGCTTTCCAGGTAAGGCCCACAAAATCATTTGGTCTGGAGGATTCCAAAATGGCTACAGAGAGAGAAATCAAGATGGAGGCATAGGTGAACACCTAGACTGCTGCTGCGCACAACAATTTCAAAACAACAACTAGAAGACAGAACAGACATCATCCAAAACCACAGGAAAGCTGGTTGAGTGGAAATTCTACAACTAGAAGGAAAGAGAGGGGCTCACAGAAACTTAGAAGAGCTGCAAAAAGCTGAGGTATGGAGATGCGAGTGGAGAGGATAGGTGGCAGAGTGCCTGGCTGGCTTCCTCTGGTGGGAGGGAGATGGAGACTCCCGACAGCACTGAATCCCTTATCCTACTGCAATGAACCCCAGTTCCTGGCGAAACTCATATGGGGGGAGGCTGGACTGTTGTGAAAAGGGAGGAGTGCATGGAGATTTGGGGAAGCTGTGAAAGGGCAGAGGTCTGGGGGCATGCACACCACTGCATGCAGAGAGGACGGACTGCTGATTGTGCTGCTGGCTTTCTCTTGTGAGCAAGAGACAGAGCCTCCCAACTGCACTGAACCCCTGTTTGGAGCAAGACGCTGGGGACCCAGACTCATACGGGTCCCAGAGCACAAGGGAACTGGAAAGGCACAGGTCTAGAGGCACATGCCGTGTTCACAGAGAGGGCTGCAGCGATTACCAAGAGACACTTGAGACACAGGGACCATGTAGGGAGGAGCTGACTGGAAGCCATGGCTGTCGGCAGCCCTAAGACTCCACCCCATCCAAGACATAAGCTCCCAATTGCACTGAAATCCAGGTCAGACTGCACTGAAACCCAGTTTCGGGTGAGACCCCGGGGAACTAGACTCATATGGGTCACCAGAGCGCATGGAAAGGCAGAGTTCTGGAGGCATGAACACCTGCGCACAGAGAGGGCTTCAGCGATTACCAAGAGACACTGAGATCAGGGGATGATAGGAAGCCAAGGCTGTCTGCACAGCCCAGAGACTCCACCACATCCAAGCCTAGCACAGAGGCTTTTGCAGTCTTGCAAGTCTTAAGGCAAAGTCCAGCACAGAAGTTCTCCAGGCCAGTGATACCAACAACAATCAAGACTTAACTATAACAAGGCTGTACACACAGTCCACAAAGGGGTGCACCAAGAGAGTCCACCTCAGATAACAGGGGAAGTCGGGGGGGGGATGGGCTACTGAGCCATATAGGACACCTAGCACACAAAGCTACTCTACCAACTCAGGGAAGGAGCAAAAATGTGGAGACAAAGGAACAGATCACAAATGAAAGAAATGGAGGTAAACAAACAACTGGATATAGAGTTCAAAACAACAGTTATAAGGTTTTTCAAGAATTTCTTAGAAAAAAGGGATAAATTTAGCGAGACCCTCGAGAATATGAAAAAGGACCAACTAGAAATTAAACATACACTGACTGAAATAAAAAATATTATACAGAGACCTAACGGCAGACTAGAGGACCACAGAATAAAGACAAAGATTTGAAATATAAAGAAGCAGAAAACACTCAACTGGAAAAGAAAAAAGAAAAAAGAATCCAAAAATTTGAAGATAGTGTAAGGAGCCTCTGGGACAACTTCAAGCATACCAACATCAGAATTATGGGGGCACCAGAAGAAGAGAGAGAGCAAGATCCTGAAAACCTACTTGAAGAAATAATGACTGAAAACTTCCCCCACCTGGTCATAGAAATAGACTTACAAGTCCAGGAAGCACACTGAACCCCAAACAAAAGGAATCCAAAGAGGACCACACCAAGACACATCATAATTAAAATGCTAAGAGCAAATATTAAAATGCTTTTATAAGAGAGAATATTAAAAGCAGCAAGAGAAAAACAATTGGTTACCTACAAGGGAGCACCCATATGATTGTCAGCTGATTTCTCAACAGAAACCATGCAGGCCACACGGGAGTGGCAAGACATATTCAAAGTGATGAACAGCAAGAACCTACAACCAAGATTACTGTATCCAGCAAAGCTATCCTTCAGAATTGAAGGGCAGATAAAGAGCTTCACAGATAAGAAAAAGCTAAAGGAGTTCATCAACACCAAATCAGTATTAAATGAAATGCTGAAAGGTACTCTTTAAGATGAGGAAGAAGAAGAAAAAGGTAGAGATAAAAATTATGAACAACAATACATATCTATCAACAAGTGACTCTAAAAATCAAATGAATTCAAAATCTGATGAACAGAATAAACTGGTGAATATAATAGAATCAGGGGCATAGAAAAGGAGTGGACTGGCAATTCTCAGGGGAAAAGGGTGAGGGGGTGTACAGGGAGAGACTGGACAAAAATCACACACCTATGGATGAGGACCATGTGGGGTGGAGGGGGGCGGGTAAGGGCAGAACGTGGGGTGGGAGCTGGGTGGAGGGGAGCTATGGGGAGAAAAAAAGAAGAACAATTGTAATAATCTGAATAATAAAGATTTATTTTTTAAAAAAATGGCCACAGAGTAAGTGGAAGCTCATAGACATGCTCCCAGGACCAAACTGGAATTATAACTAAAATACAGAAAAACCATCCTGAATAATCAACTGAACATGAGCTGGAGAGAACCCTGACATCAAGGATGTAAAGTGGAGACTGCAAAGAGACTTGTAGGAAGGGCAGAGGTGCAAAACGGCTGTCCAACCTCCCACAGATAGCAGCTAAAGTTTTGGGGGAATATCTCAGTTGTGGGAGGTTTCCAATGAGAACTCTGGGGTCTAAAACCCAAGCTGGATTCTCCAGCAAAGAGCAACAGAACTGAGAAAGGTGCCCATATAATACCTGGTTGTGAAAAGCATCAGGGTTGTTGTCTGCCATGGAAAGATGGCTAGAAAAGGAGGCACCCTCTTAAAAGGCCAATACATAAAATTTCAAGTGCAGCTACTCACTTTGTGCTCCAGCAGAGGGAGGGCAGAGTGGACTGGAGCTGTGTGAGCAGAAGCCAGGTTTGGAGGCTCAAGAATTAGAGCTCAGAAGGCAGACACCCTGGTTTCCTGTGTGGAGTCATTCCCTCATGCTGCAGAGGTTATCTTCCTCTGGTAGACCTTTGCTATCCAGGTGATTTTTATATGGGGGGAAGGCTGAGGTCACACCCTATTGAAAAAAACCCTTGCCCCATCCTGTGGAGTTTCTGAGGGCCATTAAGAGACTGAGAATAACAATTAGCCTTTAGGCAGAAGCAATTTCCCCAAATTGTTGGGAAACCTCTCACCCAGCCTGTAGTAAATAGTTTGAGGCAAATCAAACTGATTACAACCAGACTGCAGGCGAGGTGGGTCTCTGGAGTCTTTCATCTAATTGGGGCCCCAGAGCTAGGAAAAGCAGACCTTGAAGCACATCTTGATCTTTTGCAAAGGCACCCAGATCCAGCACAGGGAGCGACAAGCTGTGTACTTCTGATTGCTCCAAATAGGATACTCAGGGTCAGTCAAAAACAGCATCTGACACTGTCCTTCTCTAGAGACTGCATAGCAGTTCTACCTAATACATAGTCACAAACCCAAACAGGCAGTCAAAATGGGGAGACAACAACAACAACAACAATAAAAACAAATGAAAGAACAAGAGAATTCTCCAGAAGAAGAGCTAAATGAAATGGAGGTAAGAAATTTATCACACATAGAGTTCAGAATAATGATGGCAAAGATGCTCTCAACAGCATGAGGAAAAAATATAGTAACTGTGAAAAATGACATAGCACTAATAAATAATACAGATTGTAAAGCCAAGGATTAGATCAGTGAATTAGAAGACAGGATATAAAAAAATGACACAATCAGAGAACCTAAAAGAAAAACAATTAAAAATTAGAAGAACAGCATAAGGGAGCTGTGGGACATTAAACATAACAATATTTACTTAATAGGAGTGCCAGAAGGAGAAGAGAGTAAGCAAGGGATAGATAACATGTTTATAGAAATACAAAGGAGCTTCCCGGGCTGTCAGCTGATTTCTCATCAGAAACTCTACAGACCCGAAGGGAATGGCACGAAGTATTCATGGTAATGAAAAAAAATAATTTCAAATTAAGATTACAATATCCAGCAAGGCTACTATTCAAAATAGATGGTGAAATAAAGAATTTCCCAGACAAAAAAGGCTAGAAAAGTTTGTCACTCCCAAACCAGCACTGTAAGAAATGCTAAAGAGACTGATGTAATGAGAAAAAGAAACAGAGAGGGAGAGAAACATAGGCATAAATAACAAAAATTGGCAATAAATAAGTACCTATCCATAATGACCCTAAATGTAAATATATTAAATGCTCCAATAAAATGGTATAGGGTAGATGAATAAATATGAAAACATGACCCAAATATATGCTGTCTATAGGAGACACACTACAGAACAAAAGACTCATGCAGGATGAGAATGAAGGGATAGGAAAAAATTTTTCCATGGCAAATAGAAGTGAAAAAAAAAAAAAACCTGTGGTGGCAATGCTCAGATCTGACAAAGTAGACTTCAAAATGAAAGCTATCACAAGAGACAATAAAGGTCACTACATAACACTAAATGCATCAATCCAATATATGCACTCAATATAGGAGAACCTAAATGTAGAAAAAAGAAAACTTCTGGGGGAATTTAAGGAAGAGATCAACAGCAATACAGTCATAGTAGGGGACCTGAACACCCCGCTGGATAGATCATCTAAACCAAGCATGTCAAACTCAAAGGCTAACACAGGCCAAATAAAGGTTTATGTTTATATGGGCCACAAAAAAAAAAGAAAGCTTCAATTTTCATAGAAATGTAGATTTATTTTGAAAAGTATAATGTAATAAAAAAGAACAGAAACAGTGATAAAATTAATGTTTTCTTCCTGACACTTGGCATCTCTTCTCTGCTATCTTTCCTACTTTGGCAGAAATCTTGTTCACAGTGATTACTTTCAAAACTAATCCAAGGTGAATGTCAGTAATTCTGGATCTGAAAGGAGACTTATTTCCTTTCATAATTGTAAATAACTGCTCACACTAAGAAGTACGTTCAAACATGAAAATAATTTCATATGCAAATTTTCAAGTATTTTCAAACCAGACAGGTAAATATTTGTAAAATTCAGGCACACCAACTTCACTGAATTTTGCCTTAAAATCTAAATTGGACTGGATCTCAATTACCTCCATTTGCATTTGATTAGGTATTGGTTCTATATTTATTGAAAAAATTGAAGAAAACTTGCTTCCAAACATTTAACATCTGCAAATCTTGTTTCAAATTCAGTTCTAAGGCTAAAATTATTTCTGTGTATTTTTGATGTAATGCATTTTTACCTAAACTTGATTTGTTCATGTTGCATGTCAGAAATTGCATTAAATCTTCATTTTTCTTTTTTTAAATTTAATAAATCTTTATTGTTCAGATTATTACAATTGTTCCTCTTTTTTTCCCCCATAGCTCCCCTCCACCTGATTCCCACCCCATCCTCTGCCCTTACCTCCCCCTCCACTGTCCTCATCCATAGGTGTATGATTTTTGTTCATGTCTTCCCGCACCCCCCTCACCCTTTTCCCCTTGAGAATTGTCAGTTCACTCCCTTTCTATGCCCCTGATTCTATTATATTCAATAGTTTATTCTGTTCATCAGATTTTTTATTTACTTGATGTTTAAATTCACTTGTTGATAAATATGTATTTGTTGTTCATAATTTTTATCTTCACCTTTTTCTTTTTCATCCTCTTCTTAAAGAGTACCTTTCAGCATTTCATATAATATTGGTTTGGTGTTGATGAACTCCTTTAGCTTTTTCTTCTCTGTGAAGCTCTTTATCTGCCCTTCAATTCTGAAGGATAGCTTTTCTGGGTAATCTTGGTTGTAGGTTCTTGTTATTCATTACTTTGAGTATGTCTTGCCACTCCTGTCTGGCCTGCATAGTTTCTGTTGAGAAATCAACTGACAATCATATGGATGCTCCCTTTTAGGTAACTGTTTTTTTTTTTTGCTGCTTTTAATATTCTCTCTTTGTCTTTTGCTCTTGGCATTTTAATTATGATGTGTCTTGATGTGGTCCTCTTTGGATTCCCTTTGTTTGGGGTTTAGTGTGCTTCCTGGACTTGTAAGTCTATTTCTTTCACCAGGTGGAGAAAGTTCTCAGTCATTATTTCTTCGAATAGGTTTTCAGGATCTTGCTCTCTCTCTTCTTCTGGTGCCCCCATAATTCTGATGTTGGTATGCTTGAAGTTGTCCCAGAGGCTCCTTACACTATCTTCAAATTTTTTTATTCTTTTTTCTTTTTGCTTTTCCTGTTGAGTGTTTTCTGCTTCTTTATATTTCAAATCTTTGTCTTTATTCTTGTGGTCCTCTAGTCTGCCATTAGGTCTCTGTATAATATTTTTTATTTCAGTCAGTGTATGTTTAATTTCTTTTTTAAAAAACATATTTTATTGATTTTTTTACAGAGAGGAAGAGAGAGGGATCGAGAGTTAGAAACATCGATGAGAGAGAAACATCGATCAGCTGCCTCCTGCACACCTCCCACTGGGGATGTGCCGACAACCAAGGCACATGCCCTTGACCAGAATCTTCCTCTCTGTAAAAAAATCAATAAAATATGTTTTTTAAAAAAGAAATTAAACATACACTGACCCTTCAGTCAGCAGGCTGATGCTCCATCCATTAAGCCAAACCGGTCTTGGCTATGTTTAATTTCTAGTTGGTCCTTATTCATATTCTCGAGGGTCTCGCTAAATTTATCAGCCTTTTCTAGGAAATTCTTGAAAAACCTTATAACTGTGATTTTGAACTTTATATCCAATTGTTTGTTTTCCTCCATTTCTTTAATTTATGATTTGTTTCTTGTCTCTGCATTTTCGCTGCTTTCCTGAATTGGTAGAGTAGCTTTGTGTGCTAGTTGTCCTATATGGCCCATAGCTTCACCTCCCCAGTTACCTGAGATGGATACTCTTGGTGGACCCCTTTGTGGACTGTGTATACAGCCTTGTTGTAGTTAAGTCTTGACTGTTGTTGGTATCACTGGGTGGAAATGACCTCCATGCCAATTGACTATGAGGATCAGCTGTGTCTATGCCAGGAGAACTTCTGTGCTGGAGTCAGCCTTATGAGATAAGACTTGCAAAATTGCAAAAGCCTCTGTGTTTAGCTTGGATGGGGCAGAGTCTCAGGGCTGAGCAGACAGCCTTGGCTTCCTCTCAGCCTTGCCTTATGAGGCCCCTAGGTTTCAGTGTCCCTCAGTAATTGCTGCAGACCGCTCTGCATGCACTCGTGTGTGTGCCTCCAGACCTCTGCCTTTCACAGCTTCCCTGAGTGTCTCTGTGCTCCGGGGACCCATATGAGTCTGGGGTCTCTAGGGTCTTGCCTGAAACTGGAGTTCAGTGCAGTCAGAACCGGAGTTAAGCGCAGTCAAGAGGTTCTGTCTTTCTCCCGCTAGAGAAAGCCTGCAGCACAATCAGCAGTCAGTCCTCTCTGCATGCACTTGCACACACGCCTCCAGACCTCTTTCTTTCGCGGCTCCCCTGAGTTTTCAGGCACTCCTCCCTTCTTCCAACAGTCCACACTCCCCCCATATGAGTCTGGAACTGGGGTTCAGTGCAGTCGGAAGTTTCCGTCTCCGTCCCACTCGAGGAAGCAAGCCAGGCACTCTGTTTCTCATCCTCTCCACACACATGTCTCTGTACCTCAGCTTTTTGCAGCTCCTCTGAGTTTCCGTGAGCCCCTCTCCTTCTAGTTGTAGAATTTCCACTCAGCCAGCTTTCCTGTAGTTCTGGATGATGTCCATTCTGTCTTTTAGCTGTAGTTTTGAAATTGTTGAGCGAGGCAGCAGTTTAGGTGTTCACCTATGCCGCCATCTTGGTTTCTCCTAAATCTTCATTTTTCTTTCTTTCTTTTTTTTTTTTAAATATATTTTATTGATTTTTTACAGAGAGGAAGGAAGAGAGATAGAAAGTCAGAAACATTGATGAGAGAGAGACATCGATCAGCCGCCTCCTGCACGCCCCACTGTGGAGATGTGCCCGCAAGCAAGGTACATGCCCCCACCTGGAATCGAACCCGGAACCTTTCAGTCCGCAAGCCGACACTCTATCCACTGAGCCAAACCAGTCTCGGCTAAATCTTCATTTTTCAACTGCTTCCCCAAAGAACTAGCTTATGTGTGAATGTTTTGACTTGGTCAGATATGTTTGTAATAATGTGATCTTTTCCTTGCAGTTTTAAGTATAAATCATATATGTGTTTTTTTATATCAACCATGAAGGATAAATGTTGCTATTATATTGTGTCATAAAACAGGCTTGTGTCTTGATTTTTAGTTATTAAGGACGGATATATTTCTTCTTTCATGTCCCAGAATAGTTAAAGAACCTTGGAACAGGATAGCCAACGTACCTCAGTATAGTAGGACAAGCCAGAATATTCTAATTCACTTAAGAAAGCAAAGTACTATTATTGATTTAAACTTTGAGATCTTATGAAACTGATAATTTTTTTTGATAGATGTCAACACATTTTCCATGTTTATTACCTTTGCACATAATCCTTCTTGATGTATAATGCAATTCATATGATGAATCTTGGATCTGCCATAAAGTTCATTTTGTTTTGTTTTTGTTTTTTTGTTTTTTGCAGTAGTCCTATGAAACCATTGTTTTGTTCTGGTCATCAAAGGAGCACCATCTGTAGCTACAGAAGTTAATTTTGAGAGAAGTTGATAGTATTTTTACAGAAGTTTAAAAACACAATTAAATATATCTTGTCCTGTAGTAGTGTTATGCATTGGTAGTTCCAATAATTCCTCAAAAATATTGAAATCCGTGTCACCAGCATGAAGAAACACAGCTAACTAAGCTATGCCTCCGATGTCCGTACTCTCATCACAGGCAATGACCTGAATACTTAAACCATAATGTCAGCCAAATTGGTAATTCTTTCCACAACTGTATTTTGAGACAAAGAGGTTGTTTGAAAAGACTTCACATTTCCAGGACAAACAATTTCTTCAGTTTTAATTATACATTTCTTGATGAAATCACCTACAGTAAAACGTTTCAAGTGTTTAGTTATCAAGACGTAGCTTGCGTCACTTTCTTATACTTTAATAAACATGAACTCTTGCTTTATCAGTCCCAACTTGAGCTCTTTCAACTTTTCATGTCTCATTAATCCCTCCTAATTATCATATTTTGATTTATGTTATTTATAGTGACTATTATATAACTTTGGTATACTAATAGCATTATCACATATCAAGCAGATTAATTTGTTTTTTACTTCACAGCAAAATACTTCAATTCCCACTTTTATTGGAAATTGCTATGTTTATCAGCAATTTTTTGTTTATTTTTACTATCACTTGATTTTGATAGAGACATGCTGAATACAATGGGCTGAAATAAATGAACATAAAATAATAGAAATTTATATTTTTTTGGATGTTAACTTACCAGATACTGAATAACTGCACAAATTAATAAACATAATGCAAATAAATATTTTTTTTCTTGTTCTCCGAAAGTGAAATATTTCCTGTTGTGCACACCAAACAAGTCAGTACAAGACTAACAACATGACAATTGGCTGCTAAAATATTTGCTGCTAGTATTAGAGAAGAGAAATGGTTGCCTGTGCATAAGGCATGTAAGGGAAATTAATGTAACACAATAATAGTAATTAGTCATTAGCAAACATTGTAGCTCATTATTAATAATTATGTATAACAGGATATTGTAAATATTAAGTTATGACATTTTTATGTTTCTTATATACAATTATATTGGCTGGGCTGCAAAAATATTCATTGTGGGCCATATGTGGACTGCAGGCCATGAGTTTGACATGCTTGCTCTACAAGTTCAAGAAGACTGAAATCATATCAAATATCTTCTTAAAACATAATGGAATGAAATTAGAAATCAATTACAGTAAAATCATTCAAAAACATTCAAACACATGGAGGATAAATAGCATGTTATTAAATAACTAGAGGCCTACTGCACGAAATTCTTGCACCGAGGGGGAGGCATGCCTCAGCCTGAACTGCACCCTCTCACAATCCAAGACTGCTGGCTCCGTTTAACCGCTTGCCTGCCTACCTGGTTGCCCCTAACCACTTGCCTGCCTGCCTCATTGCCCCAACCACTTTGCCTAACTGCTTGCTGCCTGTCTGATCATCCCTAACCGCTCACCAACCTGCCTGCCTGTTCACCCCTAAATACTCATCTGCCTGCCTGATCACCCCTAGCCACTCTGCCTCCTTGCCTGATCACCCCTAACCATTCTGCCTGCCTGCCTGATTGTCCCAACCACTCTGCCTGCCTGCCTGCCTGATGCCCCTAACTGCTCACCTGCCTGCCTGATTGCCCATAATCGCTTCTGCCTCAGCCCCTGCTGCAGCCATAGGTGACAAACCTACAACCAACATCATACTCAATGGGCAAAAACTAAAACCACTTCCTCTAAGAATAGGAACAAGACAGGGAGGTCTTCTGTCATCACACTTATTCAACATGGTACTGGAAGTTCTAGCCACAGTAATCAGACAAGAAGAAAACATAAAAGGAATCCAAATTGGAAAGGAGGAAGTAAAATTCATTATTCACAGATTATATATAGAAAACCCTAAAGGGTCCACCAAAAATCTACTAGATATAATAAAGGAATTTGACAATGCAGCGGGATACAAAATCAACACCCAAAAATCAATGGCATTTTTATATACTAATAATGAATTCTCAGAAAGAGAAACTAAAAAAAACAATTCCACTTAGCATAGCAACAAAAAAATTAAGATACCTAGGAATAAAGTTAACCAATGAGGTAAAAGACTTGTACTTAGAAAACTACAGGATATTAAAAAAAAAAAGATAGAAGGAGATATAAGCAAACGGAAGAATATATTATGTTCATAGATTGGTAGAACAAACATCATTAAAATGTCCATACTACCCAAAGCAATCTACACATTCAATGCAATCCCTATTAAATTACCAACTGCATATTTCACAAATCTAGAACAATGAAAGACAAAAATCACGTGATCAAATCAATAAACAGAAACATTTACATGGAACCAGAAAAAAAAGGACCCCAAATAGCCACACAATCTTGAAAAAGAACAAAAAGAACAAAGTTGAAGGGATCAGGATACCAGATATCAACTTATACTACAAAGCCACACTAATCGAAACAGCCTGGTACTGGCACAAGAACAGGCATCTAGATCAATGAAATGGAACAAAGAACCCATAAGTGGAACTTCCATCCCATAAATGGGGTTGGGAAAATTGGACAGATATATACAAAAAATAATAATAATAATAATAATAAAACTAGATCACTAACTTACACCATACACAAGTAAACTCAAAACAAATAAAAGATTGAAATGTAAGACATAAAGCCAGAAAAATCCAGAAGAAACCATAGTCAACAAATTCTCAGACATCCCTCATAGTAATATGCTTACATTTCCTAGGGCAGTGGTTGGCAAACTGCGGCTCACAAGCCACATGCAGTTCTTTGGCCCCTTGAGTGTGGCTCTTACACAAAATACCAAGTACGGGCGTGCACATATAGAGCAACTGAAACTTCGTGGCCCATGTGCAGAAGTTGGTTTTTGGCCTGGGCAAGTCTACTTTGAAGAAGTGGTTCTAACATCGAGCCACACTCAAGGGGCCAAAGAGCTGCATGTGGCTCACAAGCTGTGGTTTGTCGGCCACGGTCCTAGGGCAAAGGAAACGAAGGAAAAAATAAACAAATGGAACTACATTAAAATAAAAAGCTTCTACACAGCAAAAGAAACCATCAACAAAATGAAAAAGGAGCCCACTGTATGGGAGAATGCATTTGGCAATGATACATCTGTAAAGGGTTAATATCCAAAATATATAAGAACTGCATACAATTTAACAAAAGGAAGACAAACAATCTAATTTAAAAATTGGCAAAGAGGGAGAAAAAAAATGGCGGCAGAATAGACGGACGCGTCTGGAGCTTTGTTACTGGGCAGAGGGAGAGAGAGCAGCTGAGAGTCACATGGGGAGTGTTTGTTGGCAAGTTAAGGGTCAGTTATCCTCCAGGAGAAGGCAGGGAACTGCTGGACGGGGCTCTCCTGGCCAGGCAGCCCCACTGCCACGGGATTTTTGTCGGCCAGAGCCACCAGCGCGAACAGCGGAGACCACGCCATCTTGCAGAGGGAGGTGGATATCTGCGGCGGTCTGAACACTGTGGCTGAATCACTCATCGAACAGCCGGAGACCCAGAACACCGCTCTCCAATTGGCGCAGACACGCAGGCGGCGGATTCAGAGATCCACACGGCACACGGAAAGGTCAGATTTCGCCTGGGATAAGGTGAGGTCTCCTGCCCCTCAGAACAGAGACACGCACACTGTGGGAGCCAGGCTGCGGGAAAGCTGCCTCTGGAGAGGTCCACGGAGGTGGGGCAGTACGTGATCCCTAAGTGTGGAGGCAAACTCTCAGAGCTGTTGACAGAAGGGAGCTTGGGAAAACTACTCGTTTTTATCTGGGGCAGAGGGACAACCTGGGAGTTATTACAGTGTCCTGGCTGCAAAATCCCCACAAACCAGTTTTTATGAACCACAGAGTAGCAGGATCTGAGCACAGCCTAGAGAGGTCCTGTGCTTTGTCTCAGAGATCAATTCCGAAACACTGCCACCCAGTGGATGATGCAAAAATTGACTCTCGCATAACCACAAAAGAATAAAAATATTAAAATATCAACAGTGCAACACAGGGAACTGCAATACCTTCCCTACTGGGAAACAGGAGTGCCAAGCAGAATAGTGGAAGTGAATGACCATTCTATTTTTTTTTCATTTTCTTTTTTTTTAATTTTATTTTATTTTAATTTTTACATATTTTAATTAAAAGACTATTTTTTTTCTTTCCACCTCAATTGATTTTACCTTTTTAATTATTAAATTTTTGTTTTCAACTAGTATTATTACTACTAGTACTTTCCTTTTTGGAAAAAAACAAGTGTCATTTTGTTTTCTCTTTATTTTACTTCGGGATTGGAGTTTTACATTCTATTTTCATTTTTCCTTTAGCATAATTTTACTCCAACTCAACTCTACCTTTATGCCAACACTTTCCTCCTAATTTTCCCCATTTTGTTGTCTTGTTTCTCTTTCCCTTTTTCAACTTTAGATTCTCCCTATTCTTTCTCTTTACCTGGTTAAAATTTCACCCCACTTATATATCTAATTTCAAATCCCCTACTACAAGCCCATACAAACCTCTCTTTTCTTATCTTCAGTAGCCAAAAAGTTGTTTTTTCTCTATATCCTTTTGTTGCTATTTGCCTCAACAGTGATTATATCGATTTTTTGAACTTTTTTGTGAGATTGTTTTAGCTTATTCTACTTGTTTTATTTTGCTTTTTGCTTGCTTTGTTTTTTACCTCTCTTTTCCCTTGCCTCCCTCGATACCAGTTGTTATTTGTATTTATCTCTAGGTACTGGTTGCTGGCCTTTATTGGGATTAGTGACTGTTCTATTGGAGTTTTCTCCTGACATCTATATTTTGTTCCCCTTTTCTCTCTTATCCGCTTTCTTTTCTCTCTGATTTTGATTCTCTTTCTCTTTTATTTTTCTTCTTCTCCTTTTTATTTATTTATTTTATTTTATTTTATTTTTTGTTCATTTAGTTATTTATTTTTTTCTCCCTCTCCCAATCTGATTTTGGCACTTCTTTCCTTTCTTTATCCCTCATTTTCCTCTTCTTCTTTCTCTACTTACCCTTAATTTGTCTTTTATTGGTGGTCACCTTATTGGTGATTATTAACATCATGAATACATTTCTGTTCAGTGCCTTGTGTGCTGTACCAGGTCATGTTGTGGTTTGTGCCTTTGAATTAATGTAGGAGAGAGAACTACATAACCAGACACCCAGAGAAGAAAAACCATGGGCAGAAGAAAAAACAGCCCGCATACAACAGATAGGCAGGTATCACCAGAAAAGGAAGTAAACAAAATAGAAGCAGAAATAAGCCTGCCAGAGAAAGAGTTCAGAGAAATGATCATAAGGTGGATGAAAAGAATGGAAAGACAAAATCGACAATCTGAGTAAGAGCCAAGAGGAAATGAAGAAGAATGAAGAAATGAACAAAGAAATAAAAATGATATCACTGCTTTAAAGAACTCAATAGAAAGCATCAAAAGTAGACTAGAAGAAGCAGAGGACCACATCAGTGAGCTAGAAGACATGGTAGGAAAAAATACCCAAGTACAGCGGCTTCTAGAAAAAAAAATTAAAAAGCAAGAGGAAAGCCTAAGGGAACTTTGGGATAACACACACAAAAAAAACAACATTTGCATAATTGGAGTTCCAGAAAGAGTGGAAAGTGAACAAGGATTAGAGAACCTGTTTGAAGAAATAATGGCAGAAAATTTCCCCAATATAGGAAAGGAAAAACCCACACAAATCCAAGAAGCTCACAGAGTCCCAAGCAAAATGAACCCCACAAAACTGACACCAAGGCAAATTATAATTAAATTGGCAAACAGCAATGACAAAGCAAGAATCTTAAAAGCAGCCAGAAAGAAACAGAAAGTTACCTACAAATGAACCCCCATAAGACTAGCTCCTGATTTTTCAACAGAAACTCAGGCCAGAAGAGAATGGAATGAAATATACAAAGTTATGCAAAGGAAGGGTCTGAATCCAAGAATACTATACCCTGCAAGGCTTTCAATAGAAATTGAAGGTGAAATCAGAAGCTTCACAGACAAAAAAGGAATAAGGGGATATATTACCACCAAACTAGCAATGCAAGAAATGTTAAAGGGTCTTCTGTAATAAAAAGAAATAGGAAGCGAAGAAGGAACTCTGGGCTAAAGACTAAAAATGGCGTCAGATAAATACCTATCAATAATAACTTTAAATGTAAATGGATTAAATGCTCCAATCAAGAGACATAGGGTAATCAATTGAATAAAAAAAACATGATCCACATATCTGCTGTCTACCAGAAACCCACCTCAGGAAAAGAGATGCACATAGATTGAGGGTGAAGGGATAGAAGATGGTATTTCAGGCAAAAGGAAATAAAAAAAAGCTGGGATTGCAATACTTATATCTGACAAATTAGAACTCAAAGTGAAGGACATAACAAGAGATAAAGAAGGCCACTTCATAATACTAAAGGGAACAATCCAACAAGAAGATATAATTCTAGTAAACATATACGCACCCAACATAGGAGCACCTAAATACATTAAAAAACTCCTGGAGGGTATTAAGAAAGAGATTGACAGCAATACAATCATAGTAGGAGACTTTAATACCCCACTGTCACCACTGGACAAATCCTCTAAACAAAAAATCAGAAAAGAAACATCAATCCTAAATGTCTCACTAGACCAGATGGAATTAATTGACATCTTCAGAACATTTCACCCCAAAGCCACAGAATATACATTCTTCTCCAGTGCACATGGGTCACATTCAAAGATAGATCATATGTTGGGTCATAAGAAAACTCTCTTCAAATTCAAGAAGATAGAAATCATATCAAGCATTTTCTCAGACCACAGTGGCATAAAACTGGAAATCAACTATGATAAAAACAACAGAAAGAAATCACACACATGGAAACTAAACAGCATGCTATTAAACAATGACTGGGTAACCAGAGAGATCAAGGAAGAAATAAAAAACATCATGGCAACAAATGACAATGACAACGCAACAATACAAAATTTACGGGACACAGTGAAAGCAGTCTTGAGAGGGAAGTTCATAGCCCTACAAGCCTACTGCAAAAAACAAGAAACAATGGTAATAAATTACCTAACCCTGCAACTCAAAGAGCTAGAACGAGAGCAACAAGAAAAGCCCAGTGTTCACAGAAGGAAGGAAATAGTGAAGGTCAGAGCAGAGATAAACAACTTGGAGACCAAAGAAACAATTCAAAAGATCAACAAAACAAAGAGCTGGTTCTTTGAAAGGATAAACAACATTGATGGACCTATAGCCAGGCTCACCAAGAAGCAAAGAGAGAAGACCCAAATAAACAAAATCAGAAATGAAAGAGGAGAAATAACAACAAACCCCGCCGAAATACAAAGGATTGTTAAAAAATACTATGAACAACTCTATTCCAACAAATTGGACAACCTGCAAGAAATGGACATTTTCCTAGAAAAATATAACCTTCCAAAACTCAACGAGGAGGAATCTAAACATCTCAATAGTCCAATAACTATGGAAGAAATTGAAGCAGTCATCAAAAAGCTTCCAGCAAATAAAAGCCCAGGACCAGATGGCTACACAGGAGAGTTTTACCAAACATTCCAGGAAGAATTAAAACCTATCCTCCTCAGACTATTCAAAAACATTCAAGAAGAAGGAACACTTCCAAACACCTTCTATGAAACCAGCATCACCCTAATACCAAAACCAGATAAAGACAACACAATGAAAGAGAATTATAGGCCAATATCTCTCATGAACATGGATGTCAAAATCCTCAACAAAATTCTAGCAAATTGGATCCAGCAGTACATCAGAAAAATCATACACCATGACCAAGTAGGATTCCTTCCAGGAATGCAGGGAT